>OZ026606.1:11638296-11650796 GCA_964020085.1 Micromussa lordhowensis
ATATACGAAGACATGCAAACAGCTCGTAAAGAAAACCTTTATTGTTGTCACGTGAATTTACTTGTCACAGTCGTCTGGAAAATTTTAAGATAAGGAAATCATTCCCAACTTATGAGATATGACTCTTATTCCAGAATCCGGGAATCCCCTTATTTCACCCTTTGTACTTAATCCTATGCCAAACTTTACAAACACGGAGTTTTTAACTCTTGTGAAGCCCTAAAAGATGGTATAAGTTTTATTTTATATCCCATTCTGCCTGGAGTCACTGTTTTTTTCCGGCTTCATTCTGGTTCCACTCTTTTTCAGACTTGTCTACGACTTCCGCTGTATATGATTGACAGTTGGGTCGATTGTTAGATATTATTCTGAAAAACCCCACAATATCCCTACAATTTTAAAAGCTCTAAAATTGTTTTGTAAAATGCCCTTTTAAGTTTTTTTGGGGAAAATGCAACCTTCAATTACTTTCAACAGGAAAAAAGAGCAAAATTCTACAAGACATGGCATGAATTTTTCGACTACATTTTGAATTTTTATTCGAAGTGATACCTTTGGCTAGCCTGATTGGAAAATTTTTAAACTAGGTATTTGATACTCTCTTTATAAAATTACATATAATCTTGATCTTTTTGTAGAATGCGATTTGACTGAAGTTTTTTTCAAGCCGTAGATGGAAAATACTGGAAGTGCTGGAAACGGGTCACACAAGAATTCAGTTCCCTTAAAACTTGTTAATAGCACCGCTTAAGTGATTTTATGTCACCTGAAATCTTTCAGTAACAAATTTGTTTTTATCAATTCGCCGGCCTAAAATGTAAATGTCACAAACTATTTATATCCACGAGTGAACATATGCGATTGCAACCGCCCAAAAAGCGCAAAGCCCTCATGAATAATATTTACAGGAACGCTGCATATTATTTTACCTCTTGTAATTCATCTTACCTTTATCCTTAAATCGGAAAACTCGATAAGGCTCCTTCTCATCCAAACTATGAGGCACTCTCACTTCTTCTACATCAGGCATCTTGTGCAGAGCGCATCGGAACCGCGTTTTCCAAGTAGACGGATCGGCTGACTCTCCCTCTCGATATTTGCCGGTGTGTTCAGCCCACAGCTTAAACAACATCGCGTCCTTCTCGACAACAAAATCGGGCTTACCAGCGTGCTTCCAGGAGACTCGGAATTCTTTAAGATCTTTGTTACGCCAACTCAATCCAGGTACTTTTCCGCTGTTGATTTTGTCCTCCAACCATGGCCTCAGCCGCTGTCGTTCAGACATCTTGGTCGCTAATAGCTGCGAAGCTTGGTTGCACGTTCCTTGAATCTACTTCCCCAGAAAATTCAAGTGGTCTATCTTGTGGTCGGGTGAAAGACCTTCAAGAAAGCTTTCTTCGAAGTCTAGCACGAAAAACACGTCTTTCGCTTTCTAACGTCCATGCGGTAATGTAAAATCCGTCGCAAGAGCCAGATTGTAATGTTACTCTATTTAACCAAAGATGCTGTAATTTGAAGGGTTTTTCCCGGTCGAAGTTCTCTTTGCTCATTGGCTGAACCCACCGAAGCGTGAGACTTCCGCTCCCTGAATTTTACACGTGTTCGATCAGTATGTTAATTTCACGTTACTGACTTGAAATGAGAAATTTCTAATTTCAATTAGAAATTTAGAAGTTACCTTAAGCATTTTAGAATTCGACAGAAATTTTCAAGAGAAATTCGCACTTAATCGATATCGTATAACCAGAAAATACAAAAAAGGGGAAATTAAAACGATTAACATTAACTCTAAATTATAAAACCGCCATGTAAATCGCCCAGTTGTCACGCAAGAAACTGAGTTAGGCGTTTACTCAACGAATAGATCTTTAAACCCAGTTTGGCCATCTATATTGTTGACTTCTAGAAATATTTACTTGTTTGCAAATCAAAGGAAACAAAATGGACGACAGTATTTTGCACCAGAAGCCATTGATGAATTTACAAATTGTAAACAAGTGTAAAGGAAGTCGATAATAACTATGGCAATTAGCTTCTGACAACCACATCAATGACACACAATTTTAAGATAAGCTATTGAAACTGCAGAAACGCATGTTACTTTGTACAAAAATGATCAAAATTCAATGCTGAATGATATGGGCGTCATATAACACTGGATTGCGTGACCGTTATATCAGCGTTACAAAGAGTACTTTTGTCCTCTGCGGTTTATTCAAGACACAACACGACAGGCTCAATAAACAGGACGGAAGGTGTAAGCAGGTTTGTAAACAAAAAAAAAAAAAAACAATAGAGTTTAAGTTTACTTCATTTCTTGTCGGAAATACTAACTGCTTGTCAAGCTGAGTTTTTCTTTTTGTTCTTTTCAAAGGTCTATCAAACAGACTTATCAAAAAAAAAATAGAGCGTTCGGAATCGAACTCAATCGAACCTAATCGAACACCGAACTTTGTGTGAGTTCGATTTCCGAACCAATCGTATTAAATCTAACAAATCGAACCGAACCGAACTCAATCCATTACATTGTGTACGGTAGCCGAACTCAATCGAGATTGGATTTCGGTACGTGAGTAAAATTCACTTGACCAAAGATTTTGTTATATGGTCTCTAAAACACGAAAAACACGAGTTACTGAAGTAACTCGAGCCTCGAAACTTGTTATTGATTTTCAACATCAGTTCACAATAAATCAAGACTTCAGAAATCGAAAGTTCGATTTAGTTCAATTGAGTTCGATATAAGTACAGTTCGACTAGGTTCGATTGGCTATGCCAAGATTAAAAGAACTGGTTTTGTTATGCACAACACCCATAGAGCAATTAATGGGGACTGCAGGAAAAGTTTCCCTAGCTCTGGCCATGGCCCAAAATAGCTTCCGTTTTTATCTTTATGCCTTCAACCGGAAGGGGAATTAAAATAGAAGCCGTGAACATTTTCTTGCTCGGTTACATAAGGTGGCTCTTTGCAATTTATATCGTCATAATACATTGTTTACAGTGTCATTATCTTATTCGCGTAGTTTTGCTGAGAAATTGGTCGAAACCTTCCTCTGATATCACCCTTAACCTGACCTCAAGCGTAACTGACAAGTGTATCATGTTTTTTATGAAAAATATTTCCATGGCAACCCATGACGTCACACGGGCCACTCCTTGTTAGCCTAGCGTAGAACCGAACATAACTGGGTGTTGCTTCAACGCTTTATGGACACTCCGCCTTTTCAGTCTGTTAATGATATGGTGTCACGAGTTGATACGTTTGTTTATCCCTCATTGTTATGCCAAACAAGGTGGTCCTTTTTTTCATGGGGTGTGACCACTCCGAACAAATGAGTAGCACTTAATTTCAACTGACTCTGTTTATTATGCTCAAAGGTTCACTACCATGTCATTTTATGCGTGACTATTCAAACAAACGTTGCTGTGCATTCTGCTCAGTTTTGGAATGCTCTCAGTGACCATCTTACCAAAATCGAACAAATTTGTTTCTTGGCACTCTTGGCGGGTAAAAGCTTCATGCGTTAGGATCAAAGAGCAAAAACGAGCGAGTCAGCTGAATGCTTCCGAAAACGGAAGTAAAAACTACATAGGTTCGTACCCTGCCAATGTCTTCACGCAACGAATATCCATAAAGGGGCAGGCACAAAATAATTCTACGTCAAAATACACGCCACGTTCGATGATAATCACATTCTTCTTTGTAAATCGCTTGAGCATTTAAGGTGGGACTTAAGTTTTGTTTTTCACGGAATTTGAATCTTAAGGTATTGATGTCTTATTTTGTCAATTCCTGTAAGTTTAAAGCTCGTTTTCTCAAAACGAGTTATTTTCGCCTTTGAGAAAAAATATTTTGAGAAGATTTTGTCTAATTGCGCTGGAATTTTCAGGATTTGTTGTTCTGAGTAAGTTCTGTGGGATAAGCATAGAACTTTTCCATCCATTGCATTTTGTCGAAGTTATGCATTGAAACGTATGCTGGATTTTCTGTATCAGATTTAACAGGTCACCATTTGATGCGTTTTTAACTTTTCAAAAATCTCTATACGAATCACAGCAAGCTATTTGTGTTCTTTAATAAAATGTAAAAATGATTCCTTTTGATCAGTTCTTGTAGGAGTTACCTTTTGACAAGTAAGCCCTAGCATTCCCCAGCAGGTGGCAGATTTAATCAGCCGGTCTCGCCTTGATACAAAAATACAATCTCAAATTAGACACCCAATTTGCTAGTGATTTTAATGAGGTTAATTTTTTCAAATGCCTTATAAATCCATTGGTGCAGTCCGGATATTACTTTTTTTAAGATACTTGTATCTCAAAATCTATTTCAGGGACTTCATATTGGTGAAACCATCTTAGAAGCAGACAAACCGCCTCCCGGGCCCGAGCGGGGGGGGGGGGGGGGGTCGGGGAGGTACTTCGATATATTGGCTGCATAGTTGTGTGCCGCGAGATATACAGGGTACGATTTTTGAGCTTCCCATTCCTTAAAAAGGTATCACTTTTGCCCCTGTTGGCATCGTGTTCCCGGTGTGATCCTTAGATAGGCTACCTAAGAGGTATTAACTAAAATCTAGATTAGCCTCAGCTATTTGCGGGTTAGCGTTGTTTTTGTAAAATTTTGTTGATTTAATAATAAACTTGAACTTAAACTTATGCCTTCCTTCGAATATTACAGAAGAGAAATAAAGCCAACCCGTTCCTGCCATTCTTAGCTTTTGTTTTTCCTTGAACAGGGTGTCATTGCTCGGGTTTGGGCCTTAAGGTGGGGGTAAACATGAATAGGCGTGAAATTTGAAGTGATATAGAAAACGAAATTGTTAGGATTAAGATGGGTTGAAAACACTACCAGACAGTTGACCCCCGCAAAAGAGAGCCCCTGGTTGCTAGGGGACTGCTTGGTATCCGTCTACTAATTCTTCACTTCAAATTTCAACTGAATTTTCCAAATCCATCAAATCTTCAACATTTCATATTTTCCTCAATTTAACCATCCTTTGAGAAAAAATATCTCTTTCCCAAAATGCCCAAAAATTTACACAAAACTGCCAAACAATGGTTAATGAGATAAGCAGAGAGATTTAGTGTCGCTTGAAACGTGACTGAGATATTGGCAGAAAGGCCGTGTTAAGCGACCTCAAAACAGCTTTCACGTTTACCCCCGCCTTAAACAGGGTATCAATATGCGTTTGCTTCATCCTTGAATAGGGTCAGGGTTTTACGGGAGTACCTCCCCCTCACCCCCCCTCGGAGAAACCGACAACTGGTTACATCTGGCCATTTGACCGTGCCAATTTTCGGTCGTCATAGTTACCTCCCGCGAGTCTCAGAGGTTGCCACAAAACCATTGGATTATTTACAAACAAACAACAACAGTATCAAGTACAAAAATGTTAGTCGTTTAGCTCCGTATTGATCGTTGCCTCTTCGTCGTTTGGATAAGACGTTTCTTGGTTTTCTTTGCTAATTGAATTAATTTTAGTTCTGTTTGCGTGTCTGCACAGAGCGTTCATCACTGCGTCCTCTTCGGAAAGATCTTTTTCCTCGTTGTTTTCCATTAGTTCAAGCAAATATTCCTCATCCTTGAAATCCGTGTTTGGAAAGTCTCTTCTAAGTCTTTCACGTTCCTATAACAGGACAAAATGTTTAATCATGTAAGACAGTAAAAGCTCTCTTTGAGAATCCCTTTGCAGACTTGAACTTTCTGAAGGTATCATTCACACCTCCTTATTCATCCATCGGCGCAGTTTGTTGCCACAGAATATCCTTTCATTAACCCGGGTTTCCTCCAGTTGAAAGAAGGAATCTTTACCGAGACGTTCTCACAGAGGGTTTCCGAGGTTTTTTTTTCCTGTCCCATTTGTAAAAACTCCCTGGTTATAATGATTTTCAATAGGCAATAGTAATTGGACCGAGTGGAGTACAATTCAGGGAGTAATCGAGCGAGTAATTTCAAAATCGGACGAGCGCGAAGCGCGAGGCCGATTTAAAATTATGAGCACGATTACTCCCTGAATTGTACGACACGAGGTCCAATTACTAATTAATCGTATCTATAACAAATTTCGAAATTAAAAATGTCTTTTGAGAACTTCTTTTGAGCGAAAACGTCTGTAGCGCTTTTCCTAAGTTTTGAAAACTGTAGAAAACTTTGCTAAGGAAACCATTAAAGCGCGAGTAATTGACGTGAAAATCACGTGGGTATCCAATTACAGGTGTCCGATTACAAAAAGTTCAAATCGGACACCTGTAATTAAACACCCACGTTATACGCGCCGATTACGTGACAAATAGGCGCGTGGAGAACCAATCACGATCGAGAATTTTGTTATAGATATGATTAACTAAAGTAATCACTCTGGCCAATGACAATGGACACTGACAACACAGTGAACCAATCAAAAATCAAAGTAACTACACGTAGCTGACGCAAAGCGCGGGAAAACACGTGCGAGGAGCGAGTCACGATTGGTTTTGGTTACTCCTGATTGGATTAAAAAGTGGCGCGAGTTTTTTTAAGTCAATCGCGTAACGTAGTTGAGGCACTAGCGTAGTTTTCGACACCAAAATGAAAACCGCTCTAAAAAGTACTTGAATTATTATAAAACCCCACCGATGCATGTTACAACGTTGAACAAGCTCCAAAAAGGTCAGTTACAGTAGAAAGACAGATTTAGGTCATTCTGATGTTACTGTCCAATTACATGTACCTTTGACGCCTGTAAGTTGTAAAAATCTTGGAGTTGCCTTTGGAATCCATAATTTGGATTGGCTATGGAACGTGAACACTTAATGGCTTTAATTGCATCTCTCCAGTTCAGCTGAGTGACAGCCATGATGTACGCTGCAACGAGGGTGGTTGAGCGAGATACTCCAGCCCTGCTTGAATGAACAAGAAAGATTGACGAATTATACGCAGCAGATAACGCTATTCACGTTTTGCAAATAACAGTGGCTGAGAAATCAGAAATCCTCACTACATACTATTTCTATGCAAGCGCTAGATCCAGTTAATGAAACTGGCCCATTGAAGGTCCCCAACCCAACTTCCACCGCACCAACTTCTTCAGATATCTCCTCTACTTTCCACAGTTGCACTATTTAATATATTCGTACGGACAGGCTATGTGAGAGTAACGTGTCTTGAGAAGAACACGATCGTAATAAATCTCTCCCAAACCCTAGACAGTACTTCTCGGAGACAAAAGCAAGATGACTTCAATGTACTGTATCTTGTGGTGTAAGCAATGCGCCATGCCCCCCCCCCCCCCCCCCCGCCAAAACCATTGAATTGCTACACGCAACAATTCGTGTCAAACATATCATGTCATTAATCAACAGAAAGCTTACCAGTGAACCAAGCATGCTCCATGATTTAGCCTGAAATAAATAGACAAATCAAATACAACCTAAATACCGGCATAAAAAAATTGATTCACTTTCACTGAGCAGAACAAAGTTGCATTTCAACAGATCTACACTCTTTTAACGTTTAAAGAAAAAACCTCTGACAGTAAAACTGGCCCAGAAGACCATTTTTCTTCTTTTCTTTACCAAGAGACCTGTTATACAAGAGCGACTCGCAGAAATTATAAATAACACACGCTCAGTAAGCAATCAGACCATAATACCTGAGAGAACATTATTTACCTGCACTTGTGAATAAAATCAATGCTTTCTTGAAAAAATCCTGATCTGATGATTAAGAAGAATAATTTAAGTTTACAATAAAGGTGCGGATCTAGAATAAATGGTGAGTGATTTCCGAAACGATAAGTGTCTTCTGGAAGAGTCCAGGGCAATGTTCTCTTACCCGTAATGTTTTCGTGATTGGTCACTACATCAACATTTTTGTATTCAACACTTACAGTAGATTGAAAGCCCTTGATAAAACGGCACAATATTGCAGCAGTATATCAATTTAAAGTGGTTTTATGAAATGCACTCATTTGTAAACAAACTGGTTTACAAATCTAAACTTAGTTCAAGTTCTTGACATTACTGAGTTGGTTTGCTTCATATGTTCAATTTTACCCTGATACTGTTAGGTACCCTTTGAGATAAAAACATTGACTTACTTTAAAGAAGAACTTTGCTCAAATAAACACTTTTAAGTACCGGCATAGCTTTTTTAATCGTATTGTAGGCATGTGGAATCCATTTATGGTTAGATCTGCACCACCTAGTATTTCAAATTTTAAGCATGGTGTAAGGTGCTTCTTAATCAGTACCAATTAATTAATTGTTTTATTATTTTAACGTAGGTGATCTGTCTGAGTGTGGGGCCTCTGACTTTTTTTACGGACCATTCTTATGGCATTTCTGTTTTTGTTTATTTGTTGTCATTGAATCGTAAATATAAATTAACCCATTGACTCCTGTGTCTGCCGTAACTGGCCGCGACGGACGTTGATCTTTGTTCCACTTCTGACGTCATCCCCTCGACCAAAACTGGAATCATCCATACTCAAGTTCTGCAGGAGGAAAAGATCTTTCCAATGATGCTCAGATCAACGTGATCGGCTCAATGGAGATATGCACAAAAATGCTCCGAAATTTAAGTGAAAAACTGCGGCAGTAATTGCCCTTCTACTGGGCTTGCTTCGAGTTCAAAAAAGTCTGAGAAAGCACCATCGAGACTGGCATTTACCATGGATTAGCTAAGTGTAGTCGCCGGAAATTTTGCTCCGCGTTTTCCACTCAAATTTCTGAGCATTTTCGTGCATATCTCAGGCTCCATTGAGCCGATCACTCTGATTTTGGGTATCATTGGAAAGATCTCTTCCTCCTGCAAAACTTGAGTATAGATGATGCCAACTTTGGTCAAAGGCGATGACGTCATAAGTGGAACAAATGCCAACGCTTGTCACGGCCGGTTGCGGGCAATTGAGCTATTCTAGCAATTGAATATCGCTTATGGCACTGCATTATCATGCTCAATTGCCAAAATTTGTCCTTTGTAGACGTTTGGTAGAATTTTTATTCACAGTATCCTACCAATGTAGTCTCCACAACGTAGTCTCCGCAACAGCACCATCACTTAGAATTGTTCATTACAACGGAAACAGAGAAATTCTCACTTACATTTGGTGGAACAAAAATAATGGAATCTCTGTGTAGTCTCCGCAACAGCCACACAACTTACTGTTGCATCCCACTCATCTGTTACAGAGTGAATTACACTACTTTTGTGCATAGCTCTAATGGACATCTACCACACAACAGTAGTCTGCATCTGCTTTGTAGTCTACATTTTTAGATATATCATAATGAAAGTCCTGATGTAGTCTCTGCAACAGCAGAATACTGTGCCGGAATGACCCACTAGTAATCTTAAGGTAAGTTGATGCTTACATCTCTTGGTCAGGAGAATCAGCGGCATGAATGCATTTATACTCTAAGTGCTGCAAAATCAAAAACAAAACTTACAATAACTTTTGAGGTTATTTTAAAAGTACACTTCAAAAAATGTCATGACTACTTCATAACAATTATCATTATTATAATTATACTAATTATTATTAAAATTTATACTGGTAAATTGTAACAGCAATAGCAATAAGGTAGGTGAAAACAATACACAATGTACTCTCGCTCTCTGAGGATCTATATCTGTTCTACATGTATTTACAAGCTCCAAAACATTTTCCCCAATTTCTCCCAGCCCCTGCCTGCCCACCTAACAAATCCTACCTTCCAACCTCCTTTTTCCCAATTCCCATAGAGCTCTTTCAAAAATTGTCATCTTGGGATACCTTAACGTAGAACCAAATTCCCAATATTATAGAAAATGTGGGGCATGTTTAAAACACGAAATGGCGAGATGATGAAATAGCACTCCAGTTAGCCTAAACAGCACTTTGGTTAGCCTAAATAGCATTTCGGTTAGCCTAAATAGCACTTTGGTTAGCCTAAATTGTGCTTCAGTTAGCCTAAATATCACTGACTTGAAGGTGGTTAGCTTTTAATAATTGTATGGGTTAACCATATTTCACATTGTTAAGTGCCATTCTGTCATTTCACCATTTCTTGTTTTCAACACGCCCAAAAATTGTGGGTCACTGTGCATAAATTTACAAAGTCACTGGTGCATGTTGCATGTACGTATATACCTTTGGCACTGGTTGTGCGTTATCATGGATCGCCAAGATGTGTGTAATGTTATTCTTTGTCAATTGATCCATGTCTTTGGCATCTGAAAAACAAAAATAAAAATTGCGAAAAAAAAAAATTAAAACTAAAAATAAATGAACTTATAAAATTACTGTCCGTAACAAGTATGATCATGACTGCCGAGTGCAGAGAAAATTAGTTGTTCAAAGTGCAATGTCATTTCTTCTCATTTCAGAACCAAATAAATATATCAGATTGGACAAACATTATCAAAAACAACTCTCAACTGGCAGTTCATTTGACCACCAGTTTAACTCGTTGCCAATTGATGAGCTGGGGAACGGTGCCAAGGGATGGTGGAGCCAGCCAAGATTTGAGTGTCAAGCAGAGCACACAGGTATCCATGGCAACCCTGAGAGCGGCAACCACCAGGCACCGTCACACTGACAGAGTCAGTGGAGATACTTACCACCCCATAATATAATTACCAGCAAAAGGGGAGGGAGGCAAGGGAGCAAAAGCGGTGAACTGCCTACAAGAGCGAATGGCACTCAAAGCAAACTGCATGTTCTTACACTACTGGCAAGAAAAGCATATATATATATATATATATATATATATATATATATATATATAAGCCCTGCAAAACCCCATGAGAGACTCCACAGAGCATGGTCACCCTGAAAGACCATTGACCAGCATTGGCTTCAGTCAAACTCTGCCACAGTTAAGCCACATTTAAAAATATAAACATCACAAGTATTCTGCTGAATGCTATATTCAATGCATACCTCTGAAATTACCCAAATAAAGCCCTGGGAGAACCTGCAATATTTATAAAAAACAACAATAAAAATGATCATAATTGAAATTTATATTATTTTATACATATATGTAATAAGTGCAGATTTCAATTACACTATAAAATGCACTGTTAAAACGAGATAGCCATTAAGCCATCATTAACAAATAAATACTAGTTAACATTTAAAAGATATAATTAAAATGCTGTGATTGAAGAAGCCGCACAACTTAATTTCTGACAATAATCAATGAAAATGCATGCGCAAAGTTATAGGTCATAAAGCCTAACCCTTTTGTACACACTATTAGAAGTCCATGATACTTTTTATCACTCTGTTCTGTACAAAGTGATACCAGAGACCAATAAGAAGCTTACAAATGTATAATTTGCCTATAAAAGGCATAATCAATTCTTTTTTCATATATATATGTGTGTTTAATTATTCAATTACAGTCAGGCTTCTCTTGTTTCCTTCTGATCTTTGGTAAACAACCAACTTCAAAATTATCATGCAGTCGTCTGAGCTAATTAGCCACCTTCCATGCTTGGTCAAGTTCTCAGTCTCAGAAAGCCTACATTAAGAGCAAATCCAAAATCTGAAATCCAGAGTCCAGAATCCAGAAACCAAATTATATCTACTGAGAATGACAACAGAAATACAGTACACTGCAATCCACTACAGCAATGTTCAATAAACAAAATTTAATATATAGGAAAACGACGGCTGGCTGTTCAAAAGGCAGATAATGCAATCCATTAGGTAAATCATTATCCAATCAGGGATAGAGACACACATCCTTTGTTCAGCCTGGTCCTGACGCAGATTTTGTCTAGTCAGAACACATTGTGCTGAGAATACTGGTGAGAAAGCACGGTAGCAAGAAGCTAATGTCACAAACTGACATCAAAGTGATGTTTGCATGCGATGAGTTTCCAGCGATCTCTTATGCAACCAACTTTTAACAGCATTTGGACCGATCTGTTTGTAAGCATTGAGCAGATGGAAGTAAGTGTGCAACATTTCTAGAAATCATTTTGATATGATGCTGGACAAGAATTTTGTAACAATATCAGTGTGAAAATAGTGTTGTTCTGCAATTAATGTTGTATCTGTTGGGAAAAACAAACTTATTAAGATGAGCCAAGTTAACCTTTGGTTATAAATAGTGAGAGGTACAAATATCGAAGTACAGCTGACTATCACTGACTGAGACACGTACTGTTCTCTATGACATTTGCTAACTTGTTCAGCATCTACTAAATGTAAAGGCAAAATTATACTTCTGGTAAATTGCAGTTCATTGGAAAATTCACTGCGAGGATCATTCTTCACTTTCATCTATGACCGCAGTTCAAATATATGAATTATTTCATATATACTTACATCATTTCACTCCTCACGGGAAGATATGAACTCAACAAAATGACCTCGCTCCCAATGTGTGGCTTCATAGCTCAGTTGGTAGAGCATCGCACCGGTATCGCGGAGGTCACGGGTTCGAATCCCGTTGAAGCCCTGATTTTTTTCAGGCTTCTTCTTTCCAGTTGCTTAAATTGGAAAATTCACTGCGAGGATCATTCT
>OZ026606.1:11653296-11805796 GCA_964020085.1 Micromussa lordhowensis
ACTGTGTAACACTACACCGCGCACTTAGGCAGTCACGTCTCACTCGATACGCTGATCGATTCCTCGAATCGTAAGTTTGGGACACCTATGATGAATTAAAAAAGGTATGAATTAAAAAAGGTCTTTTGAGAATTTCTTTTGAGCAAACTTAAGTGCGTAGCGTTTTCCATAAGTTTCCAAAATTTGTGGGAAATATTTAGAAGGAAGCCATTAAGGCGGGGGTCCACCTGAAAGCCGTATTTTGGCTTGGTATTATGTTCTTAATGCAAATATCTCGTTTACGTTTCAAGCAATCAAGAATCTGTTCACTCATTACACACATCTATGTTTTGCGCCGTTTTGTAAATTTTTTGGTGATTTTTAGGTTTATTTGGAGACAGATAGTTTTTCTCAAAGGATTAGTAAAATTTATGGAAATAGGAAATTTTGAAGATTTGGTGTTGTTTTAAAATTAGAGTTTGAAGTTAAAAATTGATAGATACACACCAAACAGTTGCCTAACAACCCGAGTGCCATTGTGGGGTCGGGCAACTGTCTGGTGGTGTTCCATAACCTTTCCTCCCCCTTTCAATCTCTCTTTAAACTTCCTCAAATTTCACTTTAATTCAGGTAAACCCCCACCTTAAGGTGGCTCGAAAGAGTTTTATGGCGCGCGCAAACTGGGTTCTAATCTCGCGCGCGGCGCGGTTTTTAAAAACCCACGAAGCCAAGTAAACAAATATGGCGACTGTGATGTACTTTCGCCAACTGCGAAATCAACAAGCCTAATCTCGCGCGATCTCGTGCGTGCAGTTGACGCACATGCGCAAATGCTGATCTTGTCGTGTCAAAATTTTGGAGTTTTTATAACTTTAATCGCTCATATTTCCGCTTCCGCTCGGTGGATTTTTTCATTTTTTCGGTGATAACCAGGAACAATTGGCTGCATACATAGTCCGATTTTTAAAAAATTCTGTAGTCAAAAAGAGGATTTTTTGTTAATCTACCCTACAGATTTTTTTTAAACTGAAGCATTTTGAAGGTCATTTTCTGGTGACATATAATATTGCAGTTTGAGAAGATTTCACCGACCAATTTTTTAAAAAAGAAAATAGATTTCGATTTTAGGGGCTCAACTGAATGCGTCATATGGTTGCTATGGTAACAGGTTTTCTGAAATGAATGTCATGTAATGAATCTATAATGTTTCTTTTATTTCTGTGCCAAATTTCATAGTGATACGATGAACCAAACATAATTTAGAAAAGAATTTGTGAACTTGTCTCGGGAAAATTGAAAACTATTTCGAACCACCTTAAAGCGTGTGTTATTAACGTGTGAATGGCGAAGTTATCCAGTTACAACAAGTTGTAATTGGACACCCACGTAATCTCGCGCCGATTTACGTGACAAACAGGCACAGCAAGAACCAATCACTATCGAGGATTTTGTTATAGATACGATTGGAACGAAAAGCACTCTGGAAACTGATTCTCAATGCAATTGATAGACGCGCGTGCTCGGAAAGGCTGGTGATTGTGACGTCCCTTTCCCGCCAAGACTAAAGAATTCGGCGTTTGAACCAGTTTTTCAATGGCAAACCAGCGACTTCTACTTGCCATAACTCTTCTATTGTATCTCAACTAGTGTTAATTAAGTTAAAATTGGCGGAATATTCTGCGACGAACTTAACTCGAATGAAGTTTCGGCCTTCAATCTTAACTTGGAATATGTTAACAATGACACAACGTTTTCGCCGAACACCGTTCTCGTTCCTTTGATAAACAAAACTGATTGGACCGATGCATTCTCTAATATCGATGCAGCTTATTGGCAAATTCGCAGTGGAGCTGTAGCAATAGTTGCACCTACAATTTCATCTTCCGTAAAGACCACGCATGCACTATGCGCCGGCTTTCACATTCCACAAATGACTCCTTAGGCTACGGATCCTTCATTTGACGTCTCTCCTGACTCCTACAGTTACTTAGTAAGCATGAGCAGCAGTGATTCGATTGAAAACCGTGCCCTGGCAGATTTTGTGTCACATTTCAATTAGACGCGCATCAGACGCCGGTGTTTGACATCGAGGAGTGATTTTGGTCGTGTTTAAAGACATTGCTTCTCACAAGGGATGGAGGCTGGTAGTCGTGGAAAGCTTCCAGGAACATAGAAACGTATCCAAGGTTAATGCCACGGCACAGCTGCTCCATATTTGAAGTAGAGGAGTCTGGGTAGTTGTTCTGAATTGCATGGCTGGAAGCATTCGTACCGTTCTGCGACAAGCTTGGAATGGTTGAAGGATGGGTTTGGCTTGGCTTGTTTGCTTTCAGCGGTCTTTACGAACAGGGACAGCCCATACCAGAGAACCTCCATGGTATTGTGGGCATTAGGCATTCTTTCGGTGTAGGTACAAAATATCCAAAACTTTGAAAACGTGCGGGGAAAGAAAGCGTACAAGACAACAACCCTGGAA
This sequence comes from Micromussa lordhowensis, assembly GCA_964020085.1. Classification (NCBI taxonomy): domain Eukaryota; kingdom Metazoa; phylum Cnidaria; class Anthozoa; order Scleractinia; family Lobophylliidae; genus Micromussa; species Micromussa lordhowensis. Next base: position 11,655,752 of record OZ026606.1, read on the forward strand.
AAAGACGCTACTATAGGCCATGCATTTGACTCAGTGTTGGTCCTAGGGAGGGCATGATTCAGGATGGCTGGCTACAACGTGACAGTCACCGAGGGTTTAGAGTTTAGTGTGTCTGTAAGAAGCTCGACTCCATTCAGCAAAATTGGAGAAACGCAGATTATGTTACAAAAGTTAATAATTCCAGTGTCATGAATGCCGTAGTCTTCGATACCAACCTTTCTCTGCTTAGCAAAACATGAAACATTTCAAATCTGCGCTCTTATGGATTTGAGAAAGTAGGTTAATAGGGTTCAACTAACGGGCTCATGGAAGAGAAAAAGGAAATAATCTGGCCATCTGGGAAAACTTCTATTCCTATTGACACATCAGTGTCTTTGGAAAACCAAACCTTTACTATTATTATTAGCTTTCGAATCTCTTTACGGTGGCCAATTCACATGATCAACCCAGTCGATAAAACCAAATTATCTTGTTATACTTCCCACCGACGCAGCACCACAGTTTCTGATGGAAACTCACCCCCTCTAAACTCTTACTATTGCCACTGAAGAAACACCTTTTATAACTCTTCGTCTACAAAACCAGACAAATTCGTAGTAACAGGTTACTGCATTGATCTCCTTGTACTAGACGGCAACTACGGCTCCCAAGATGCATTTACCAAAGAATGGAACGGCATGGTTAAAGAGATTATCGAAGGTCGAAGAGCGTCGTTCCAGCCTTTCATGCACCTTAGACTAACGGCTCTCGTCAGGTCTGTCTTCTTTACGGATTTCCGATTAGCCTTTTCTGGTGGCGATAGCGCTAACCACTTCCCTGATTGTCGTTCTTCTATGGTTCTGCAGCAAATTCAGTCCATTTGGATTTTATGGTAGATGCGTTCAGATAACCCATCATGAAGTAGTACCACGGGAACATCAGAAGCGGAGACACACCCTCCGCCCGGCTAACACTGTGGTCATCTCTTGTCTACTACTTTGGAACAGAGCGGGAATACCTTGAATCCAGTGTCGTCTTCTGGAAGGATCACCGTAGCTGTTTGGCAGTTCGCCATTTTACTAATCATTTAACGTACACCGCAAACACAGCTGCGTTACTCACAATTAAAAGGGTTTCATCTCCAATAAACAGCATCGACGATCTGGCAGGGCAGACCTCCATTCCCTATGGTACTGTCGCCAACAGTCCTGCAGCATTGCCACCATGTGGCGGTACATGAAGTACCACCAGACTCTTCTCGAGACTAGTCAAACTGGGATCAGTATGGCCAAACTTTGCCTTCTTATGGGACTCCGTTGTCTTGGAACAAGCGACTCACACCGTCGAGTGCGGCACTCTTACCACCATCGGCAGTTCGTTTGGCAAGGCATTGGATTACGGCATTGGATTACCCGAAGGCTCCTCGTACACTAAACAGCTTAGTCAAGCTATCCTAAACCTGGTCCACGAAGGATACATGTACAGCCTTGAACAAAAAAGGTTCCGCATTCACACGGGGGTTGTAAAGAAAAGCACTGTGGCGGTGATAGTGACATTAAGCTGGGGCTGGCAGACATGGGGGCTGTGTTTATCATTGTCTGCGTTGGTGTTGGAATCAGCTTCATCGTGCTTTTCATCCAATGGTTTGTAGCTTCGTATTTAGCTACAAAAGAGGACAATCCCGATGCGCCTAGAACGGTCTGGAGCTCGTTGAATATTAGACGCCGCGTCATGTGGCCTGACTGAAGACATCGACATGACGTTCCTGAACGAAAAGCCGCGGTTAAACAACATGGGATGATTCATGGCATTTTTAGCGCGTCTCAGGCTGAGGAGGTTGAGCTCGAAGAGTTGGAGATGGAGTTAGACGTGCAGAGAGTATTTAAAGCGACATCAACTAATAACAGGAAGAAATAACTGATTTTCAAACTTAAAGATATAACCCAAGAAACGGTTCGGCCGAAGTGGAACCGTTGTTATTTTCTTGGAATACAATATTTGTGAGTGGAAAAAATCTTGTAGCGAAAGACGTATGTTGTAACAGCTAAATGACTGAACGAGGAATTTGAACATCTTCTAGATCAGATCACTCACGGAAATAAATTTGTTTGGCGAGTCGCGCGTACTGTATTGATTTACAGAAGATCGGAGGATGGCAATTGATTTTCTATCTTAAACACCGGGATAACTTTTGTAGAGGTGTCCAACTTCAAGAGTTTTCTTTTTAAATTGGAATGAAAAGACGTTGTTGTGTGGAAGACCTCCCTGGTCAATTGATTCTGCCCTTGAGAATTAGATTGGAGCTGCCCACATTCAGAATAAAACTTGAAATGTTTAATTTTAAAGAAAGCAGTTTAGCATCGAAACAAAGCCGAAAGAAAAACAATTATTTATGAATATTGAGAGCAGCTGAAAACATTGCAAATGCGGAAAATTCCAATCAATGTGCCTTTGTAACCACGGGGAACAAATACAGTTTTTATTAGTATTTGCTTGAAAGACATGGTGCACGACACAACCTGTCAAGAAAAATCTTGATTAGTTCTACAAAGCATCTCAACAAGCTTTTTTTAGTTGTTTCACAGTTGGAGAGGTCAGAAAATGCATGATATATCAATTGAGATAGGAATGATCTAAAATCTCACTATAAATTGCCGAACTAAAATAAGGCTATGGAATTGATTGGACAGTGAACAGTCGACTACCGAGCAAAGTAAGTTATCCCTGAGCCAATTGATTTCGCGACCCTGCTACTCAAAATAAACTTCTTGTGCTGTGTAAACAGAATCATGCGCTTTCCCAGCAAAACAAAGCATCAATCCTACACTAAATCTGTCTTATCTACCACAATGCATAAAGCACTTTGATTCATTTGAGGTGCTTTATTTGCACAGAAGTTGTCTAAAATGGAGATCCAGCTCAATTTGATTGGTCTTTTTCGTGACACATCAATAAATCAAGGACTTCTTTTTAAAATACACGTCAAATCCCGCAGCTGAAAAGATAAGCAATGCTCCCAGAAACATCAGCCGTCTTAATTCACGGTGTATATTGATGAAACCTTGGCGAATATGGAGAAAGAATTACCATAAAGCCCGGCTTATCCAACCTGGCGCACGATGCGAATCTAAACCTTAATCTGCATCTGAAGTTGGAAAAATGGCCAGTTCAAAGCAAAACAGCTCGTTCTCGCCTTGTAAACAGATTAATCATAACTCCAATTCGTCTCATTTTGTCGCCATATTCGATTGTTTTCACAATATGAGATCAAATATGGAACTCTGCGATGTCACTTTGACAGTAGGCAATGTAAGTTTTTCAGCCCACCGCTTAGTTCTCGCGGGTAATTCGCCGTATTTTCGGCGCATTTTTGTTTCGGAAAACGCCGATTCACGCCACCAAGAGGTCAATTTACCGAGCAATTTTCGAGGAGACACATTGCGCTCGATTTTGGATTATTTCTATTCTGGAAAGCTGTCCTTCAATCAAGAAGACTGTGAAGATTTACTCTCGTTGGCCTCGCTCTTACAGGTTTGCTACAATTTTTCTTCAATTCAAATCATTCTTCTGTTTAGTATCTGTAAACTAATTTTTTTTCACGAATATATTACTTCCGATCATGTCTTTAATCTGCGCGCTAACAGAGACAGATTGTTTTGTCCAGCAGCAGCAGGGACAATCTGTTAGATTCTATATTGCGTTTCGATACCGGCGAGCTAAAAATTAAGCAATAGAAAATGTGTTCAGGGCAATTCGAAAAAAAAAGCTATTTTCCTGCTTCAATATTTATCTTACGCTGAAATATATTGCTTGCCATTTGTTTTTTTCATGATTTATTCAAACCCTACCGTTTGACGCCGGCGGGTTTAAATTTGTTTCAGACTGAAAACAAAATTTGGGAAATTGCTTCTAATTACATTTTGTTATTACCCCGTGTTTAAATAATTATACAATGTAATTTTTGGTAAAGCGATAAGTCGACAAAAAATATCAAGGATATAATACGGATGAGTTCATTCCGCCTTTTAGGAGCCTTTTTTCACTTTCTTGAGCGCTTAAGAGGGGCTGAACAGCATTTAATAACGTGACTGAAGAAAATTCAAAGTTCGAATTTGTTTCATAGCACTTTTACACGCCATTATCTCTTTCTAAATATTTTTCTTTGACTGCACTTTCAGAGTCCCTCTGACTGACTCAAGCTGGGGCAAATTTCACTGCAAAACTTGATTAATTTTCAAAATTGCAGCTGATATCAAAATATGATTGATGGCAACGGGTGTCTTTATAAAGCTATCCGTCTGACTGCCTAACATACGATCGGAGCGACTGTCAGTTTTATATATGACCCAGTTTTGACCCTATGTTTTAAAATAGATGGTATATCTGTCAGTATAGTTCCATCAATTTCATAAACCTATGATTAAAACCACGGAAGTCATAACACGTTACTCAAAGCCATTATGCATACAAGTCGTGTATGCCAATCCATCTTTTTCACCTGGTAATGAATAATCATTAGTCATAAAGTAAGTATACTAATGCAAATGCTGCTGTAATCTGATTTGCTGAGCTATTGACCAATATCGGCCATTAGTATATACCACACAATTGAACAGTGCTTTTTATTCTCGGAGGTCCTTTTAGCAAAATGCTATTCACCTCAGAGCAGAGATTTTGAAATTGCCGATCATTTGTCGGTTTAACGTAATTAACAAATAAAATAATTTTTCGGTCAGCCAGTTATTCAGCTTGTGTGCTATATACACCTCTCCTTTCAACATGGTGAAAGCGGTGGATATTTACCGAGCCGCGAAGCTGGGAGGTAAATATCCATCACTATTCACCCCCACTGCGGTGAATATATACTTCGGTGAAAATTGTAAAATATCGTAACCAAATTCGCCATTAGCCAATCGGACGCCAAGACTGCTCTCCTGATATTCCCCGATATCAAGTCACTGATCAGATAAATCTAATATGTCATGGTTACTTGTAGCAAATTTTTCCCTGAGGCAAATTATAAAAGGGGATTAAGCGTTTGTTTTCGTGGTTTAAAAAGTGTCAAAACCTTCCCCCAAAAACTAATCTCCTCGATCACGCTACACAACTGGAACTGCCTGACATATTACCTTAAAATAACTAGAAAACCGGAATTTTACCGGACAGATTTGATTACGGAAAATATTTAATTGCACCTTTTTAGTACTCCTGAATACTATTTAGGCATTCAATATCGTGGTATGTTAATTTCTTGCAGATACAAGCAATTGTTGACGAGCTTCAAGAATTCGTTCTCTCAAACCTTCACGCATCCAACTGTCTGCGGTTTCAAAGTCTTGCTCACAAACTGAAGCAGAGACATTTCAAAGCTAAAATCGATCGTTTCGTGGACTGGAATTTCAAGAGTTTGGTTAAAGAGCCTGACTTTCTGGCGATGTCTGCTGAACACCTTATTGAGGTGATCGGAAGCGAAAATCTGCGAGTCAAACGCGAGGAGACTGTGTACGAGGCAGTGTACAGGTGGTTTAGACAGGACACAGGTGGACGGTAAGAGGAGATTGTGACACTGTTGGTTGATGTTATACGTGTCAAAAATACTAGGTAAATCATAAAATGTAAATCAAGACGTCACAAGGTAAATTTCATTTTAAAAGAGGCCGTTAAACCCTCAGCTCCACTCCAGCCGCATGCTATGTGGAATGCCACATTTTTGTACTGAATGTCTCTTCGATCAGAGGCTGCCGGTAACATTTCGAAGGGCGGGTTTTACCTAAAAATCCAGTCCATTCTGTTTCGGTTCCTGGTATTTTTATAGTTAGAATTTTTAAACTATGTGTATGCAAGCGTAGAAATACTTAGTGTTTTAATTTCCTCTTCTTTTTATGTGTGCATTTGTGTTTAAGCTGTTTTCTTACTAACCTGTATTTTATTTCTATTTAATGCTGATATTAACTGGCTGCCTGGCTCCGCTAGCAACTATGGTTATTCCAGGCAGCTAGTAGTAAAATTTTTACTTTTAATATTTTCATTGTTGTAATTCCTTATTTTTAGCAAGTGTGAGTGCAAATAAAGAACGAATAACAAAGAATAAATATCTCGATCTCGAATGTAAACACAGCTTTTCGAGACCGCGTACAACCGGGGCTGTCGAGAAACGTGCCCCAGATATGATTTACCATAGCAAATGGTTCGTCTGAAATAAATTAGTAATACCAACAAACATCGATGAACTCATAGACAGGCTCAAAACTTGTTCAAAACCCAAATAGGAACGCCCCAACAAATTTACTCATTATATTTTTGGTATTTATTTGGTGTTTGATTTTCCTAAACAACACAGCTTAAGGTGCAGTCCTGTGTTCTTTTCAGCTGTGATAACGTGACTTTAACGGTTTAAGTGAAAAAGTTGCGAAAGTTCTAGGGGTTGTAAATCAAGTCTGAAATAGGAGTGGGTAGCCTTCTAGGCTGCAGATCTCCCCAAGGTCTTCTTGGTGTTCAAATATCATACAAAGTGACCCATGCAGTGTACTTTGAGTTATTGACCAAGTCTATTCGGTCAAGATGGCTGAACATTGGCCAAATTCTTTTATGTGTGTGTTTATGGACCCAAAACACTCCAGGTCCATAAACACTCAGGTAAAACTCAAAAAAGGAAAGTTTCGTCAATGAAGACTTCTTTATATGACATAACCAACTTGCGGACATAATATCATCTCAATTTTCGCGGGCCGGACAGTGGGTAATCCCAAACGGGCAAAATAGCTCTACTTCAGTGATCGAATAGCTATCCACAGCGCACGAATTGGCTCATTTCGCCTGTCCGATCGTTGAGCTACCATATATTAAACAATTATTCCATGAGCGCGCGTTGGATATGAGATGATAGATAGCCAACGAGGCGCGTAGCGCCGAGTTGGCTATGATCATCTCATATCCAACAAGCGCGAGTGGAATAATTGTTTTATTAAAAACGCGCGCCCTCAAAAAGCTAGACTACAATTAAGAAAACTAGACTACAATTAAAATAAAAAGACCAAAAAAATCACGCATACGCTCGCCATTTTTGTAGATCATGGTATAATGGCTCATATACCATGATGGCTAAGCCAATGAAAACTCTCGAATTGTATTATCCAATGATCCAGGTTTTAATAAAAAGGAATAGGTAATGGTATCATGTACCGTATGTCACGTCTTGGAAATCAGAGGGTAAAGTAACAAACTGCAAAGCGTATACAATGAAAATTTAAGTATGCTTAACAAAGGATTGATTTTTTTTTTAATTGGACTTGCAGAGAAAGCAAAGCAGAAAGTGTGTTCAAGGAAGTTCGTTTTGAGCAGATCCAGTCAAAGTACCTCACAAAAGAAATCATACCAAATCTGTGTGAGAAATACAACATTTGTGTCGAACGAGTGAGAGATGCTTTGGAACAACAGGCTGCTTCTGGCGAAAATGTACGAGCGTCTAAATCAGACTTTGCAAGGAAACCTCAAGATATTATCTACGTCATCAGCTGCAGAACAAACCTCGTGGAGCGATTCGATAACGTCAAGTGCACATGCGTTAGGTGTCCCGAGATGTCACCGACAGGGCCTGTGGAGAGTCTGAGAGAAACGCGCTGTGCAGTTGTAGTGGGTCAGGATCTTTATTGTGTGTCAAATAAAAAAGTCGACAAGTTCAGTGTATTGGAGCTTTGTTGGACTGAAGCTGGAGAAGGTAGAAAAGAATCAAATATATAAATATAGTTATATAATAACCAAATCAATGCGAGCGCTCTGATTGGTCAATCAGCTATGGGTTATTGTGCCGGTAAACCCATGGGAAAATCGCGCGTCTTCTGAATTATTATATAAAAGCACTAGACCACAAGTTTCTATGGGTTATAGGCTGATAAACCACGCGGGATGTTGGTAGAACACGAGAGGAATTTGTAAATCACGAGCCGCAGGCAGAATGCTTTTTTCTCAACAATGTGGTTGTCTAGACCATTGGAGCTAGTTTTCAAGTTGTGAAGTGGTTTACCTCATACCTTGAAAGTCGCTATCAAGTCACATCTGTTGAAAACTGCCAGTCGACTCAACAAATAGTTCCAGTCGGAGTACCCCAAGGAAGCATCCTCGGGCCTCTTTTTTTTCTGATATACGTTAACGACCTTCCCAACTGTTTGGAGCACTGTCAGGTGGTCATGTATGCTGACGACACAGTGATTTACTTCAGTGCAAATTGCTGTCAAAATATTAAATACCACCTAAATGCCGACCTTGCCAATCTTACCGAATGGTTTAACAAGAACTATCTGACCTTAAATACATCGAAATCGAAGTTTGTATTGTTTGGAAGTGATAGAAGGTTGCAAACCTGCCAGGGTGTTAAGCTTGTCATTGATCACGAAAACCTTGAGTGTGAAGATTCCATCAAGTATCTAGGTGTTGTCATTCACAAGAATCTCACTTGGAATGAGCACATCGAATCATTGATTGCGAAAGTGAATCAAAGAATTGGCTTGTTAAATCGTATCAAACATCTACTGCCTTTGGATGCGCGAGTCGCAATATACAATGCTCTAATAAGACCTCTCTTCGACTTTGCTGATACCATCTGGGGAGACAGAGACAATATTACACTAATGCATGATTTACAGGTCTTGCAAAATAAGGCTGCCAAAGTTATCCTAGACTTGCCCAACTATGCTTCATCTACCGACGCTCTCAAAACACTCGGATGGCCTACCTTATTTCAAGAGCGCCTTGTACATAGATACATTACCACTTTTAAGTACATCCACGGGCTTGTAGATCACAATTTTAATATTTTGAGAAACTTAGACATCCATAGCTATAACACTAGAAGAAGAAACTATTTCCGTCTTCCTCTCGCTAAAAGGAATTACGGAAAGCAGAGACTTTTTTATCAATGCGCTAAGGAATGGAACACTTTAGACGCATCTTTGAAAGAAATTAATTCTCTTCTTATTTTTAAACAGAACATTAAAAGTTATATATTTTAGATATTTTAAAGTTTTAACATATTAATCTATCTTACATTTTGACATTTTTAACCTTATTGTATTTTTATTGCTATCACGCGTTCATTTATTTAAGATCTTTTATTTTTTCTATTGTTTTTCTATTGTTTTACAGGGCCTCACTGAATATCACTCTTTGTGAAGTGAGCTCCCTGTATAAAGATTGTTATTATTATTATTATTTATTATTATTATTAGATCTAGTAAATATTATTTTAAGTAAATTGACAGAACTCTCTTCAGCGTGCTTTGCATGAGAGCTGTGGTCAGTTAAGTTAGAGGAAAAAAACTTGGAAAGTGCTGTAACTTCCCAAGGACCTTTATAGTGTTGTCGTAAAAAGGTTAAACTTTGAATTGAGACCACTAATCACTCGCGGGTTAAATTTTTCTTTTCTTTGCCTTTACAAAGCGACTTTTCGGACTATTTTGAGAAAGAAAACGACTCAATATTTCTTGCCTTAATCCGTTGGTCTTTAATTAGCCGTCATAAGTATTTTTTTCCAAGGCTGAATTCATTCTCTTTGAATTTCCACGCTCTACCTCGCAGGTGTTAATGTCCATGACTCTGGCGTGTGTGCAGGGAAGGAATGCATCTTCGTGGTGGGAGGAAGGCAGAGAGGAGAAGGAGCCTGTAAATTTGATTTAGAGACACAGGAGTGGATGGACCTACCTGACATGGGTACCGGCAGGAGATGCCCTGGTAGGTATTTAAAGTCATTTTAAGCACTCCCACTTCCATTTACCTCCTTCGCGGTGGCCTCATTGTTAGTACCCTCGACTCCGTATCAAGCAGCCCGGGTTCAAAACTTCAAGCCCTAGCCGGGAACATTGTGTTGTGTTCTTTGGCAAGACACTTTACTCTGGCAGTGTCTCTCTCCACCCTTTAATGCAAGGGTAACCCTGGAATGGACTAGCATCCCATCCAGGGGGAGTAAAAAATACTCCTAGTCACTTCATGCCACAGAAACTTGAGATAAGCGCCAGCCTGATGGGTCACTTGTCTCATATGCCGACTTTACCTTTTGCCTTCATCTTCTTTTCATTTTCAACATCGGTGGGCGCGATCCGGGACTTCTATTCCTTTGTAACCACATACTGAAGTTTTCGGTGCGTTAGTTGTACTTTTACTATGGAAAGAAACATGCACATTGTGTCATCTTCCGACAAAAACCAAGTTTTCCTTACAGAGGAAATGACCTAAGATCTTTACATTCCCAGAAATCATCCCTATGATTGCGCGCACATATACAAACCTTAATTATACAACACACCGGCAGCACCTAATAATGCTTTTCGCAGTTCCTCATCAAGATCATACAAGAGCAAACGAGAGCATAATATCGTTTTCTACCTGCGTAAGGTAAGGCGATTGAAGGTCACGACATTATGGAATTGTTCTTAACCAAAACTTAACATGAGCACTAGTTGTAAATTGAATTTAATGGACCTTGTAACATTTACGCTCTCGATTTCAGGTGTGGCGTTCTTATCCGGCAAATTGTACGTAATTGGAGGCCATAGTCCAGAAGGAGCCCTAGCGTCCACGGAACGCTTTGACACAAAACAGGAAAAGTGGACCACATTAAAACCCATGAACTCACCACGCTTTCTACTAGGTGCATGCGCAGTAGATGGGCTCGTGTATGCTGTCGGTGGAAGGAATAGCGAGCGAAGCCTGAACACTGTTGAGGTCTACGATCCTAAAGCTAAAGTTTGGACGGTTATGGACGAAAGCATGCAAGAAAGTAGAAATGATTTTGGACTCGTGTCACAAAATAATCAAATATACTGCATCGGTGGACGAGGTGCCAATTCGATCGAGTGCCTTGATGTGGAATTAAAGGAGTGGAAAACTATTGGCTCAACGGGGGAAAATAACTTTAGCATAAGCTGTGTGTTTTATCCACCACTGTAGGCACCACAAGTGATGTGCCCTGATAATTGATTCGTCTACTTAATAGCTGTAGAGTTCCAGCCAATTAATTATTGTAAGACATTTGATTTGTTACAGAATTAAGTAAATCCTCCAGTTTTACAGGTAGCTTGTATTACGGTCGTGCCTTTTCGCCAGTGAAAGTGCTTTGCTTAGGGACATAAAACGTTGAAATTTCTCTAGTGGTAATAAAGTCGCTTTTGCAAGTGTTTCTACTCAGTGATGTTTTTTCGTTATTTTGACTCCTTTTCCTCTTTTAGAGCCGTCATGCTGCAGGGAGCACTATGAACGAAACGTAACTGAATTGGAACGAAGTGATTCACTGATTGGCTTGCTGACTGCCTGACTGACTGATTGGTTCATTTTTAAATATCTTTCTGCAAAATTTAAACGCAAAGTAACTTAATTCATAATGTATAATCCAGCCGTTTCTAGGTTAGGAAATTTCATGCCTGCGAAGTAAATAAAATATATAAAAAAGTTGCTAAGGACGATTCATAATGCTAAATATCCCGTAAAAAAAAAAAACAGAGCGAGGGTGAACTAACAGACTGAATGTGTCAAGCAAGCTTTTTGTCGTCAACTAAATCAAACAAATTTGTTTGTCTGCCCAAAAGAATTTTACTCTCTTGCCTTACCGTATAGCCTAGATTCACAAACCTTTCTCATAACAGACCACTGCCTCTCGTAACAGACCACCGTGCTTTCATTTTCAATCTAGGAGTACGTAGTGCCTTGAGGGTGAAGGAAGATTGGAGAGGGTCCTGAAGCAATTAAGGCCCTTTTTTCAATCTGCTTAACCAGTTTCAGGCTAGCAAACAGTAAATAGCATCAGAGTTTTGACAGAACTGGTCATGTCTGCAACTTTCCAATGAACAAGATCGATAAATTAATTATTAACTATTAAAAATGATTTATATAAAATGTTTTTACGGTTTATACGTAACATTTAAGGCGTTTAACTTAAAATCCCTGAAAAAATAATTTCTAATGTACATATTTTCCCACAGTTGCCCCCCTCCCCAAAAAAAAAACAATTTTAATAGGCCATTCCCGAATTACCTTTAGCCTCATTCTCAAAGCGAGTCTTGGTGGTCATCCTTTCATATGAAAATGAGATTTCATTCACATGCAAATTAAACTCATTTTCATATGAATGGTTGAGCACCAGGCCTCGCTTTGAAAGAGAGGCTTTAAGTAACTCGGAAATCGTCTATTATCTAGCACAGTGACACATAGTTTCCTTGATAGGCTGTAACCATGGTAATAACTTAGCCTCACTCACTCTTGGCAGTTTTGCTTTCCTTCTTACCAAATATAACCACGAGAACTAGCGAATTTCTATCAAGCCCACGACGAAGATGAAAATGTATAAAAGACAAGCATTGCTAGGCTGCCATCTTGTTGTCTATTCTCGTCTCTTTCCATGTCTAGCTCACTGGATGTTGTATTGTTCATGGCGAAGTTTTTTTTCAAGATCCTTCCTAATTTATATCAGCTCAAAGCCTGGGTTTTATCGATTGCTTTACTGTCCATGTGTTCCGCGACATCTGTACAGATGTCTCTAATTTGCGCCTTTATGCTAACAAACCAAAATGCTTAGTTAAGCTAGGTTTTGTCTGCTTGGGTACAATCGGTATTAATAACGGCAAACAAACCATTGAACGTTACGAAAAACTGGACTGACGGACTGAAAGGTCCATGACAACAAGATATATCTGATAAAATTAATAAAGGGGGCAAGTTTCTAAACAAACTGTGGTGCTGCGTCGGTGGGAGTATTACAAGACAATTTGGTTTTATCAACTGGGTTGATAATGTGAATTGGCCACCTTAAAGAGATTCGGAAGCTGACGTTCTGCACTAACCTAAGCAAATAAAACCAAATGATAACAAGACACAAAAAATCATGGAGAACATTGGATTGTGGGCTGCGAGCAACGCCATCAATCAGTTTATTGAGCTACAATTGAAATATATGATGATTATCGTAACCAGATCAATTAACTGCGAGTAAGCGAGCCAGGGGGGCCAGAAAAAACCTGCCTCAAAAAACCCCGTAGGGAAAACACAGGACAGGAAATCTGGGACGAGCCAGGCTCAACTTACGTCCCCCGCCAGGACTTCTAGGCTACAGTAAATTAATGGTCATAATAAATACGATAAATAAATTGCAGACTGGAACTACAATAGTTATGAACTACCAAAAACCACAAATAATCGCAAACTGATGACAAGAAAAGCTCTGTCGGCTAAATAAGAATAAACTGTAAACTAGCGTAAAGTATAACCTTAGAGCAAAAGCAATTTTGAAACGCTTAAACGATCTTCCATTGTATGTTTAATGTATCTGTTCTTCGAGGAAGGACACCTCCACCCAGCATGCATATCCAATAGATCGCCCGGTATGCGCCTGCAAGCGGGGTTCGACGCTGCACCAGACCTCATACTATGCGTGCCGTATTTTGAAACGTCGTCAACAAAGGGCTGGATGTACTTCTTGAATTCCTCCCTAAGAGTGGAAATAGACACGCCCTTGCTAGCTTGGAAATACTCGCCTGACTTGGACTTAACAATACGACGAACAAGTGGAAACGATGGATTGGACTGCGACAAAACCTTAATAATTCGCTCAGTAATGGAAACTGGGCACGTAGATTTCCCAGACCTGGCAAGACACAAGGTGTGACCTTCCCGATATTGGTCGTTTTTTCGCTTGGCGACATAAATAGACATGTGGTCAGCCTTAATGGACACATCCTGAAGGCAAAAACTGTTAATTTCATCAATACGAAAAAACCCATAGAAACCAACTAACAATATGAACAAAAAACGAAGAGTGGCAAGAGAATAACTTGAAACATAAAATTCAGCAATTGCCTGCACCGTGTCTACGGATAAAGGCTCTTTCGGGCGAACAGGACCCGCCGATTTCCTTGAAGATTTCACAAGGGAATGGTTGACAGGACATATTTCCAGCCCGGTCATAGAATGGGCCCACTTAATGCCATAAACAACAGTTTCTATGGGGGATACACCCGTATTGTTCGCAAGACAAACGTTCGTAATTTCTGTAATAAAAAGAGCGATGTGTAAGCGCTTTGCCGGAAGGACAGGGACACCAATCTTCGAGGACGCCCATCCGCGCCATCTCAACCATCCTGACTTATACTTGGTTAAGGTAGAAGGGGCCCTGGATCCCAGCTGCAAATCAAGAAGGTCTGGAACCAAGCTGCGTAATAATGGGTCCTCCAAGGCTGCTGCATCGCTCTAAATCCCGGAAGTTAGAACATCTGAAAAACAAAAACACAAGGTGAACGAAATGAAAAGCGCAAGCTCATACAGAAGAGCAATATCGGTCTCAGAAGAGGATATTCCAAAAGCGATGGTCGGCTGTGCGGCATTAATTAACTTACCTACACCTAATAAAGTTGCAAACTGAAACACCAGGTGCAACTACAGGCCAGGTGCCACTACAGGCCAAACAAATGCCTCATCGGGCCTAGAATTGGCCAAATCAGGCCTAAAGACATGCCACATAAGGCTAAAGACACACGCCAGATCAGGCTCGAAAATACTCCAAATAAGCAAAACGTGCGCAATCAAAAAACGTGCAACGCCGGGCTCGAAAAATATGCCGCAAAGGCAAAGCAACTCACCTAAGATCTAAACGCAAAGCCAGCATCCTGAACTTTGGGCAACCACGAAAAACAGAAGGTCGAGATTTATAGATCTGCTTCTGACCAGGACCCTCCAGTAGCAGGTCGCCAACCGCAGGCAGAACAAACACTTCCGTGACAAACGAGCTAAATCGAGAAGATCCATCACGCAGGAAAGGCCAAAAATGAGCGGAGCACCACTCGGAGATGATCAACGTCCCGCGGCCAGAGCAAGACATGAGATGACGGACAGAATCGACGATTAGACTAACTGGGGGACAAATCCAGTTGTTTTCGGAGCTCCAGTCTTGTGACAAGGCGTCGACCCCACTACATCCGAGAGAGGCAAACTTCGAGTTAAACCGAGGGAGCTGTGCATTGTAATAGGTTGCAAAGCGGTCAAATGTATGAGGACCCCATTTAGCATCAAGGAGGCGGAAAACTGAAGGATTGACGCACCAATCGTCCTTGTCAACGAATCGGCTAAGGAGATCAGCCCTCTCATTCTGCGACCTGGGGATCCACTGTGCTTCAAGGGTGATCCTGTTTGATAATCAAAAATCAAAAATGCTCATAGCAACAGACTGGAGGTGGACTTTGGAACTGCCAACAGAAACTATTCTTGCAGCTCCTCGATTGTCGGTGAAAACCTTTACTCTCTTCTGCCGCAGCTGCTCCGTGCAGGACAACAGTACATAATAAATAGCTTTCAACTCGCGGTTCGTAGAACTCTGACCGAGGTCTTCAGACGTGAACATACCGCTAGCCATTACGTCGTCCAAGGAGGCCGAAAAACCGCCGAAAGCGACATCACTAGCATCACAGAAAACAACCGTCGACGAATCAGGGGGCGGACGAAGAGAATAGCCGTTAAACGAATCGATATTGTTGTACCAAAATCTCAACTCTTCCAAAAGAGCCGGAGAAAACCGAAGGGTGTGGTCCCACACTGATCGTGATTCAATTGCAAGGTACATTTGTCTGGTTAGAAGACGTGAAATGGGTCCCACTGCCAAGTCTACAGAATTTATAGAACCCGCGATCCCGGCCAATTCTCGATACGAGGAGGACGTATCTCCAATTGCAGAGCTTAAAAGACTCTTTAAGCTTTTCCACCTTTCTTTCCGGAATATGAAAAGACATAGTAATAGTGTTAATCACCAAACCCAGCCATTCGCCTACCTGCATGGGATGCCAATGAGATTTTTCTTCATTCACAAGGAGACCTGCAGAGTCGAGCTCTTTCTTTTGGATCATGGCAGCTGCTGCGGCGGAACACTTATCTGGTTGGCTTCCGAGCCCGTCGTCGAGATAGATAAAGCTATTGTGACCCATAGAGCGCCAGCGACTGACTAACGGACGCAACAGTTTGGTGAAGCAAAAGCAGGCGCTACTAAGGCCGAAGGGCAATACTGTGAAGGTAAAATATCTTAACATGCCAATAAACTGCCAAGAAAAACCGAGATACATCTGATGCTCCAAGCAGATATCGACATGGTGATACCCCGACTTGAGGTCCCATGTAAAGAACCAGTGTCCCTCCTCGAGAACTTGAGATAGGGAGCGAAGATCCTCGTACTTAAATTTAAACCTGACAAGAAAGCTGTTAACATGCCTGAGATTGATGACTAAGCGCAGCTTCTTCCCTTCAGCAACTGACAAGGGGTTAACGCAAAATGGCGGAACACTGTGCTCAACGATGCAACCGTTGGCTAAGAGTTCCGAGATGGCTTGTGTCACAAAATCAGGATGCTGAAAGGCCGATCTATTATTAGCCAAAAAATATGAGGGCGGATATTCCGCGAAAGGAAGCCTGTACCCACGCCTGTCAAACTCAGGAGCGCATAAGGTGCTCTTCCAAAAGTCAATGGAGGCGCTCAAACGGCCCTTGACAGCACTGTTAGCGCTTTTAAAATTGAATTCGTCGTAACTACCCCCAAAAGAGGAAGAAAAATCGAACTCAACTGGACGCTGAAGAACGTCCTCTGAGCTTGTCTAGTCAAGAATGGCGCGAGTCACTCTTCAGCGCAACAGACGACTTAGAACAGAAGGCGCTCAAATGGCCAAAATCCCCGCACTATAAGATAAACAACGCAAAATTAAAAATTAAAGTTTTGTATGCGATGGCGTTCACAACCCGAAGGATGAATACATATTAACCGCACAATTATATACCGCTATGCAAATAACTTTACACACAAGAGACATAACAGAACGCGTACTTAACGAGGACCACATTCCATACAGAACGTGCAGAAAGCAATTATCTGCTAAACTTCGTAACGCAGATATTTAGACATTCTGCACTAACCTAAGCAAATAAAACCAAATGATAACAAGACACAAAAAAAAAATCATGGAGAACATTGGATTGTGGACTGCGAGCAACGCCATCAATCCGAAGTAAAAAACAAAGAAGTAAAACACGTGAGTGAACTGAACCAAACAAAAAAGATTTAAATACTTATCTTGAAACAGGGACCCAAGCTTCGGGGAGGGTTTGAATCCTTACGGACTGCATGATCTCCTGCAAAGTGTCTTTGCGAATTCGAAGAAACATTCGAAGAGGTAGGCTGGGAGCTTCCACGACTGAAAGGGCGAGGCTGACGACGACGCTTATCTTTGATTTTCCTTTCCGCTCTCCTCTCCGCGCGATACATCCTTTTTTCGTCGTCAGAGTCTGACGCCAGCTCGTCTGACAGGTACTCGCTCCCGGTTTGCCAACCAAACTCGCTTTTATCAGCTAACTTAATGGCTTTAATTCGCTTGGATACGATACCAGTACCTTCCTCCAAGACGGTTTTCACTTTGTCGTATGACTTGTTCTTCAGAGCACTCGCTGCCGCATCAAATTTATCCAGCACCTCGAGCTCGTGATCAAGTTGCTGTTGATTCCCTTTTCTTTTACATGTATAGTTTTCACGGCGGGCCTTTTTAACGGATTGTTTGACGGTGGCGCCATTCTCTTCGGAGAAACGTTGAGCAAAACTACCGAGCCTTGCCTCGATCACTTCAGTAAGGCTATCCGTTAGACGACCGACCGACGCGTCAACAGTAGACTTTATCGCTTCGCTGATCGCTTGATCCATTACGGCCAAACCGACGTCTGCCGCGTCCAAGGAAAATGAAGGTCTGCTACTCTGGTCGATGAACTGAAAATTAAAGTTTTGTATGCGATGGCGTTCACAACCCGAAGGATGAATACATATTAACCGCACAATTATATACCGCTATGCAAATAACTTTACACACAAGAGACATAACAGAACGCGTACTTAACGAGGACCACATTCCATACAGAACGTGCAGAAAGCAATTACATGTATCTGCTAAACTTCGTAACGCAGATATTTAGACATTTCGAGCGTTAGCCCTTCGTCGGAGCGAATGATTTAGTTGAAGACAAAACGCTTCCCGGATGCATTCAGTTTGATAGTTGACACTCATTATGTTTGCTCTTGCATGTACATGTGTAGATTCAATTTGGGACTCATTATCATTATCATTATCATTATTTAGCATTAACAATCTGCGTCCGTTCGTCAGCCAGTCAGCCAATCTGTTCTTCCTTCCTTCCTTTCGTCAGTCGATCACTCAGTCAGCCAGCCAGTCAGCTAGCAAGTCAGTCAGTCAGTCACTCAGTCAGCCAGCCAGTCAGCCAGCAAGTCAGTCAGTCAGTCACTCCGTGAGTCAGTCACTCATTCAGTCAGTCAGTCAGCCAGCTTGCAAGTCACTCAGTCAGTCACTCCGTGAGTCAGTCACTCAGTCAGCCAGCCAGCAAGTCAGTCAGTCAGTCAGTCAGTCAGTCAGTCACTCCATGAGTCAGTCAGCTAGTCATCCAGTCGTCAGTCAGTTAATCAATATAAATTTGGCTTCATTCAAATTTTAAGCTTTTACTCAGAGCGGCAAGATATAAAACTTAACTTATACTTTTTAGCTTTTAATTTTTTTATAGCTCACCTTTTAATGCACAAGTGATCATATATTCATGATCATATATTCATGCAACCTGCAGCAACGTAAACAAAATGCACTGACAACGAAAAGGCACCGCAATGTAAGCTACCTGCCATACCGAACGATTTACTGAATAATTTAATCAATTGCAATGCCTTGTAATAATTATTATTAAAAACTGCATTATTGGATAATGCAATTCGAGAGTTTTCATTGGCTTAGCCATCATGGGTTATGAGCCATTATACCATGCTCTACGAATATCGGGTAAGCGTACGCGTGATTTGTTTGACGCGTTTCTGTTTATGTTTTTTTTGTAAGTTTAGTTTGCTCTATTTTTGGGGCGTTTTTAATAAAACAATTATTCCAATCGCCCTTGTTGGATATGAGATGATTATAGCCAACGAGGCGCATACTATCTACCATCTCATATCCAACGCGCACTTGTGGAGTAATTGTTAAATAGGCCATATTCCTATTCTCGGTATGGGACTGGAACTAGCTTGAAACTGAGGCTAGTGCGGGTAGTCCGTTTCAAATGCAAATGCAAAAGTGTAGGATTTCAACGAGGCTCATCAACTATGTTTTTGACCGTTCTGTATATTGAACGCAATTAGGAAATTTAAAGATAAGCAACGAAAGATGTACGTATTTAAAAAAAAGCTGAAAGATAAAATTGCCTTTGAAAATGCCCCACCCTAGCCTCAGGCTGACCTGTTAAAGTAAAATGAAATACTGCCAAGGAAGGCAGGAAAAGTTGCCAAATTCCCGACAAATGCCCGGGGAGATTACTCGGACCGGGTGATAAGAAATAAATAAAAACAAAACACAAAACCGTTAACCAGTTGGAGCCAAGAGTGAGTTTTAAAGTTTTCTGCATGATAAATACCTGTGGCAACGAAACAAAAAAGGCGCAAAATTGATACAAAGCAATTAGTTTTGCTTTCCTTGACCCGATGATGCTTCCAACGGCTGTGTTTTTTTAGATAAATACGAGAGAAGCTCTCAGTGAAAGTCACTTAATTTGCATATCGATATTTTCAGCTCGCAGTCGCTACGTACATACACAGCTAGTCACCCAAACAGTCCAATATTTAATATTTACTCAGCAAAATACGTCATTTATTTACCGCGTGGTGGTAACAGCAAGCAAGCAAGTCTTGTTCGGGTTTTGTTGCGGAGAAAAACGCGTTAGAAAAGAGAAACGCTGTTTTAATTTTCTGAACTTTATATCATAAGGTAAGTTTAGCGCTGGCTAACAATGTTCTAAAACAATGTTTATGGTTTACCTATTAGAAAATGATAAATTCACATTCAATTTACAGCATGTGTTTTCATTTGCCGTTATTTGAGAGTCCTCGTGCTAAGATGCTACAGGAAAACACAGTTTCAAAACATGTCAAAGATTTGTGAAGACTTAATGCGAACCTTCATTTCGGACATTTTATTTACACCAGCTATTTCACTGAGAACACAGTTTCAGGCTTTTTCAACAAAGCGAACACAAAGGATCTGAGAAATTATTTTGACTTGCTAAGACACGAGATATGTTGAAGTTGGCAAGAAATTTTACCTGATATATTGCGGGTTGCTTGTTTGAATAGGTTGTGTTTTTTAAAAAGAAATATAGCCCATATAGTGTATTTCTAAGTTTTTGATGCGTTTTGTTTTGCCTTTGAGACGTACCTTTCAGAGATGGCCCTGGGCATCTGAGCACATAGGATTAATTTCCGATATTAAAAAAAAATACCTACCCACGTATCTGGCAACGATTTACAGTGATAGCACCTTTATAATCAGTTTAACTTCCAATGAAGCAAATGAAGCGAATTGCAATGTCATGAAAAATTGAAGAAGCCGGTGGAATAAGTGTTTTGTGCATGGAATCAGCTGAGGAAAGTTCTCTTCTCTATATTAAAAACAGATCATTTCCCAGTTGCCGTTTGCCTCTGTAGCCTTCTGCCCACAGATTCATTTTCATGCAAATCAAACTCATTTTTCATAAGAAAGGTCTTGTACGTGGACCCGTTTTGAAACAGATCCACAATTGTTCTTCATTGTTTGTTCATTGTTTCAACATTTCATTAGATATAATTATACTAATCATGTTTTAGCCATAATGTGACTTCCCTGATATCTTCTTAAGTTACTTATAAACCGCATTTTCCTGTCGCAAGAAACGAGGAACTCTAGCAAAAACAAAAAACAAAAGAAGACAAACTTCACCATTGCACTAATAATTTGTTAAAAACTGACAAAAACTGGAGTTACAATGACAGACCCTCGTCAATAACTGTTTTAATCATAAAAGTACAATTTCGTCGATTGTGAAGACTCCTCATTTTCCACTAATTCACTTGCCAAATTGTTATCTGACAGTTTGTTGTCGGACAGTTCAATAAGCCAATCACATTCAAATGTGTACTTTAAATCAACCAATCACATTCAAAGTTGTAGTTTAAATCAACCAATCTCAATTTCAGAGTGACATGAAACAATTTACTTCTCCTTTGTTAGTATTTTAATGCAATTTTTCCCTTTCTTTCATAACTTGGCTATTCTTGTTTTCTCGGAAATTGTAATTTTTATGATTAATTGGTAATAAGACTTCGTGTCGTCCAATTCGGTCTGTAATCATACTCGTGATAAACAAATCGGACTCCCGCTGAGCGGTCGTCCGATTTTGTTATCATATGTATGATTACAGACCGAACTGGACTCCACTTAGTCCTATTACCATTACAAATAATAAATTTAACCCTTTCTTCATTTTATTTTTGCGGGAAAATCTCTTAGAGTTATCCGTCTGGAATTTTGAACCAGATAAATAGGAGTAGATAGAAACCTTTTTTTGCCTTTGTGTACGAATGTTCTTTCTCGTTTTTAGCGTCGGGGAGGGGGAGAGTGTGTGTAGTCATGGGAGGGGGGGGGGATACCGCACAAAGCAACCTGTTATTTGCAATTTTCCTTTCGTTTATCCTTTCAGTGTAAACAGGTGTTTTGTGGACTCTGTTATCGTAGTCCACATGAAACGACAAATTGAACGAAGTGATTTTAAAATTTTGTCGTGGTTCATTTTCTCCCCGAGTAATCTGTTGTCTTGTCAGATAATTTGGTTTTATCAACTGGGTTGATAATGTGAATTGTCCACCGTAAAGAGATTCGGAAGCTGACGTTTCGAGCGTTAGCCCTTCGTCGGAGCGGTACTCCCACCGACGCAGCACCACAGTTTCTTTAGAAACTTGCCCCGTTTATTCGTTTGTTGTCTCTTGTCAGCTGCTCATGTCAGCCGGCGGTGACTTAATCAAGATGGATGGTTACTGACTCTTTGAATCGTACCCCTGTTTCTTTACAGTTTCCCTTTATTATAATATTTCATTGGATACTGTGTCCTGTCTAAAGAAAAAAGAACTTCTTTCGAAGATCAACTCAACTTAGTCTTATTGTCTGAGAAAGCCACAAAGTCTAGTCACTTCTACGGCTGTTAAGATGGCGGAGCCTAGTTTTACTTTAGTTGTCATATTTTTCTTGCATTTTTTAATAAAATAGAATTTCCGTTTTCCTCTCTTTCTCTGTGTTATGTGATAATCTCAGTGATAGCGGTTTCAGTCTGATTAAATTAATTTGGGACATGAGCCGGCATATGTTTGGGAAAAAAAATTTTCGAAATGAAAATGAAATCACGACATGAGAGTTGTTATAATGTCGCGGGCAAACGCAATAAAAGCCGTTCCAGAAACAATTGTTCAACACAGAAGACTGTCTTGCTGACAATCCCAGCTATGGCAAGCCGATTGTAGCAATATTCAATAATTTGATATATATTCAATTTAGTATTTATATTTATGTAACATTTTTTTTTATTTATTCAATTTAATATTTATATTTATGCAATATTTCTAAATCCATTTAATTTAATATGTCTATATTTATTTAATTCAATCGCTCAATATCCATTTAATTTAATCCGCATATATTCATTTAATTTAATCCGTATATATTCATTCAATTTAATCCGTATATATCCATTTAATTTAATCCGTATATATTCATTCAATTTAATCCGTAAAAATATCCATTTAATCTCGGGGACTGGGTCAAGCCATCGGATCTGAAAGCTAAGGGCCTGTGGAAGAATCGTTGCAATACAATATGGCGGACGAGGTTAGAAGAGACCTGCAGCTGCCGTCGTTTTCAGCCTCAGTTTTAGACAAAACGGAGTATCTTTGACAAAATGATGTGGGCGATGGAACTACCGAAGCGCATGCTGAAGTTATCGATCAGGATGTATCAGGATGTACAAGTATCAGGATGCTTATATCGATAAGAGATTGTCGTGATATTTTCTACCGGATGATCTTAACAAATAACACTTTCACTTTTAATGGACAACATTACAGACAGATCAATGGAACTGCGATGGGAACAAAAATGGCCCCTTCCTACGCCAAGCTCTTCATGGGCAATTTAGAACAAAAAGCCCTAGCAGCTGCTACACACTCTCTCCTGATTTGGTGGCGTTACATCGACGATATATTTCTCCTTTGGAGACATGGCGAAGAGAAGTTGAATGATTTCATCACATACTTAAACAACCTGCATCCTACTATGAAGTTTGCCAGTTCCTTCTCTTACAACGAAATCCCTTTCCTTGATGTCAAAGTAATGCTCCTCAACGGTAGACTGGAAACGGACCTTTATGTTAAACCCACTGACAAACATCAGTACCTCCTTAAATCATCCTGTCACCCATCTCACACTAAACAATCCATTCCCTTTAGCCTGGCCTTACGACTAAGAAGAATTTGTTCAACGGATGAGTTCTTCAACACACGGTCTGATGCACTCGCAAGTCATCTTATCAAGAGAGGATACAAATACCGTTTCATTAAAGACGAAATCGACAAAGTACGCCAAATTCCACGCAGTAGAGCCCTCAAAACATCCACGAAAAAAAGTCCAACAGAATTCCATTTGTAGTTACATTTAATCCAGCCTTACCTAACATACCTCAAGTCATTTCCAGCAACCTCAACATTCTTCGTTCTTCACAATGTTGCCAAGCAGCATTCCCTTCTCCTCCTCTCATATCATACCGCCGATGCAACAACCTACGTGACATACTAGTCAGGGCCAAACACTGCTGACCACCCCCTTGGCACCGGGATCTTTCCGTTGTAACAGAAGAAGGTGTAAAACGTGCCGTTTTATTAAAGAAGGAACCACGTCTTACACTCTCTTCGCTACTAACGAGCAAAAAGGTATACGGAATCACATCGCCTGCTCTTCTTCTAACCTCGTGTACATGATACAATGCACCAAATGCAGGATCCAATACATAGGGGACACTAAACGTCGCCTTAGCGATAGATTTGGAGAACACCGACGCGCAGTAGAGAAAGCCATCACACAACGTGACATCGATCAACCCGCCGCCGTTTCTGATCACTTCACTCTCCCTGGCCATTCACTGAACAAAATAGAACTGATTCCTCTTGAACTTATTAATTCAAATAGAGACGCGATCCGTAAGGCAAGAGAGGCATTTTTAATCTACAAGGACAAGACACTTGAACCCTCTGGGATGAACAGGCGTGACGAAATTTAATCCGTTTATATTTCCCGACTTATCCAATCGAACAGTTCGGCAATCAAACCCAATCGAACACCAATCGTTTGATTGCTGAACTCAATCGAACATAATCGAACTCACAATAAAATTTTGCCAATCGAACACAATCGAACGTTGTGGCATGCACAGCAATCTTCCGATGACGCCGCACAACTGGCCCACGGAATAAATTTCGCCGGGCGTGATTCTAGGATCAACACAAGCTGGCAAACAGCATTCTTACCGGACACTCGCGAACAGTTACAAGTTACAAGCTACAGTTACAAGTTTCTTGCCTACTACGTTGATTTTGATCGTAAGAAAAAAATTGTTTTACTAATTGTTTTGTTATTTTTAGCATCTATGTTGACAAAATTATCTTCTACCGACATTATTGTGTTACGCTGGCGACTGCTCTCCTCTTCTCCACGTCACTCTTGGCCACTCTGGAGAACCTGGAGAGACTAATGGCTGCAGCGAGGTCCCTTCTGCTTATTATAATACTAATTTTAAACACAGCTGCCTGTGTTGCTGTTGTTGAAATGGTGCGATTTTTCTCTGTTGAGAAGCATTTCCTTTTAACAGTCACAGTACCTTAACAGTCATCGAAATTGCCTTTTATTTGTTTTGTTTTTTTCGAACATTGACATTCTTGCAGTATGATGTTCAGTTCCGGGTTATTCAATAAAAGCTGACAATGATTATATTCCACGTGTTTTACTCAGTTTGAGGCGTCAAGAGACAATTGCATTGGACTAGTTCGATTTTGTTCGATTATATTGGTTCGATTGGTTCGAAAATCGAACTCACAGCAAAATAAGTATTCGATTTTGTTCGATTGCCGAACCCAATCGAACGATTGGAGTTCGATTGGGTTCGATTGGTTTTTTTGTTCGGTTTTGTTCGATTGGATAGGTCGGGATATTTCTATATATTTTTATAACCAACTTGTAACCGTCACTTTTACTATTTTTCTATTTTTATCAACCAATTATGTCACAAATTTTCCTTGTATCATTTTAAATATTGGAACCGTTTGTTTCCATTTTTAGTCAGCTTCAGTGTAGCCCCTGAAGAAGGTTAGTTCTGTCTAACCGAAATATTGGGCATTAAAATTTACCTTAGCTGTTTGATCAGCCTTTCATTTAGATTTATGCTTTATTGAACACTGCTGATCCTGATCTTAACAAAGATCCGGCTTCACTTCGCTACTGTTTGGGCAAGTGGTCCTTTCTTTACAGTTTACCTATTTTCTACTGACCGGACCAGTGTCACAGTGATTTGGGTACCCCTTAGTTTTGGGTACCCCCGTACCCAAATCCCTAGAACACTGATAGCGTTAAATACCGCAGACTGGGGCAGGTGAAAGATCAAAAAGTCTGCTCAAAAACCATACATTTTCTTACGAAGCTTTGTCTTAACAGATTTGGGGGGCTTTCTTAATCTTGATATAAACACACTACGTCTCCGAACGGTTGTCGCAATTGATAACAGACTGTCTGATTCAAGTCCACAGTCACAACGACAAACAAAACCGATTCACGCGCCAAAATTCCTTGTACAAACATGCTCTTGGTATCTTTATTGATAACCCTTGAAATACACGTTATTTTAAAGAAAAAAGGCGCATTGTAAACCTCAGATCGATCGGCGATTGAATAAGATCGATAGTATGCGAGCGAACACACTGAGATACTTATACATCCTGATACATCCTGATCGATAACTTCAGCATGCGCTTCGGTTGTTCCATCGCCCACATCATCTTGACAAAGATACTCCGTTTTGTCTAAAACTGAGGCTGAAAACGACGGCAGCTGAAGGTCTCTTCTAACCTCGTCCGCCATATTGTATTGCAACGATTCTTCCACAGGCCCTTAGCTTTCAGATCCGATGGCTTGACCCAGTCCCCGAGATTAAATGGATATTTTTACGGATTGAATAAATATATACGGATTAAATTAAATGAATATACACGGATTAAATTGAATGAATATATACGGATTAAATTAAATGAATATATACGGATTAAATTGAATGAATATATGCGGATTAAATTAAATGGATATTGAGCGATTGAATTAAATAAATATAGACATATTAAATTAAATGGATTTAGAAATATTGCATAAATATAAATATTAAATTGAATAAATAAAAAAATGTTACATAAATATAAATACTAAATTGAATATATATCAAATTATTGAATATTGCTACAATCGGCTTGCCATACCCAGCACGCTGGCTCGTACACTTTACAAAAGTCAATTTTTTTTCAAAGAATGCGTGACACGTCACGTTAATTATTCATGATATCTGCATGGCGAAATTAATTTGTAATAGGCTTTCACGTCGATCGCTTCAATGGTAATGCAATATACATCGGCGCTGCGGTACGAAACGAATATACTGTCTAACTGTTGGGTCTTGCTGATTCCTGATATAGGTAGATCGAAGTACAATCTATAAACGACAGAAAGAAAACACCATCTTTCTGCTGAAACGATCTCTGCCCGGGCTTGATGGAGATCCAATCTGTTGTGTAATTTTGATGTACACAAAGAAGTATTAAGGACCGTTGCATCAGCAAAATGGTGAGTATGGCCGCATTGATTTCTGAAGGTTTGCTGAGTACGTTCGGCCACGATTTCATTGTTTGCTCCCTAATTACACTGCTGAATTTCTGTTGAATTGTAGATTGAGAGATCTCGACGCGTTTTTTTTCCGCCGTTGCGAGCGTTGATGTTGGTCTTCTACTGGATTTCTTCGAGCGCCGCGGCTTCGAACAACAACACATCGAACACAACGACAAACAACCCATCAAATAAGACTTCGGATAAACCCTTTAGCTGTGAGTGGAAAGACCTCGAATTTCCCATCACTTATGGACCAGGAATTGCTTGTTCGCTTTGTATACTAATCGGTGGATTCCACGTCGTTGTCGGTGAGGATAAAACCCTTCTTGTATTTTATTTATTTGTAAGCGTGTGAGGCTACTGATCTTCTTAAAGATACAATGTTCTCAACACGGCATTGATCATGAAAAAGATTTTGAAAGTACTTAAGCCATTCTAAACGAAAGCGAAACAGTCAACGGGACTTAGAAGAGCAGCCGTTGTGTGTATTTGTGGTTGGGTAAAAGATCCTGTTCCAGTAGGAAGTTTATATATTTCTCGTTCGTCCGAGACATTTTCCAGAAGCTGGCGTCTTTGATCCGATAACGATAGCCCATTTTATCACAACAGAGTAATTTTTCGAGTCCTTAACGAGCTGCCTTTGTTTAGGATATCTCTTGTAAGCTGTTTAGGCCGCGTTTGCTTGTTTTCACACGTTTCGGAATAGAATGTCTTAACAGGATTGCACCTTTATTATTTTGCTTTTAGCAGTATTTGCATGGTCGAATAGAACACGCAAACTTTCGTTTCCGATAGTCAAGTGTTTATTGTGAGAGATACCACCGCTTTTAGTGCAGAGATTGAAAAATTAAATTTTTTATTCATCGACATATTAAAATAAAGCGGTGGTGCATGTAGATAAAACCTAAAACGTGGATGACTCATTTTGCCTAATTTACATTTTATTGGTTCAGTTCTATTGTTTGGTTTGCGTGGGTGAGAACAAAAGAAATCGACTCCGTCACTCCACTTCCGTCCGTCTGTTCGACGCGAAACGTTTGGGTTCCTCGAGAGTTCAACTTTCTACCTCTACGTCGACTCTAAATCAGCTCTTGTATATGTCTAAGAAGTCCTTCATTTATTGATTTTAGTTTCCAATATCGTGTTCGGGTTTTCGTCCTACAAACAAAACGCTATCCCTAAGCAACAGAAGATAATTGTCAAGGAGATATTATTTCGGGAAGTGGTCCAATATTTCGTCTAAAAGAATTTGGCAGCTTTTTGATTGTGGGTCAAAGGTTGTGTTCTTTTGCAGACAGTTAATAATTTGTATTTTTGTTTGGTAGGGAAAATTTGATTTTTGTTAATCCCTAGCCTAACGAGAGTCAATTTGTTTCTTGCTTTACCGAAATTTAGCAAGGAAATAGTGAAAGACTGCGCGGCTGACAGAAAATTCTGGTGTCTCCAGGAATAGCGGAAAGGTCGAATTACAACCATTCATGATCACAACGCTTATACATTTTGAATGGCGTGTTTAAAACACGAAATGGCAAAATGATGGAATGGCACTTAAAAATGTGGGATACGGTCAGCCCATACAATTATTGAGAGCTAACCACCTTCAAGTCAGTGATATTTAGGCTATCCAAAGCGCTTTTTAGGCTAACCGAGGTGCTGTTTAGGCTAACTGGAGTGACATTCCGCCATTTTGCCATTTCGTGTTTAAACACGCCCAATTTTGAATATTTAATAAGCCAGGGGGCGATTATGTTTTGGAAGCTATTTTCTTACAAGAGTTAAATCATATTTGAGGGAGGTGTTTTTGTAGTAGGTGTTAGATGTGGTCATTTTTCTTCTTAAAAGGGTGGTAATCATTTGATGTGGGAGGAATAAATTTCCCTATCCTAAAATGACAATATTATTTCCTGAGCGGGTGTTGGATATGAGATGAAAGATAGCGTGGTGTGTAGCTAATAGCGCCAAGTTGGCTATAATCATCTCATATCCAACAAATGCAAGTGGAATTAATAACACCCCCAAAATATGGAGAACTAAACTAAAATAAAAATAAAATGCCCCAAAAAATTACACATATGCTTATCGTATGTTTAGCTCATATACCAATATTGATGGCTAAGCCAATGAAAACTCTTGAATTGCATTAACCAGTGATCTAGTTTTCAATAATAATTATATGCTATTGATCTAACCAATGGGAAGCCTGATCAATCACGCAGCCTAGCTACTCACCCCCCGGCCCTCCTCCTACATTTTTGTTAGCTGGCCAACATTTCTCTGCAAGAAGTAACGGAAAATGGGCAGTGTGCTTATCCTGATTTCTCAAACCCTTGATTTTTCAAACCAAAATCGTTCCTCTCCCCTCAGTCCAAACTGTGATTTAGCCCCCACTTCTCAAACTACCTGATTTTAAGTATCCCTTAGAGGTTCCAAAAATGAGGATTTTACTCAAAAACAAGTGTTTTCAGCAAATTAGCATTAAAATTAAAAGACTTGTTGTTCTTTCTACATAAAGGTTTCAAGTACCAGAGAATAACGCTTTTTGCCACTGGATTTTCATCTGCTGCTCTTCTCACGTACCTAATATGCCTAATCAGAAGTACACTCGATATCCAGTATATTCTTCTCATCACCGCTGCAGTTGGAATCTTTGCAGGGATTCTGTGTACAACTGTCATTTTCTGTGGACTCTTCAGTAGTGGCATTGTTGCTGGCTTCTCTTTAGCAATGGCTTTCCTTCTTGGTTTCTCATCCTTGTACACTTATACAACACTTTCCATACCGGTGGGCGTGGCCATTGGGGTCTCGGTTCTCTTGGCAGGGGCTAGCGTCTGGTGGAAACGCGTTCTTCTAATTGTTACATCGTCAATCTATGGTGGTGCACTTATGATTGGAGGATTGGACTACTTTATTGAAAACTTGCGTTTGTTAGACTATACTTGGCAAAAAGTTTTTATCAAGGACCTTAAAGGACTCAAGCCGTGCCTATTTTCATGGATAATTTTGGGGCTCTGGCCACTTCTGGTGCTCATTGGACTATTAGTTCAGTTCCTCAAGACAGCAAAGAAGCCTCCGAAACCTAAAAAGGGTGAGAACCATCGTAGAAATCGTTCAAGTGAAAATGATCGAGACCTCCTGGCAATGCATCATGTATAAAGGTGCATCAAATTATAATGTTGCTATTTAATTTTAATTTTTCTTTGTTGTTTACACATTCATTGTAATAATAATATTGCTCATATGCTGGTATTACCTGGCAACTAATTATGTAAATAAGAATGAAATGACATCAAATGTTACATTATTAATGGAACTTTTTTAACAAACCTTGGATAAAAAGCTTGATTTAACTGCAGGATTTGTTATGCTGTTTTTGGAAGTGTACAGTGTTAATTTTGTAATGCATTAATCAGATGCATTAATATTTTGTAAACGAGTGTGTTATTTAATGCTACAATGGTTGATTTATTCAGGTTTAAAATATCTGATGTACTTTAAACAACTGCTTAAGGTGTTGTCAGGTGACAATTAGTTAATTAATAATGCAAGTTAGCTGTAACGTATCTTTCCCACATTCCATCAAATGATGATGCCAAGGCAAGATCAGTGTGCGCTAAAGTACAAGAAATGAACGAAAATTTCCACCCCAAACTCATTCTGTTGGTATATGAAGTGGAATATGGGAAAGGCCTATAAATAATTATTTACAAATATATGTGTTAATTATTAAGCAGTCTTGATCATGTACCATGTACATGTGATATGATAATGTCAAGTGGCTTCAGCACCAGTTATTAATTAAATCTGTACAGGGATTCGTTATCGATACTTTAGTGAGGAAATTGGAAATTGTTTTTCAAGTTCCATTCTTAGCAGTTGACCTTCTAGTGCACCATTTCAAACTTAACATTTAACATGAGTAGTGCAACCAACAATAACTGCGTACAAGTTTCTTTTAGATTATCAAGCGCTCAATGTAATGTATTTCTTACATTGAGTGATCAGCTGTGCGTGCTAGTTGGATGTTATAGCTGCTCTTTCTCTCAAATCAAGCAATCTCACCATTCCTTACTGCATTACTAAATAGTCAATGCTGTTACATATAACAATTGTAACAAAAGACTCTAAGAGGGCTTGGGGCAACTGAGGTGTGTTAATGATACAGATTTTCCAGGACTTTTTGTAAGCCTGTTACACTGACAATGTAATATTTTCATTTTGCCCTGCTGAACTGTACATAACAATAATTTTCTAGCTACGTGTGCTGCGATTTGAAGTGTGAAAGATTTTTGTAAGCTGCAAGGATATTGTTAGGATGAAATAAATTTGTCAGATTTTTTCAAGCTTAATCTACAATTCGTACTTATGAAAAAACCTGCCACTGGTCTTCAAAGTGGCATTTGAATTGCAAATGGCCTAGAAGTTGTTCATATTAAACAAGTGGCCACATAACACTGGTTATACCATCCTTTCATTCATCCATTCATATTTTCTCCTTATCCATGCACAGAATTTCACAACAAGCGTTATTCAATGGGATCGCCATTTTACTCAGCACCTGATGACATAGAAATGACTGAACTACTTGGGGAGCAGTCGGGGCAGGCACCTCCAACCCCCTCCCTAAATATGGACCGCACCCCACAAAGGGCCCCTATGCTACCAATACTGGAAGAGGAGGAATGACTCCATGCAGATGTGCTGGAAGACTGTCAAATATTCAAGATAACCAGAATGATAACTGGTCTGCTATCAACTCTTGAACTCTTGTGTGTTCCAGAGAAATCACATGACCACTCTTACAGAAACCACAAGCAGGCTTTTAGCCAGATGTCCACTTCAGGAATTTTTTTATTTTTTCAGAAAAAAAAAGATATACACTGCTGCCCTATGCGCATTTGGAAAAATCCAAATATCTGCTCTCAAGTACATGTCATTTATATGCTTTACATGCTTGAATTTCGAAAATGTTTTGGTGGTGTATTTTCTAAATACCTCCGAGATAGGGCCTCTAACCCCCCAAAGAACTTCAGATTCTGTCTAAAAGCCTGCTGTACAGTAGATGACTTCTTTGGAACTCGTTACAGTGGATCACATTCCTAAAATGCTCAAGATTTGTACAGAAAGTTTGCTTTAAATGTCACATAATATGTAAATATGTAATGGCAGGTTGTTAAGTTAGCATGCAAAAAAACAGTCTTGTCCTTCCCTGCAAAGTGATTCATACAAGAGTTTTGCTTTGACTCTCGTTGCCCCCAGGATTTCATGCTGCCATTTTTTCCTCCCGGTTTATTTACAGTCTTGCTCGATGGACTCGGCGAAAGAGGGACTGTGTAGTCTATACATGTACAAGAAAAACCAAATCAAATAATTACTAAATGTAAAAATAGTTAGCAAACTCTGGTTTAACAAGTTACTGGCAAGCTATAATATTTAAAGAATAAACTAATGCAAAGGTTTCCTGGCTGTGCTAAGCATTACATTTACCATTCCATGGCTTAATTTAAAATAAAAGGGATAAATGTCACTGTAACAAAATTTGGCAGCTGTTTTAACAGCTTGTGAATACTTGTTCACTTAAAGCTAAGAATAATGTTAATACCGAAGTCTGCTTGAATATTTTAGATGTTATTTTTGGATATGACAAAGAGGTGCCGTTTTCATTGGGCATAAATGTATCTATTTTCCATAGTTAAAAATTTCTTTAGGAGAAAGCAGCCATTAAATGGATAAAACAAAAGTAGTAAAATTTCTAAATTAATCCATGTTGATGTAGAAGAAAATGTTTAGGATTTGCATCCTTATTTCATCTAACATACATGTTCATTTATTTAAGAAGTATCATTTGAATAAATGAATACTGCCTTTTAGCAAAAGGTGTGAAAATTCTTTCATCTACTGTTATGTAATTTATTTGCCACTATGTATCTTAAAAAAAAGGAAAATGCAGAAGAATTTTTTAAAAATATTTGTAAATTAAGGTATTGATGCCAAAATGTACAATAAATAATTTAATTCTAGTATCACAAGTAAAAATAATAATTTATTAACATTAAATTTACATGTACATGTTTTAAGACAAAATGGCCATTGCTCTTTGTGTGGTAGACAACATCACTGAGATATATGGCATGTATATCTACA
Organism: Micromussa lordhowensis; assembly: GCA_964020085.1. Taxonomy (NCBI): domain Eukaryota; kingdom Metazoa; phylum Cnidaria; class Anthozoa; order Scleractinia; family Lobophylliidae; genus Micromussa; species Micromussa lordhowensis. The sequence continues at coordinate 11,688,697 of OZ026606.1, forward strand.
CTTTCAAGACAGACTGGCTGTTAAATTGTAAAAGTAGGCTAGCAAAGGGGAAGCAATCTTGGCTGAAAAGCAGTTTAAGTTCCAAAGTATACTTAATGGTTCACCTTAAGGTTAACTTATACCCTTTAGAGGTGTCTAAAGGTGTGTGTAGTGCATCCGGTTAAACTGTGGATACCTAGACCCCTACATGTATTTCAACAATCAAGTTTTTTTCAAAATTCTTGGTATAGTTTGATAGCCAGCTCTACAAGCTTTAACTTGACTTGGGAGTTTTAGGTATCTACAGTTTAAACTGGATGCACTACATCGCTTAAACGCGAGACACCTCTTAAGACATACAAAAGCCTGAAAATGATCCTGGGGTTTTATCATGGAGGGGTACATGTAGCTGTGACACATACTAACATCAGAAAACATATCACGGCATTTAGATTCACTTATATTGCAGTTGTAGTGGTAGGCACAAATCACAGCCATTGCCATATAAACTTGCCACGCGAGTCCCACCTTAGCCAATTTAGAACTCTGGATTATTGTTGCAGTGTGACTACTCAAACTAGGTGACCTACATGAAGTACATGAAGTAGAAAACTAACCAATCAAAATGTAAACTGAGAAGAATGGACTGGTACCTTTTCATGACAGCAAGTAACGGTCTGTTCAAGGTAAAAACATCAACACAATCGACGCCTAGCTACATTATATACACTCTACATGTAACTTAGAGATTCATTCCTCGATGGCAAATTATAATAATTAAAAATCTCACTTGAAAAATTTAGCTTAAAAACTTTTTTGCAACAACTGAACTGACACTGCCGAAAAGAATACAAAATTTAGGATTGAAATTATAACATATCGACAAATAGCTGGGAGGTTGACCCAACACTTTGCACTTTGTTGGGTTTTCAATTTTGTTAATAACTATTGTTTGTATTCTTCAATGTTACTGGTTCATTTGAGAAAAAACATTGCTATCGTTTGTTCTCAAGTGACATTCTGATAAGTTAATTCTTTTCCAAGTGGCCTGGTTCAAGTAATCACACTGTAATCAGTTTTCAAATAACCTGGTCCAGGCGATGCACTGTTTCCATTTGGAGAGCAGAAATTTGAAACATTGTTTATCTTACTGTCTTTCTTAAAAGTGCTTAGTGGCTGTGTGGTAAATCCCTCGCACTTGCCCAGTCCTTACCCCAGGAGCCAAACAATTTATCATGGAAACACAAGAGAATCTTACATGCAGTGGATGGGCAGTTGTAACTCAATTCAAGGATGCAACTAAAGGCAACACAACAGTTTACATGTTATTTATTTTATTGTCATTTACAGCTACAGTGACAATATTAAATAAAGTCAGCTACACTGTAGGGAAATGAGGAATGAAAGTGTGCCTTGAGGTGTCTCTTTAATCAACTCACTTACTTTAATAAAACACTGGTTTTAAATTATCCAAAAAAGATTCACAGTATTTTTGGCAAATAAACATTGCTAATTGAGGTTGATGAACCCTACAGAAAATAAAATAAACATTAAATTGAGGTGCATTTACAATGGCAATGGTTGTAAAATGTTCCTCTTTTACTGGCATGGATTTTGAATAACTATCATCAGGTACTCTTTATCTGAAATGCAAACAAGAAATTCTGATGAAGGACAATACTGTTAAAAATTGCATCACAGTTCTGGGGGTTACAGGCATCAAACGTTCAACAAAGACACCAAGGGGTTTTCGTTTTTATTGCCACTTGCATCTAACATATGCTTGCATAAATTCTGAATGGAATATGGTAGGTCATTTTTGGCTGTATGGGGCAGTTACATGTAGGAAAGTTGAAGCAGAATATTGAATAAGGAATTTTCTAGACCAATTCTTGAGCAGAACAAGACAGAAATCAATCAATAGAAAGAAACCAGATACATGAAGTATTACAAATAATTTACAAATTAAATGAAGGAAATCCAGTAGACCAATTTTGATATATTGAACTTCAACCTAAAACAATAGACCTCAGCACGAGGCTCCAGGGAATAAACCCCATAAACTCTGTAGTTATTCTTCGGAGCCTCATGCTGAGGTCTGCTGTTTTAAGCTGAACTTTAATATATCAAATTGGTCCATTCAAAGTCTACCAATGAAAAATAAAACATGTACAGGACGCATTGTCATCTTGCTTAGGGGTGTAAATCACAGATTTTGGTCCCACTTAAGCTGGGTGAGAACAGTTTCCATCCCTTTCCTAGACGTAGATTTTGGTGGGTCATTTTAACCACTACATGTATATTGGTTGAAGCCAAAAGCATGGTATCAAAAAACTGCCCAATCATGTTGCTGTTAATTTTGTCGCACGATAGGTTACCACAGCAACAATATGACCTGCTAAAAGTACTCTTAATTTTAGCTTTAGGCACTTATAACTCAAAAATGAGCTTGGCACCCCCATTTTTTATTCTTGAATTGTGGTAAGCATGATAAGATGCAACCTTTCGCAAAGTATAAAATAATTCTGTGGAGTGGGTTCAGAGCCACCTTAAATTTTTGAAAATTTAAGGTGGCTCTGAACCCACTCCACTCCTTTACAAGGGAACTTACCAGGGGCAACCAGAATTTCGTGTTTCTTTGAACGGATCCTCAGAAATGTCAAATCATTCTGAAAAAAATTTAAACATATTATTACAATTGAGGCAACTAAGATGGGCAAAATAAACTTAACAGCAGGTAACACCTACAAAATGATAAAGCCACTGTACATGCAAGTTTAAGACAAGAATTTTTGAATGCTATTGGAAATGTTTCCTCAGATCCAAATGACAGGCAAAAGATTTGTAAAAGAATGCTGTTAGGGCCAAAATAATTCTTTTTATATAGTTAAGAGAATACTTTGTGTTTAGTCGATAAGTCAACTCATATGTGTTGGGGTTCATGTACAAAATAGATCAAGTCAGTCACAAAATTTAGACTAAGGTAAGTACAAAAAACAGGTACAAGTGTAGCTTGCTACGATGCTACCCTAAGCCATTCTACATGTACATGAAGCCTAGCTTCTTTTTTCTTTATGTGGATTGCATGAACGATGAGAAGCAAAGCAGCAAAACTATGCCACAATAGTCAAAGCCGTTTTTGTCTTCCCTTCCCGCTTAATGGCTTGGTGGCTAGTTACTGCATTCAGTATTATAGAATGATTAAACAGTATATTGGAAAGGCTGGACGGCTAACTAGTCACATTAAGAGCTTTAGAATGGGGTAAAGATTTACATGTAGATTGATATCTTAGAGGCATAATTTACAAAAATTATTATTTTTAGTTTCTCGTATTTGGCTACCAAGCCTCCGAGCAACTCGAGTATTAAATACTTCTTCCATTTGACTACTGAGTCACCTAGCCACTTATGCACTAGCCCTCTACTGAGTATAGCTTAAATAGCCCAGCATACATAGGATTTTGAAATGATAAAAAATCCACACTCCCCTTTCAGAACAAGAACCGAGGTGCGGTTGTAAACCGCGCTTTAGAAAAACGCGGTTTGTCTGCGAAACGCGACTCTCCTACCCTTCAGCAAATATACGAAAAAAGGAGTATCTGATTACATTCTTTGCATAGCGCGAGTTTAGCGTGACTTGTAATCGGATAATTTTGTTTACGTCTAATGAAAAAATACCTTGACCTTTCAATATAAATTTTACATATGGGTTTTTGACGAGCACTAAGGCTAAGTTTTAACTTTTTTCCCCCAGAAAATTCCACCATTGCTTCTGGCGAACTATACACGATCTTACATTTATCACTGTCAGCGTATTCCATGGCCAGACGTAATACCTTTTTAGCGTATTGAATATTCCCTTTGAAAGTGAACAGAAACAAATGCAAACATTCCAGATTACAAAATGTTCTGTTTCGCACGCAAAACGAAAATACAGCTTAAAGTGGTACTATGACGAAAATCGCACCTTTGCTATTTAAGCCATTTTAAAACATACAAATAGTTAATAGAGGGGACTGGTTATGAAAGCCGGCAAAGTTCAAAGAGGTATGTTATTGTTCGACTTTACCCATGGTCACGTGGTGTTGACCCTGCACACATTCTAAAACAAGATGGCGTCCGAAGTGACCTGAGAGTGAAGCTTTAACAATCGATGTAGTTTTTTAGTCCTTTATGACATTTCTAGCGTGGTTTAACATAAATATTAGTCAAGAATACTTAGCTAATCATCATGCCAGGTGAAAATTGTGCAGTTTTTGACTGTGGTTCGTGTAGGAGAACGAAAGGGATTGGGATTTGGAAGCTACCGGCGGCAAAGAACGACGCTTACAAGAAATGGAGAGCAGACTGGCTGAACGAGATCACAAAGACTCGAGATGTAGACAAGGATTTCAGAGAACTGATCGCCAAGGACCGAGTTTTCACGTGTGAAAGACATTTTGCTCCAGAGGATATTGAAATATGTAAGTGGTGATCTTTTGTAAGCACCTTTGCTTTTAGTTGTATAAGCTTAATAATGCTCATCGAATGAACTTCTACCTTCGCTTATTTGAATGAAATCTTAGTTGATAAGGATGACATCGATCTTATATATGCTTCTTTATCTTTTCACAGTTACAACGGAGAAAATGACAAAGAAAAAACCACGATTTGGTACACTTCCAAAGATGAATATGCCCATGAAGTGTCACGAAAGCAAGCAGCCTGAGCAGCGACGAACTATCGTGAAACACGTGAAAGAGCCATCGCATTCAAGAACTTTTAAAGAGTTGTGTCAAGAAATCAAAGAGTTAAAGTCTCTCAAAGCCTGGAACTATTATTTCATATAACTTGCCATGTAAATTTCTGTGCAAGTACAAAACATATTTTTTTAGGTTCAATTATTATTGGTAAGTACTTCATAATTCCCCTTTTGTAAAGAAAACTCCAGGCATAAAAAGAAATGCTTGATATTACAAAGTAATTATTAATTTGTTATTTTCATATTAACTATCAATAACATAAATTGGACATTGTATATAAACCTTTGATTTTTATTCAAGAATCAGTGATGTAAACTGGAACAAAATACTATTAGAGTGGGTTTAGTAATCTGCATTACTGTATTTTTGTCCTTAATGTTTTAGGGACACCAATATCATATAAAAGTTAACTTAGCATGACATTGCAATTATACTGAAATGGTCAGTTTAGTAAAAACTATCTTTATTACATTATATTGTTTCAAAATAAAATTATTTGTCAATGGAAAAATTTGTAATTTACAGTTTAATTTTGTCTGTCCTCTACATCTACACTTGATCGTTGAAGTTCCTTTCTTAATGCTTTGGCTTTACCCTGCTTCTGTTGAAATTTATACTTTTGAATGATATCTTTAGCAAAAGAAAATGAACGTACCCTTACATACAAGCTCACAATAGCATATAATATATCCTTACCAACAGAATTACTAATTTCAAGATCAGCATTAGATAAAATGGCATTATAAGAAACAGCTACTGCAGGATCTTTGACTGAATTTACAATGATGAGTTCATTAGCAATGCACTGGCTTGCTTTACTGGTGTTTTCTCTGAAATGGTGCTCAGTTCTCTTAAAAATCACTTGGGCTGACTCTGTGGGACTCCATAACCCACCTCGATTCAAGCAGCTTATCAACTTCTGGGAATTCTCTATATTTTCATTAGTGCATTGTTTAGATGCATTTAGAATAGCAATTGCTTGCTGACTTTCAGATGTTGCTTTGTGTCTTGAAAGTCTGTGTCTTTTATGCAAGCGTTGAAGAACATAACCCCCTAAATATTGCAGTCCAGCAAGTTCAATATCTGAAATTGGGATCGACTTGTCAGCAATGGTTGTAGGGCTGCTTGCTTGTTTTGCATGTGATAATAGCGTATCTGCTAGTTTGGTAGCTAGGAGTGTTGCTGCTCTTTGGGAAAGTCCTTTAAAGTATGTTGAAGAATTAAGTGCAATTTCTCCATAGAATTTTGCATAAAATGTTTCTTTGTTTCCTTTTGCCAGAAAAGCTTCGTAGATATTCTGTATGGTATTAAATTCTGTAGATGATTCGCTCATTTCAATACTATAGTGCTTCACTTCGTCCTTCAAAGTCTTATCGAACACTTCTCGCTCAACAATCTTCACAATTGTGTCCTTCACCAACCCAGTTAAAACATTATAACTGAGGTTTTTTTCCTGACTTTTAGGTTTGGTCACAAGATCCTGGTCTTTGTGCTTGGCAGCTTTATGTCTGTTCAAACCTTGCTTGCTCTTACAAATCTTGGCACAGAACTCGCACGATACCCCTTCATTTTGAACCTGAAACACACACATATTCATTAATATGTTTCGTAAGAATTAGCCATATATTGGTTTAAATGTTTAATTTTTCATAAAACTTGCTTTTAATTCAAGAATTACTGTAATGATAAGAGTAGTGAACCAGCAAAAGCAAACACACGGGGTAACCAAACAACGATCAAAACTCATGAAATCTTAAAGCCTTTATGAGCTGTAATTCCTTAAGATTAAAGCATTTTTATACTGACCTCTTCAACAGCGACATCCAAATAGTCTTCGAATTCTTCACTTTCTTCCAACATTCCCAATATAGCGTCAAAATCGTCCTCAAACAGAAAATCTTCGTTACAACTTCTCACAGACGCCATGTTTGTTTATAGCCGTGTGCAGGCCGTGTGCAGGGTCATCATCACGTGACGGTCCTTTCAACATCAAAACCCAAACAATAGGCCGGTCGTTTGAACTTTGCCGGCTTTCATAACCAGTCCCCTCTATTAACTATGCTGTAAGCAAGTAGACTGCATAAGAAGTAAAATGCTGTGTACTTCTTTTAAATATCTCTTTTCGTTCCAGAGATATTCAAGTTTTTAAAATATGCAAATTAGGCAAGTGATGACGTCATATACTCAAACAGATTTTGTCCAAGTATGATGAAAAGAGATATCTCAGCCAGTTTGTAACAGAAATGTATGATTCTTTGCAGCAAGATTCTACTAAATGTGTTCCACAATATGAGCTTAACAGTTCTGTTACCATGGCAACATACTGGGTTCCAGACCTCCCCCATATTAAAAGCTTTTCTGGCCACCTTTGGCATTCCATTTTGATAATTGCTAACAGCACTTCATATGCATGATCCAGCAAGCTTATAAATATGTTCGCTCGACTTTGTGGCATTGTCTAACATTTTCAAGCTGAAAATCACCAAAATATTGAAATTTAGTGGGTGGTGCCTGGAAAAGAGTGAGTTGCCATGGGAACAGAATTTTTTGTAGTCATAGGTGTGTTTCCTGTAGATTTATTAGCCTGCCAAGTTTGAAGGTTTTGCGCTACAAATTGGCTAAGATAACTCTATTTATATAATCAATAAAATATTGGGTTGAGTGTATGACGTCATCAGCCATCTCATTTGCATATTTTACCCATTTTTCAAACTTAAATATCTCCGGAACTAATACAGATATTTGCAAACGGTAAACGGCGTTTTCATTCTTTCATGGAATTCTTTGTGATACACTAAAAAAAAAAAAAGGGGTAAAAATTTGATCATAGTACCACTTTAACTCTGGATAATTTCAGCCTTACTAGCGCATTGAATATTCCCTTTGAAAGTGAACAGAAACAATGCAAACATTCCATATTGTGTGGTTCCAGAAAATATCCATACCCCCACCACGGAGGGAATTGGAAATTCCGAAGAGGAGGGGGGGTCAAAGACCCAGGAAATTCCAGAGGGAAGGGGGGTTGTATGATCGATTTAGTTTCCAGAGGTCCTTCGATTCAGTACGGATCTGAGTGTTGATCTAGCCGTTCAAAAATCCTTTCTTACCTACAAAGTAGAACTTTCACATGAAAAATAGTGGCTTGAATACTTGTATTTGACTCGCTTTATATTTGAAATACATTTTCTTTCTTCAAAAAGCGCTTTGGAAGCTAACAAATACGAAGAAAGTGCCGTTGCGTGCAAATGGCCGCCATTACTTGTTACCAGTCCACATAGAGTCACCTTGTGGACTGAAAAGCACTGGAGACTAGCCTAGTTTGTTTTTGCATCGTTCGATTCTTTCGTGAAAATTAGTTTCTTTATAAAGGTAGAAATTATGTTATGATTTCACAAACTTGAGAATTTCTTGTCCCTCTTTATCTCTGTCTATTTGTATGTAATTTTGCTGCCAAATTGGCTTTCGTCCCGAGTCTGTTAGCGATCGTGTTCGCAAGTATGGTGTCAATTTCATCCACACTCAGTCCTTCAATGGAAATTGTACCACATTTACAAAGGGAGTTAGTCGTGCAGGAAGCTAACTTGACAAGTAATCATTTTATCTTTTCTTTTAAAGCATGTTTCACTAAACTGCTGAATGCTTTCTTTGCGAGTATCTTCAGATATAGATGTTACAGTCGATCGAGAATATTCGTAGTTACGTGCAATGCAGATGGCTAAATGTTTGGAGTGTTTTCTTTTACTTTAACACACTTTCTTGCCAAAACTATTTTTCCAGAGGGTATGGGGGTGTACAAAATAGCAGTGGAAATTCCGGAGGGGTGGGGGGTTATTTTAGTGGTCCAAAAAATGGAAATTCCGGGGAGGAGGGGGGTTTTACGTAAAATTCCCTCCGTGGTGGGGGTATGGATATTTTCTGGAACTACACATTACAAAATGTTCTGTTTTACACGCAAAATGAAAATACAGCTTAACTCTGGATAATTTCAGCCTTACTAGCCAGCAGCTGGTCCCAAATTAGATACTTTATCCTTGCAAATGTCCTGACTCCCATCGCCGAAGGATTTTGGCCCAAGTTGGATTAAATTAACACTTTCTCCCTTTGGCCGCCATTTTTTTGTGTAAACAGTTAATTCGCTAACTTGACAAAACCCTCCTGAGGTGGGGATACGACGAAAAGAGCTGAGAAATGGCCTGTAATTGGCTGATGATGACACCATCTGGTGAAGACAATTGGCCGTGAGTGGGAGTTTGGGTCTGCTCCCCGACAAGACTAAAAAAAAAAAGAACCGCGGTGCGGTTGTAAACCGCGCTTTAAAAAAACGCGGTTTGTCTGTGAAACGTGACTCTCCTGCCCTTCAGCAAATATACGAAAAAAGGAGTATCTGATTACATTCTTTGCATAGCGCGAGTTAAGCGTGACTTGTAATCGGATAATTTTGTTTACGTCTAATGAAAAAATACCTTGACCTTTCAATATAAATTTTACGTATGGGTTTTTGACGAGCACTAAGGCTAAGTTTTAACTTTTTTCCCCCAGAAAATTCCACCATTGCTTCTGGCGAACTATACACGATCTTACATTTATCACTGTCAGCGTATTCCATGGCCAGACGTAATACCGTTTTAGCGCATTGAATATTCCCTTTGAAAGTGAACAGAAACAATGCAAACATTCCATATTACAAAATGTTCTGTTTTACACGCAAAACGAAAATTCAGCTTAACTCTGGATAATTTCAGCCTTACTAGCCAGCAGCTGGTCCCAAATTAGATGCTTTATCCTTGCAAATGTCCTGATGCCCATCGCCGAAGGATTTTGGCCCAAGTTGGACCAAATTAACATTTTCTCCCTTTGGCCGCCATTTTTTTGTGTAACAGTTAATTCGCTAACTTGACAAAACCCTCCTGAGGGGGGGATATGACGAAAAGAGCTGAGAAATGGCCTGTAATTGGCTGATGATGACATCATCCGGTGAAGACAATTGGCCATGAGTGGGAGTTTGGGTCTGCTCACCGACAAAACCAAAAACAAAAAAAATAAATAAACCGAGTGCAAAGCAAGAAACCGCCCAGCCTACAGCTGCGCGGTTTGATTATTGTTTTTTAGTTTCTCGTATCCCCCGGCGGCCGAGCAACTCGAATATTAAGATACTTCTTCCATTTGACTACCGAGTCGCCTAGCCACTTGAGCACTAGCCCTCTATTGTGTAGATTAAAAATAGCCCAGCATACAGTGTATGTCTTCTTATCATAACTGTATTTCAGACAGAATATTACGACAAATATATGCTGTATTTATTTTTTGATAGCAGCAAAGATGCTTTATAGTTTATAAAATTTTGATAGCACATTCTTTTGAGGATGAGAAACAACAAATGCATTCTATACTTCCTGAAATATTAAAATATAACGATACATTTTATGTTAATTTTACCTGCGGATCGATGTCTCGAACTGTGCTTCGAGCTTTAGCTGTCAACTGATGAATTAACCCAGCGTATTGAACAGTCGTCGAGTTATCCATTGTCGTTCTTATAGGAATACCTATCAAAATAACAACAGTATTAAGCAAATAAAAAAACCTTTTGAAAAGACGTTCATTCTGACGGTAGCTCGCACCACACAAGATATACCTTCAAGGTTGACCACAATTATTCCTACAACGCCCTTGTGGCTCTGGATTCTTTTCAGCGACTCCTCGACTTCAGACTGGCAAAAAGAAAAATACAGTATTTAGACATGACCACAAAAAGTCAAAACATGAGAAAGTCAACAAAAATTCCCACCATTTTGCCTTCTTCTTGTTGCCACGGAACGGACCCGCTATTCCCGCTATGTATGGTGGGAGATTTTTCTGAGCCCCGCTAATAAAGGACAGCTGTTTTCTCTAAATGCGATATGCGCATTGGTCAAGTGATGTTGACGAGGGGGACTGGACATGAAAGAGGTATTTAATTTCCGCTGGCATTTCCGCTACTAGTTTTTGTTTATTACGAAAACATAATTTTTGACGTCCTTTCATTGTATTTTCAATGGAGCAACAATGATAGTGCCCTTACTGCGTGGATGACGGCGAATCTCTCGCGTGATATGAAGGAATGGACAGATCACAGCGGTATTAAATTTTGATAGTCATTTAAGATTAATTACCTAGTAAGCTTATTGACATTTGTGGATGTTTCAATACCTTTGATACCGTTGTGTAAGTATAAATTGAGGTGATAAAATCTACCTTGATTTATAGTTTGTGAACATCCCAAACGCTAGCTAATAAGAAATTTATTACTAACTATTAAACTATTGAGAAATTTATTATGTCACTAATTATTTATTATGTTTAGCCTCATTTTTACAGTTTTCACAATAACCTTGATTTAAGAGTAATTTGAGTCTAAGAGTCATCAGTCACTGACGCATTAATAAATATGTAATAAAATATAATAAATGTTTTAAAATATGTACCCAGCATATCTAACAGAACATGCGGTGATCAAACCCAGTTGAATACCAATCGTTCAATTGAGTTCCATAATCAAACATAACGAACTCACGCTAAAATTGGGTCAATTGAACAAAATCAAACGTTCGATTGTCGAATGGGCGACAATTGAACAAAATTGAATGTTTGATTACTGAACAGTCATACTCAATCAAAGATGTGATTACCCTGTTTGTTTGTTTGTTTGTTTTTGTTTTTGTTTTGTTTTTTTACGTTTTTCTATTAATCACGTTCAATAAAGGCTGATCATGAACCCTCCCCATCTTCCTCAGGTGGTGGGTATAGCTATACACGTAGGCTAGGCTATATGGAGTAGATTTTCTGTTGGGCTAGTGCATTCTGTCCTTTGCTTGTCTGACAGGCAAGAATAAATTTAAATTAATGAATATGTGAGAAAGTAAGGCATATTTTGGGTAAGAATGCTTCAGCTTTGGTTTAGTACATCATAGTTACAGCTTGGCAGAAGGGCAAGCCTGAAATTTGGTTTTCTTGGCACCCTGGGTTTAAGCCTCAATTATACTCCGGTTAGCTTGAATATTACATGTAGTTCTCTTATTAGCCTGTAGCACTCAAGTTGGCTGTTTGCAGTCATATATATCAGAACTTATTGTAAGAAACTTGTGCATGTGCTCTGTTTGAATTTGAAACTCAGAGTCATGAACGTGTGATATGGTTTACATTTCCAACCAGTTTGTTTTCTCTAACAGTAATTTGTCTTATTACTGCTGTATAATGCTCTGTCTCACAAGGACTGGGAACTACCAAATTCACGAATTTAATTGGCTGAAATCAATCAAAAGCAGTCTAGATTTTCCCATCTAGACCGGTATCTAAACCGGTAATGTTTTGGAGTGAAAAAGTTGCAAACTAAATTGAAAAATCATTGATTTTTTTCATCTAACAATATTTCTTTATGGACATGCCAAAAAGCCTGAAGAGAAAAAAAAGTAAATAGAACTTTGGCAGAATTAAATTCAGCTCCTCACCGCTTACAAGCAAAATGTCAGTTAGTACAAACCAGTTAGATTAAATAAATTAAATTGTTCTTGTTTGTCATAAAATAAGTATCTTATTAACCTACATGTAGCTTAATCAGCCTGCATGGGAGAATCTTGACGTAGGTCATGTGTACAGACCTCACTGCCTTCGGTCAGTGCTAACGACCTCGGTCGAGATTCTCCCATAGGCATACAGACCTATTGCTTGGTTAATAAGTCTTATTATATCTATTATCATAATATACACAAAATTTCTCAGACAATTCAAAGGAAAACAAAGATCAAACTGGGTGTATGAAAGATTAAATCAACAGCCACCAAAAAGAGATTATTTAATAAACCAAAGCATATGCAGCCACATATATATATCTCTCTAGGTGTATTTGATTTTTTCTCATCTTCACATGAATATTCTAAACTTTGTCAAATAGTAAACTGACATAAGAGCAAAGCAAATAAATATTGTTTGGCATTCCTGTGAAATGTGATCCAAAGTCATGGTAACGGATTTGATTACTATTTGTGTAATTGTAACAGTTTCTAAATGTTCTGATCATAAAAAATAGTGTCACTGATGGTTTTTCGTGGAAGTCCAGAATATCTTTTCTACAGTAGTGTATGAATTTTTTTTTTTACATAATTTGATTTTTTGAGATCTGTAGCCAAGAATGTCTTACTGTATGTCCAACATGTTATTGTTATGTTGATCGATCCCTTTTATTCATGTACCACTTGTCACGAGTGTATAAATAATTTATATAATAATTATTCAAATTAACAGTTAACAACAAAATTTGATCATTATTTTCATGCATTCGAGCTGCTGCTAGGAATTGCAGCCAATATCTGGTTCCATCTTGAGCAAAAACCTTGAACTTTTAATTACTGATTTTCTAAAAAGAAATAATTCATGATCAAAGGGTCAAATAATATTCACTGGTTGATGAAACATGCACAAGCTCAAGCATGCTTTCTGGTCAAAAAGGAATACTACCTGTAAGATAAAGAAAGGTACATGTAGATTGAATTTTATAGCTTATGATGTTTCAAATGATGGATAAGGAGCAATACATGTACTCTCTAATCTGTTTGGCTCTAAGTATTACATGTACGTTTGGAAGGATTTAGCAAAATCCCTGGCTTTTTGGAATGCAAAATTTCTAGACAGTGCATGTTTAAATAATATAATCACTATGCCTACACAAGTAGTAACAGGTGGACTGAAAGAGGCAATTTGAATTTATTTATTTATTAATTTTAGGTTCCTGTGAGAAAAAAATATTCTATTGCTTTGCTATATTGTTTTGTCTTGCTGTTTTCCCTGCCTGTACATGTAATATATGATTTTATTTTTACTAGATGGGTCAGAAGGTGACTACAATGAAGAGACTGAACTTTTCGAACAGGAGTGTGATGATTTCATGAAGGAATTTGTAGCAAAGATATTCTTAAAGGAGTAAGTTAAAATACTTAGAGCGCACTCAGCAAATGCACAAGGTTGTATTTCGAAGGATAACTAAATACTGAACACTGGAACCTGGATATAACAAAGTCCAAGGGACTAGAAAATATTTTCACCATAATGACTATTGTTCATGCATTATACTAAGAATTTAGGTCCGTTAAATCAAGGTTCCACTGCACTTATTAGTAATAAGTAGATGATGATTCTTGCCAAAATATTGAAAAGTACGGGTTACAAGGGTGAATTTGCAGTTATTTTGGTTGACATTATAAGGGGCTATTTATTGTTAAGCAATAGTACTATAGTTGCCAAGATAATGTCTTAACTTGCATGGCTTGTGTTACTATTAATTTTGAAAGTGAGATGTTTTGTTTTGAAAATAAAAATGTAAAATTAAGTAACTAACAGCTGGTAATAAGTATAATTAAAAAAGCAAGGGAAAATATATGCATTTTATGTACACCACTATAGTATTATATTAATAGCGGAGCTCCGGCGGCCGAAGGCCGCCAAGCGGAGCCCCATACCCATATTAGGAAACTGAAGGGAACCCATGAACTGATTTTCTCATGTGTATCATGGCTAGCGGTATTGCTCGTGGGCGCGTACGCACGACGACGACGACGACGACGACGACGGTGGTGGAGTCGCGCAACATGGCGGCCACAATTGACACGTAAACCAAAACGAGGCTTCAGTTTTCGCGGGCTTTCCTTGTAGGTTGACAGAGCACATGTACCCTTGGTTTAAAGCGTCCTTTGGACATCCATGTTGCAGTCAATTGACACCTGTCAAAACAAGGAATCCGCTGACCAGTATCACGTGACCATATTGCGGGCTCAAGTTCAGGGCTCATCGAGGTCACGTGTTTTTTTAAAGTTGACCGCTGCCCAAGTGCTGCTTTTTTCGATTAGATCGCGGGCTCATGTCAGGATTAACTTGCTGTAAACAGCGTAGGGTTGGTAGGAAGCCGGTTAACGCTAACCCAGGATTAAAATTTAACCGAATTATAACCTTTTCTTTTGTACAAAGTTTTTTCACTGCTTTTGTTTTGCGTATTTTGCTTTCATTAAAATTCAAAACACAAAAACAATATACAGAAAATCTCACCGCAAAGTTACAAAACTCAAATCAAAATTCTACTTTATCCTCGGCTAGTTTGATCGGGCTCTGAACAACCCGGCCCAGGAGCTACGCTTTTAGGCTGGCCTAAATCTATATATTATAAAATAATAAATGTCCCACTGGTCGTGTTGAAATTGAGTTGAAATCCCAAAATTTGTGAGATTCTAGCTCTAGTTCTATTCATGAGCCATAAATATGTGGATGGTATTATTGAGGGTGACAGTATAATGGCAATTTAACGAGCACTCTTCAAAAAGATATTTATTTTATTTGATTGAGCATGCATTTAGAAATTTTAGCAAAAAAGTACTGTATAAGTCACAATAATTGGCTATCTAGATATATTGATTAGATGGCTGTTAGTTAAGGGTCCACTGAAATTAATCAAGAGGTGTTTTAAAGGCAAGTTGTCTATGAAGGTTTTTCTGCTGTTCAAGTAGAATGACATGGGTGTCATCAAATCACCAGAAGTAGCAGATCTTGTCATTTGTTTTATCTGGAACCTTTCCAGTACTTCTCTGTGCTTTTGTGTACAGTTCACCTTATCCCAAAGAAACCAGAAGCAATGGAAAAAAAAGAACTAAAAGCTAGTACCATGTACATTAACTAATGAGCCTCACTGTACATGTATGCATTTTTAATGCTCTGTGCACATGCAATTGCATTTGTGTGTTTTTTGGTCACACGTTTTTCACAGTCATGAATTTGTTGTCACTTATATAAATGTATCTCTGACCTGGGCTGGGTTGTTCGAAAGCTGGTTAACGCTAACCCAGGATTAAAAGTTAACCGAAAGTATTAATAATTTTTCGTGTTTAAAAGTGTTTTTCACTGCTTATGTTTTGGGTACTTTGAGATTATTCCGACAAACTTAAAACTGAAGGATAAACATTAATTTTATATAAACAGGAAAATTCACCAAACTGTTGCAAATTTTAATTCAAAATTCTTGCTAACCCTGGGTTAGCTTAACTGGGCTTTGAACAACCCAGCCCTGTACTATAAGCTCCACCTTTGTCATCTTCTTAATACTGAGGGATTAAGAGAGGTGTGTTGCTTGAAGTATATCGATCATTCAGTACGTTGTGCATAGAGCAAGTTCATTTCTGCGAAGCTACAAAAAGCCGCTCATGTAGTTAATTAAAACTGTTTTTGATTTTTGTTTTTTACTATTACTTTTTTATCATCAGAAGTGTTATCTCACAGGAAGAGAAGCTAAAATTTGGGATCCTTAATCAGGTAAAATGTGATTACTGTGATGTACCTCTGATTTCTGACAGTAACCTCAGGCCACTACTCTAGGATTATTTTTATTCAGGTGTACTCTATCATAGGGCTGCATGGTTGCAGATAGGCACAGAGAGAAAGGTGTCTTGCTAATTAATTGTTTTTTTTTTAATCCCAACACATGATTACCACTGGTCAGAGAGGGTTACCATAACATACAGGGACTGCTTGATCTATTTAAGCAATATAGCCCTTTTGCCGTGTTTATATAGCCTCATATAAACATGAGGAGTGTTGGGAGAATTCGAGACGGTTTAATGCAACTTGAGTTAAGGGTTTGCATAACTTTTGAGAATTCTGCCAACCCTCCGAGTGTTTCGGCGAGGCTATATAAACACAGAAAAAGTGCTCTGTTGCTTTTATAAAATTATCCTCCAAAATATGCACAAATCTAAAACGTCACACTGTGTTTACATACTCTCATCTAAACATGTCACCTATCAACCAATGAGAGCATGCATAGTGGCTCAATTATTTTATAAATTCTGGTGTGCTATTATCAGGTCCTCTGCTGTTTGAAGTGCTGGTCAGCTAGTAAAACTGTTATGTAGTAGAACTTTACACTGTCAATTAAATAAAAATTAGTCAATTAGGGGCGTGCATCTTTTAGGTGGGCAAAGTTAATGATACAATTTAAATAATTTATGTCAGTTAAAGTTCTTGAACATGGAACTTTAACTTTTTAAAATTATATTTTGAATGCAAGAGATCTTTTCAATTAGTACTTCAGATGTATGTTAAAGGCTGATTACAGTGCTGTCATCTTGCAATTTTTTTGCAGCATAGTGCTGGGCGCCTTTCCTTCTCAAAACTTGTTGACAACCAGGTATTCTACAGTCTGTCTTAGCTCAACACAGTGGTATATTTTAAACAACACAAATGTAGGTTTTAGTGTAGAGCTCACTGCTGGGATGGTCTTTGTTGTAAACTTAAATAATTATCAATTATAAAGAATTTTTTCTGATTATTAAATGATCATTATTTATAAGGAATTACTCTTGCCATGGATGAGGTTAGGGGTGTTAAAGATAATTTTCTTTGCGGAAGTTACGCGCGAAATGATTGACGTTTTAGTTAAAAATTATGGAAATTTTGGAGCTTTTTGGAACCTAAGGAGAAACAAGGGGGGAGGCTACATTGCTATAACTGCTTATTTGAGAGAGATCGCCTTACAAAAGCATCAACAAACAAAATTATGCTGCAATAATTCCAAAAGGTGCCATGAATAGTGATAGTGTACCGTTGCGTAACTGAAGTTGACGGAGTCCTACATGTAGCTGGGGGGCATGCTAGAAGGTGAAAGGAGGAATTGATGTTCATACATTCATGGTTACTTTCAATTGTTTCTTTTCTACTAAAAATCATGAACTTCCATTAAGCAATGGACAGGTCAAGCTGCAGTCGAACTCAATATCCATTCAGTCTTTGAACCTGTTAAGTACTGCATGTGTTATACACGTCCCTTGCAAAAAGAAACACTATCTTTTTACTTGTATCTTGTAACTAGTTAATGATACTATCTACAAGCTATCTCTTATCTAGTTTATTCCTATCTTTAAGTCCTGTATAGCCACTGTTAACTAGTTACTACCTAAAGCCTATCCCATTCATAACTAATTTCTGGTTATTTGGAACCATGCAGATAGGCTATCTTATCTCTATCCGAAAAATGAGATTTTCTTATTGATGATTTTCTTAAGTACTGCATGTATTATACAGTCTGTAAGTTGTGGTACAACGCGCTATACGTATTACATCATTGAGCCACCCACTACTCACCGTAAGTTTTATATACTGAAGCAGCAAAGATAATAGTTATTAGAGAGTCAATATTGATTATTTTGCCAGAGAGTCTACAGCAAGAGTGTACCAGAAACCATCTTCTTCAGACTTGTGCAGTACTTTGCAATTGTTTTATTTGAGTAAGTGTGTCAGTTTGCCCTTTTTGTTAAGAGTGGTTATCAATTGAGTGTTGCGAAACCAAAATCAAACCAATTACTTAATACCAATTACCCTACTCAGCCAATCTCAAACCGTAGTAAAACCAAGACCAATTTAAAAGTAACTACGTGATAGTACTTTCGACACTCAGTTGAAAACCGCTCTACTTGTTCCTTTAAAATACGTTTCAGACCAACTTGTTTAATTTATATGAATGTGTACTAGATAACAATGGCAGCTTGAAGATCACCACGGCGCAGAAAATGTAATTGTAAGACGTCTCGTGTTATGTATGGTTTCGTAAACGTGTTAAAACCCGGACTACATGTAAAAAAAACATTCTAGCAATAGAGCACTTTTTCCGTGTTTATATAGCCTCATCTAAAGGAGGGCTGGGAGAATTCGAGACAGAATTCTCCCAACCCTCTGAGTGTTTAGACGAGGGTATGTAAACACGGAAAAAGTGCTCTATTGCTTTTATAAAATAATTCTCAAAAATACGCGCGAATCTAAAACGTCACAACCGTGTTTACATACTCTCATCTAGACACACCTATCGACCAATGAGAGCGCGCGTAGTGACTCGGTTATTTTATAAACATGTATATAACACGCCTACATAATAAAGTAGGTTTGCAGAGTTAGAACACTTTCTTCAATGACATTTAATTGCTAATCTGAGTTTTGTGCTCTCGCTTCAACTGCCAAAAAGAACTAATACAATCAAGAATTATAGATAACTGCAACATTCTTAGTGTGACATCAGAGGCATGTTGTGATGTGTCAAAACATCAGTTGTTTAACTATGGATGAAGGCATCAGTGCAAAACTGAGTTGTGAAAAGGATTCACAATTTAAGAAATAGAAAACATGTGCCGTGTTTCTATCGAGTTTTAGTATAAATCTACTAGCGTTCTATCACGAAGGCCGTTCTCTGATTGGCTACGCTACTCACTATCTATTCTGTGATAGATAGTGAGTAGCGTAACAGTGTGCACTTGTTAACAAAATGACGGCCGTTTCTTGGCGTTTTCGAAGTGTTGAGAAGAGGATTTAGATTAAGTTTTGAACGACTAGTAGATTTATACTAAAACAATTAGATTATTCGCTCTCGTTTTCTATCACGCGATAGAAATCTCGAGCTCATAATCTAATTGTTAAATAGAAACACGAGTGAAAGTTTGGGAGAACGAGAAATGTTGTGGGAACACGAGCCGCAGGCGAGTGTTTCCACATCATTTTCGAGGTCTCCCAAACTTTCACGAGTGTTTCTATAACTCGATAGAAACACGGAGAACATGTTTTCTATTTCTTTTAGAAAATACCTCGGCGAAGAAAAAGAAAAACAACTTGTTTACTTCGATCATCAAAATGTAGATTCTCTTTGTTCGCGCCATCATTACGTCAACAGCTCACGTTAGTTCTGTGTTTCTATCGAGTTATAGAAACACGGTTTTAAACCAATCAGCGTGGGTATTTGCTTTGGGTTATTTTCTAAATCAATATAACTGTTGACCTAATCTGTTACATTTTTTTGTGTTGGAGGGGGAATTGGAAAAGGTATAAAATGTATTAGCTAGCTAGGAGCGATAGGTATTGCCAATAATGCCCCTTGGTACAACATAACTTTGTTATAGAACAGCTAATCTAATAACATTTTAACAAAACTGTAATATCATTTACATGTAGCCAAATGAGTTACAAGTAAGTCATCTCACCTTTTTCTTTGTGACGCTGTTTGTGGACCGTTTTTCCTGAAATTGGGTTTAAATGAAAGTTAGTCTCTAACATCTCAATTTAATTTGTACTGGTGTTGAATTGTGATTCGCATTCAAGTGTCCTTTGTAAGCAGGGTTGGTCAATAAAGGGGATTTATTGTGTAGCCAAAATTCGCAATGCAAAATGGTTATGCAGTAAGTACTCTAGGAGCCTTTTTTCCAAATATAACATGCATATATCTGCAAAAAATGTTGGAAACGGGGAAGCGAATTCATTACTGTTAGACCTGTGCACGCCGTGGCAATTCAGTGAAACTCACCCCATTTGTGGTATGAACGCCTCCTCTTGCAGTCTCCTACAAAGTGAGTGAACGATGGAGTGACGGAGTGAATGACGGAGTGAATGATAGATTGAATGACGGACGATTACATATATGACTATGTCGATGACTTCTGTACACACTGCATAATTTTGAAAATACAAAAAGATACTTGAAGTTGACATTTTCAAGGACCATTCTACATTTGGTATTACACGAGTACGACAAAAAATGTAGTTACAGAACATTCCGACCAACCTCTCCCTTCAGTTAGAATTTAAGTGCCAGATACGATGCATGTAACGTGTATTGATATCAGTTTAATATCAGTCTAAGCTCATCAAGTGTTCATCCATGTAGGTACATGTATATTTTACGTGTAGTTTCACTGAATACATTGTGTACAATTTGATATAATTTTTTATTAGCTTTATTTTAAAGTTCCAAGTTCGACCCTTCGCTATGTTAATGTTACAGTTTAAGACGTAACTATACTTAAAATAAACGTATTTTTATGATTTATTGAAGCCCAATGGTTTTTCTAAAGTGGGACAACAAATTGATGAAACAAATTAAGACCAATTAAAGGTCGGAATAAAATTGAGATATTCTTAAATTTGCAAGACGTTAAAATACTGCCCGCAGTGCAAAAAGAAAAGAAGAAAAACGCAGCTTGGAATAACAATAAGTTATTTTTGATTAGGTAGCTGATCATATGCGTTTTCTTGGCAAAACAGCCCATAAATTATTCTTTTAGCCGGATACTGAAAGAAAGTTGCTGTTTAAAATGTTTTTAAAGGTAATTTTGTTTTCCTTTCCGCTGTCGTTCACATGTATTAAGAATTTCGCATTAACGAAATTTGCACAACCTCAGTGTACAACGAAGCAATGTACAAAAAGAGAAAATTCTACTTCAACCGTGCTTGTTATTTTTTTGGAAGAATTATATATTAGACCTCTTAGCAAATTTTCCAGTCGATTCTTACCGTTTCTTTTGGATCTTTGAGATATCCCAACGGACTTATCTTGTATTTCCCAAGCCCGTCATCTTTAAGCTGTATTTTATAATGCTGGGTGAATTCTCCTGAATGTTGCGCTTCCTCCATATTCGCCCAGCTTCTTTCGTCCGGTTCGTTTTTGTCTTGGCGGAGCCGATCGTAAATATACAGATGCGAGGGCTTTAATTTGCCCAAGTGGCTCATATCTAACGGTGTTTTTAATAGCGAAAATAACCTCGCTTAATGTTTGGACTCTACTGCTCGACTATCATGATTACCTGTTTGTTTAGCTTTCATTCAATTATTTATTGATAGTGTACAATTGGGGCTAATTGCGTGTAGCACAATAGTTGTCTTGGTGTTAATGGTTTCAGCGGCGTACATGGTACTAATTAGGAAGCCGGGTACATGTAAACTGATGTAAAAATCTAAAAAGAAACATTTATATTTAATTCTCTCGCCACGCGTTTACATTTTTCACATACCAGCTCCATGTTCGTTGGTGAATGTTCTTCAGATTGTGATCTACAAAAAAAAAACGAAACCAGAATATATTTTCCTTTACATAATTCATCAAATTCTCACGCGGGTCTGTTTTGTAGGATTTGTGTATATAGAATACAATCGCGATTGCATTGCTTTTGTAAATCAAAGGTCGCGTTTTCGAGTTCGGAAACTGATTTTAAAGATATCCATGCAGATTGCAGAGTCTAGCGATTAACATTTTTCTCTCATGCTGGTCTGCATTAAGTTAATGCGTCGTTCTCACCTTAGTAAAAGTAATGATCTGTTAAAGATCTGTCGCTAAATACAGAATTTTCATGGAGTCATCAAGGTTCGAGGTTAATACCAATAATATTGTTGAAAACTGATTACAATTTCCTTTTTCTTTGAAAGAAGCGACACGTAAGCGACGTTGTGTTTATAGCCATTAATTAATAATTACTACAAGATGAGATCTTGCGTCGTGTGTGAATTGAATTAGGGTTGATTGGTCGACACGTACTTTGATTAAAGACCCTCTGTTATGTTTTATGACTGATTAATTTTCGTTTTATTTTCCGTAGCGTAAGTTCTATTGGGTTACGGCTGTTCTCGATTCAGGTTTTTTGAGGTGGATATTTTGTATAACGTGGTCACATTGGGAAGAATTAGAATTCTTACTGACCGCAAGCATTCCGTATTTCAAATCGTAGACTAAGGGCGCTTTCCATTCAACCAAAAAATTCCAACAATTTTGAAACGGGAACATACATTTCCTGAGAAATTTCCAGAAAATCCCCGAAAAGCGAACCATTTAACCAAAATTTCGAAAATTCCGAGAGGAAAGTAAAATGGAACGGAAATTCCTAGGGAGAAATTTTCGAAAAGGTTGTCCTTACTTCCGGAAATTCCGCTTAATTCTGACCCATTCGTCACTAGAAGTTTCCGGAAATGTAAACTGGATTTTTTCATCGAATGTAAAGTGTCCCAATTATAGGACTTATTCAATATGTTGTTTATTACGTTTCCCTATTTAGGTGTAACCAAGCGGATGATTTTGAACCTGCCAAGATTTTAATGAATATGTGTTTTACGTTCTTCCTTGAGGTCAACAGAGGTTTGTTGTATTTAAACATTTAGTATTTCCTTTATATGTTATTTAGCTAACCTCCTTTGGTTTTTGCAGTAGTCAAGAGGGGAGGGGGGAGGGAGGGGGGAACTCGGGTAGCAAAACCGTCGCATTATTTATGAGGCTTGAAATGAAACAAGATTTCAGATTCATATTTTCATTTATACAACATACATAAGGAGAATATAGGAATGAAAATAAAAAATAAAAATTACAACTGAAACAAAACTAAGGTGTGCTCAGTGAGTGACATAAAGTAGCATAATCTTCCGAGTTGGTCACTGAGATATTTATTACTACCAAAAACTTATGGTGAATCGTAATCTTTTCACAGACCCTCTATTTTGTCTTGAGTTCGAGCAAAATGCTAACCGCGGGGGATTTGAACGAGCCAAAACGTAACGGGGTGGGACTTGGAACAGATCTTTTTATACGCCCGCATCGTGGTCGCCATGGCGCTCGAAGAAAACTTAGTCGCAGAAAAGTTCTATTTTGCGTTGTGTTTTGTTTGTTGCCTGTGTGCTGGAATATACCACGGCCCATAGTGAGAAGCAAGCAGACACAATTTACTAGACAACTCACGCGGCGACATCTTTTAGCCATTCGGTTTAACAAGTTTTTCTTGTTTATTCTTATATTTTCAGCAGATAGCGAGGAAGTGATGAGGCAGTTTATTGTTCCGTACCTGAGAGATCAACCTATCTGGTGAGAAGGAGGTGTTCTGTGGTTATTTTTCTACTGATGAAAAGGTCGCATGGAGTTTCACGCAATTTAAGCTCTATACTGTTTTTTTTTTTCGAATAACATGTAGCCATCCACATGAAGGTACATGTGCTACCGCGATGGGCAGCAACGAGAAAAAAGATTTTTTTTTAATTTTTAGTAGGTTAAAACAATTTGCACAAATACGGCTTTTGTATTAACTGAGTTGGAAAAAAAACTCGCTCATCTTGTCGGTTTTGTGTCAGAGCTCTTGGTCTCGACATAATAAACCCTTTTGCTTGTGATTCGCCTTGATGTTTGGCAATCATGTTTCTCATGCAGGAAGTCCCTACGGTTTTGGAACGCAGCGTTTTTCGATGCTGTCCACAGTGAACGAGAGATCCCTGCTATTCCAAGGTTTGTAAATTTTCAGCTTGATCTGCGCTTGCCTGTGAAATGTTCTCCATTGTCTCCTCTCCATTACACCGGCAGCCGTGTGCTTAGTCTGAGTATTGTTACACTTGAACTATTGTAATGTAGGGGCAGCAAACAAATTACCTAAATACTAGTTATGCAACGCTTTCGAGTGGTACACCATGGAATATCCCACGGGTCACTTGTATTTTCTTGGTACACACAAGAGGCTTTTAACTACTTTATACCATAGAAAATACGTACAGCACTTGGCCAACACAATCAATGCGTCATACGCGCGGCGCATGACAGGAAGGTTGGATGTAATACCGTCGAATATGCAACGGCTTTCCTGTATTCTGATTGGCTGTAATATCTATGGCATGTTATAAATCGAAGTATTCACTCCGGCTAATTACAAGAAGGTTCTCATTGCGCTGGTCGTGATTTTATAGTAAGTCGATTGAGTATTTTACCAAACTCGGTAGACTTGCCGCAAGTCGGCGACCTTTGTTTCTAAATCCTTCGCTTATCCATCTTAGCGCGACGAAACCCACCAAGCCAGGGAAACATTATTGAAAAGGAATTTAGAAAGTCTACAAATAGGGTTGCGCATCCTGGAATAATATTAATCTCTTTTTCTTTACTAGTAACATTGTAGTTTTCTTGCCTTGAAGCTCTTTCTTAACAGCAAGCTCTACTCGGATCTATCGTACAGTATCTCAGGTCTTTTATACCTAATGGCTTTTTGTTGTCTCTGTATTTGTCCGTTAGAGACTTGTGGCACAGTTGGTCGCCTCAAGAGCAAAGTGAATACCAGGAGTGCGACAAAAACAGCACATTTGGCAAACTTGGGTCAGTATACAACGTTTTGTTACCTTTTCGAAAGCAGTGGAACAACAACTACCCTTAAAACTACAAAAAAAGTTTTAAATAGTAATAATAATAGTGCCAAATTAAACTCAATTGATAGCAGACGTTTCGGGCATAACCCTTCCTCAGTGCTGAGTTAATTTTAAAACTTGTCATATGTTTTTGTGTGCGTTGTACGAGGACTGAGACATAATGTATTTCTTTTAGGTGTTTAATTAGGTTGCTTGGTATTAGTTCCCAGTGGGATAATTAGGCCTTTATATACCACTCCTTGTGAATATCACACCACTTGACGCCGACCAGTTTACTTGAGGCTGTTTTTCTTTTATATCGTTGTTTTAAATAGCGTGTGACTTTTTTCTTATATTCTTTGGCTTGTAACCTGTATTCAGTGTGTCTCCGGTTCAAACTTTTGTAAATAAACTCGATCATCGCTGGCGGCTCCCTCCACTACTTGTCTCTTCTACTTATAATAGAAATGTTTTCTATTCGGCTGAGCGAAGCGAAAGAGAATAGAATAACTATTATTCCATGAGCCCGAGTTGGATATGAAGTGATAAAATAACCAACGAGCGCGCAGCGTGAGTTGGTTATAGTCACTTCATATCCAACAAGGGCGAATGGAATAATTGTTTTAGTAAATTCTCAAACCGGGTTTTGCCGCCGATTTTTATTTCGGCCATTATAGAGGGCTGAAGTTGAAAACTTCGTTCGGAAAATTTTTAAACTTGGCGCACTATTTTCCATATGACGTAAAACTCCGACTATTGGCTCGTAGTCAGAGTTTTTTAGCCAATCAAAAAGCTGGAAATGCAATAGTCGGAGCTGAGAATTTACTAAACTTTGATATTTGTGACACGTTTTTGAAACTCTTATTCTCCCTTTGAAATGATCTCCAGGACGTTTTTAAATAACATGAAGGCGTTTGGTCTGGACAACGACATCTGTAGCGAATTTCTTCAGAAAATGAGTACCATTGGAGAACTTAGTGAAGGTGAGAAAGACTTGGAAGATCTCACCTGGGATGTTACGTTTTAAGACTCTTATTATTCGTTTAAACATTAACCGATCATTTACAGACTACTTGTATTTCTGATCATGTGTTTCGGTAATCATAACTGTTACATAACAGACGTAGATGTTAGGCTACTGGCCGTGTGCTTTGTGAGAAAGAACGACACATGCTATCGTAGTAACGTCTAGTAAGCTACACGTACATTCGCTACCAGTAATCTTCTCGCTGTCATCGGATTATACGCAACCAAAGCTAGGAGCTAGACCAAAGTAAGTCAATTATAATTAGTTTGCATGATTTATTGTTTCTCTGGAAGGTCGAGGGTTCGTGCCCCAGACCGGACCAACACTCAGGGTCTTAAAATAACTGAGGAGAATGTGCTGCCTTTGTAAATTCATCTGCAAATGGTTAGATGTTCAGGTCATCTCGGATAAGGACTATAAACCGTAGGCCCCGTCTCCTGCATCTTCAATGTTACATGGTTAGCAGGGGACGTTAAAGAACCCACACACTTATCGAAAAGAGTAGGGCACGTAGTTCCCGGTGTTGTGGTCTGGCCTTGTCTCATGGGTTGGTGCTTTACATAGGGATAACCTCATGCACCTTTCCCCCTTGGACAGAGTTGTCCAAGAAAAATTGCTATGACTCTGATTATCGGTTTCATTTGGAGTTGTTCTTAGTTAGTTTCGTCGGTATGTACAAGGTGTGTTGCAGATTTTAATTGCCTTTTAGTTCGAACCTCACAATCACATGCGAATATATTGCTACCCTTATCATTGTAATAAACTAGAAATTGTCGTGTACTTTGGTTTCGCCTTCTCTTGCGATCGTCACCGGTCGCTACACGTGACTTCTCGAAGATCACATGGGATGAGGAGCGTGAAATTGAGGCGGGCCTCGATTTCGTGCAAACGTATCTTTGAATTGTGCAGCGGAGCTCGCATGCCTGTATTTATGTTTGCTTGTTTTGTGGTTTTGTTTTTACAGAACAAGTTGTGCTTTTGGAGAACAGCTTGGCTCAGGCTAGCACAGACGAACGGTCGAGGTAGTCAGTGATGTTCTTACAAAGATGTATTTGTTGGCCTTGACTCAACGCTATCAACAATTTTTGCTAGTTGATGTCTTTAGAAGATTAAGGCTTCCCTTAACGTTTTAGTTTGAAAGTATTGAACGACAGCCTTAAAAAGATTTTAAGGCGGTCAACATCACGGAAATATATTGTAACTTTTCACTCCAGTACAAACCCAAGTAACAAACTCTCCATAATTAATTCGCAATATTTATTTATAACACGTCAGCGAATTTGTAAGGTGCATAAAAAGCATTTGAAGAATTTTTCTCCCTTTTTTACCGTGAAGCATTTTGCCTTGTAGAGAGATTTTTGAAACGTTTGTAAATTTAACAGGGAGGTATTTGACCAGTTTGTATTACTATTTAACTTTGCGAGACTTGCAGCAACAGTAATCTAAATTTATAGAAAGACGACGCCACTGAAAAGGGTAATACAATAAATGCAACCTCGGCACTGGACTGTGTTGTTGTTTATTTACGTAGCGAAGCATTCCACATGCAGTTTTACAATGTTATTTGTTGAAATTATACCCAGACCATTGATCATTTAGACGGTAAGTTCATGAAAAGCCAAACGCACTTAACATTTTAATAAACACAACGTTGTGGCACACAGTATAGAGCGGTTTTCAATCCTCCGTAGGAAAAAAGATGGCGACTGGTACATTTACCCACAGTTCTTAGCGCACGAAAACTTTAAAAACGTTCATAAAAAGGTACAGAAGGGTTGTAAAATCTTCAAACCTACGATACACAATGTCCTTAGTACAGGGACAAATATTGTAAAAATTTGGCTTTCCTTGTGTCTTATACGCTGTGTTAGGTTCGCAAGGTATTGTGGTAAAATGTACAGCCGCCATCGGTGGATTGACTGTCGTAAAACCAAAACCAAAGTAATCGCCCTAGCCAATCACAAAGGACATAGACAAGACAGTGAACCAATCAAAACTCGAAGTAATTACATGTAGCTGACGCAAAGCGCGGGAAAACGCGTGCGCGTGAGTCAAGATTGGTTTTGGTTTTACTCCTGATTGGATAAAAAAATGGCGCGAGTTTTTTAAACCAATCGGGCGGCGTGTAAGTGCAAAACCAATTACTATTCGACACTCAAATGAAAACCGCTCTATTGCACACGGTGGTGACCCTGGTCAGTACAACTTGTTACAAGATGTTCGAGGATGCAACAAGGTGGCGAAAAATGTGCACCATGTTGTGCCTAACAGTGCATGTTGCAATATATGTTGTGTTGCCGGCACATGTTGGGTGTTGTAGGCTCAAATTTGAAAATGGTCAAATTTTTCACGCCTAAGTTGTGGATGTTGCATGATGCTGTGTACTCGTTTGGTCAGGTTCATGAAGCAATGTTTCGCCCGGGCATGCGCACTAGTTCATGTCGCGACAGGCTGGCCAAACGCGTGTAACATGTTGTGCCCAACAATGTTGCGATATGTTGCGTTCAAATGTTGCGATCGTTTGGCCGGAGCTTGCAAATGCTGATCTAACAATGTTGCGACATGTTGCATTCAAATGTTGCGATCGTTTGGCCGGAGCTCTCAAATGCTTGTCTAACAATGTTGTGATGTGTTGCATTCAAATGTTGCGATCGTTTGGCCGGAGCTTAAGATATAGGAGATTTGCTTGATTGCATTGCACAAGTTGGGAATTAAACATGAACCAATCACTGTGGCTAGCGAGATTTGCCTCGTCCCCTTGCGTCCTTCCTTGCTCATGCGCGTTGGGGTTTGGTACTGGGTTTTTACTGACGAAAAGTTATAGTGCTGGGCTTGAGGACAAGGCAGCAGGATTTCGGGGAACGAAAAAGATTCCTTAGTTCAATTCCTGAATTTGTTTTTGGTGAACTAAATCAATTTCGTTGTGGAAGGATTGAAGACAGTGACGACAGCAACCCTGCCGTTTAGCCGGAGCTCTGAAATGCTGGTCCAACAATGTTTCGATACGTTGTGTTGAAGTGATCGTCTAGCCGGGGCTTTATACGAAAGAGTCTATAACTCACAAGGCCATGTTCATGCCTATGAAACGCAATCCCAGTTGACTGGTTTCATATCAGGCCTCGTTTTGAAACAGAGGCACAATGTTCCTGAGAAATGGCCTCTTGACTGAGTCCGTGATTTTCTTGATGTCAAGGTGATGTGAATCTGACCATTTTCTCGTGCGGTGTTTCTGGATTCTTGGAAAGCAAAACGTTGCATACTTTCTCTTGTATTATATATTTTAACTGCCAACATATTAAGAATTAGTCAAACGTTCGAATGGAGCAGAGCAAGACTTATTCTGTTAAGTGAAATATCGTCAATTGTCCATTTTCTCTGTAGTCCTTTTCGTTGCAATCAGTTTGGTTAAATATAGCCAGTGTATAGTTCCCTAGATTGATGATATTTCCCTAGCAGTCCCATTACCTTTTGTAACTACATATGATTAAAACTTGGTCTTCCGCTATTTCCCAGAACACTAATTGAATTGTACCCGACGTAGTTGTATAATCAAGGCAAAAATATAAAAAAGTCCCAGTATCTATTACTAAATCAAGCAGCATGCTCCTTTTACAAGAGCGTTAAACAGTTGGTTTTGTCTCCAGTGGCTCATCTAATGCAGGGGTCAGAGGTGTTGTCTCTTTAGGGTCCTCGGGCTCTTCTGAGCTCTTCGCTAAAGGGTCCTTATTGGAGTTGTCTGTTAAAGCGTACACGTTCTGTCCTTCTGAGTCTTGACAACTGTTCAAGAAAACATGAACATGTTTAATGAGTAGTTGGTTATTTAATAGTGATGATAACTCCCCAGGCAATTGAGAAATCATGCTACAATGCAGGCCCTGGTTGTTCGTAGGCTGGATAACGCTATCCACCGGATAAATCACTATCCAGTGCATAAATTTTAACAAAACAAACCGCGCTATCCACTGGATAGTGATTTATTCGGCGAATAGCGCTATTCACCTTTCGAACAACCCGGGCCAGGTTGAGAAAGGTTTTTTTTTTAAATGTGGCAGGTTAAGGACCTTGTCACCGGTCTCAAGTAACAGTGTGCAACAAAATGGTGCTTTCACCGGTGAAATTTATTTCAGAGTTCATAGAAAACTACGAGTGTTGCTGACCGGAAGGAAGTCAATGTAAAATACACACGTCAATTCAGTCTTGGACGTTGCTAATCGAAGCTTCCAGGAAATCTAAGATGTAGGAGATTTGCTTGATTGCATTGCACAAGTTGGGAATGAAACATGAACCAATCACTGTGGCTAGCGAGATTTGCCTCGTCCCCTTGCGTCCTTCCTTGCGCATGCGCGTTGGGTTTTAGGACTGGGTTGTTTACTGACGAAAAGTTATAGTGCTGCAGGGCCGGGTTGTTCGAAAGCCGGTTAACGCTAACCCAGGATTAAAAGTTAACCAACATATTAATTTTTCTGGTTTAAAAATGTCTTTCACTGCTTATGTTTTGGGTAGTTTGAGATTTATTCAAACTCAAAACTCAAGGATAAACAATATAAACAGAAAAACTCACCAAACAGTTGCAAATTTAAAATCAAAAATTCTCGCTAACCCTGGGTTAGCTTAACCGGGCTTTGAGCAACCCGGCCCTGGGTTTGGGGACAAGGTAGCGATATTTCGGGGAACGAAAAAGATGCCTTAGTTCCTGAATTTGTTTTTGTTGAGCTAAATCAATTTCGTTGTAGAAGGATTGAAGACAGTGACGACAGCAACCCTTATAAACAAAACATGATCTTTGAATGACATGTTTCAGATGAATTGCATCACTACAGAGGAACCGCTAATCGGTATGGTATGAATTTTAGGAAGCTAGAGTATTTATGGCTAAATTACAGCGTTCAATTAAAATGAGCCAAATATAATAGAGCTGAAAAGAAAAAGAACGCTAAAGAATGAAAGGAGAGTGATAAATAACATGATTAAAGAGTTGGTTATCACGAGAGTTGGAGTGATTTCAAAACACAAAAACTATTTCCATATTAACAGGAACTTGATAGCAATGCTGCACGTTTGTTATTATTACCTACCTAGAGCGTGAAAATTGTTGCCGAGTATCTCCTATCATACATACACCAAGTCAGGATGGGATTGCAACTCGAAAAATCTTAGGCTAATGTTCTTCAAGTTCTCGCATTTTCCCCAAAATGTGCTATAACAATTCACGATTTCTTCTTCTTTCTGTTCAGTGACGTCTTTCTTTTGGTGTTCCACTATTTTGTAACTAAATAAAGGTATTATAGCGCAGCTTTGATGTACCGAATGAAGTCAAAATCCCCATGATACTTCCCCCTTAATTTGTTTGTTTAAAGGGTTTTTCCCACCCAGTACGCGACGTAAACAATTTTATCCCTGTTATTCGTAAACCGTTTTAATCCCTATCGCTGTCTCACTGTTCCTACCTGCTGCATGGCAAGGAACATGGACAGGGGCGTGGCTTTTCCATCCATATGACGCCATAACTCTCGCTGGAACTTTCAATGTCTGCTACTGTTTCACTCATGTTCGACAGAAGAGTCTCAGGCAGCCACAGGGACACCACAGCAGCGATCAGAGTCAAGATACCGATTATCACCAAAGGTAAGGTCACAGGCACACCAGGTAACTGACCCTTAAGGCAAGCATACAATAACAATTAGGAAATACATGTAACCCAAAGCAAACACGCACGCTGATTGGTTTAAAATCGTGTTTCTATAACTCGATAGAAAAACGGCACATGTTTTCTATTTCTTAATTAACAAACACAGTCAGGACTGAAGGGTGAAGGAACGCTTAGCGCACTCAACTGATAGCTGTGCACTATAGCAGTAATATCGCATCGTAAGGATTATATCGAAAGGTAAAATACATTTTGTTTGGTCGAAACGTCTTATAAAGCGATCTTTGGTGACGTAATTTTTTTACGCAGTGAAGTTAAAAATTCAATGAAACGATACTAAAAGCGCCCATTAGGTATAGACGTCATCGGTTCAATAATCTGAAGCGGGCTGCACTTTTGACGTCATTGATTCAATATGGCGAAGATTCTTTCCAAATTTGGTGAACAGCAGCCGGTTATGGTAAATTATGCGTGTGGTTTTAATCAATCAGAAACGGGGAAATATTTTGAATGAATAGCATTGCCCGTAAGGACTCACCAGTGCAAGAATGAAAGGAACCACAATTCCTCCGATACGAGAGAACGTGGAACAAGTACCAAGAGCCATATTCCTATAAAAACATAACAGTTACTCGGTATTATGAGAACAACTTAAAATATTTGGGCTACCTGTAGGGAAAGATCATTTCTGCTAATTAACTGGGAAGTTGCAGTTAAAAATTCGGAAAACTCCGGCAACGATAGCAAACGTCCGGAAACGTTCGGAAACGTTCACATGACCTTCCAATAATCTTCGGATAATGACCCAAAACATCAAGTAGCTGCCCTCATTCGAGGAGTGAGAACTTGAAAAAAGAAAACGTTTTCACGTTTAAGTCCTTATATCATGTATTGTTTATCTGGTTAAATCTGTCCATGCGTAATGCTCAGCGGTACCTGATAGTGGTGGGGTAAAGCTCAGTACTGTACAAGTAGATGTTGGAAAAAGATGCTGATCCAAAGAATCTTCCAATCAACGCCAAGGCTGTTATCATTCCATTCAGATCTGTTCTCAGGGCAAAATCAAAATTCCCAAAGTTAGGTTAGGAAAACAAAAACTGGGGTCGCATACTATAGTAATACAAAAGAAAAGCAAATCTTGGCCGGTTCTTGAATTTAGTCATTTATCTTTAGTCTTTTATTTTATCTTTTTTCGGTTGACTCCAAAAAGTAGTTGATAGTAGACATGCGGCGGTGAAGGAGGAATAACTTTCCTCTTTGCTGTCGCCGCAAAAATAAAATATGACCGACGCCAGATCGTGAGTTACTAAGACCCTGAATCTAATCACAAAGGTACAATAGCTGCCTCTTGACTGCATATAGGGGAACATAAATGTTGTGCTAACTCTGTTTCGAAGGCTATGTGAGGAATTGATCTTACATTAATTACTGCATGCATGCCCGTTGCATGTTAAATCTCCCCCTTCCTACTTTAAATATTCCATAAACGTTTTCCCCATCCAGATCCTTCAAGTTCTCCCTGCTCCCAGCACTTCCTTTTCTCCCTTCTCCCAACTTTTTGGGGCCATTTCTCTCTCCTCCCTATTCTGCTCCTTCCCCCACTTGTAACGTCTTTCGTAAATTGAAGTTCTCCTTGCGTGACCAATAAAGTTTTTCGTTTCTCCGTATTTTGTAACTGAAATTTATACATTTTTTTAATCCGATCTAATTTTCCTTTCTGATCAGTGGATTCTGTCCACCTTCAACAGAGTTGCAATCTGTAGGTTGATCTGTGGTATCGCTCAAGCTACAAGCCCGTTTTCCTGTCGTACAACCATACAGGAAATTATTATCACTGAATTAAATTATTCTATCGCGCATGCACCAACCTTCTGGGACGGTGAGTACAAGAAGACAGGAGATACCGCTGATCATCATGAACAGGCAATGCGGAACACGGCGACCAAAACTAAAAGAGAACCACATTCTCCAAATCAGGGTCAATTTCTCTGCAAACAGTAATTCTTCTGAAATTCGACGAGCGTTTAAAATGTCCGTTGATTAGAAAGAAATGCTCCGATCATTTTGTAAGGAGATGCACTTACTATTTGAAGACAACCCAGGCCATAGGAGTATGCGGTAAGTCACTAACAAACATCAGGAAAATGTTCAGGTACATATTACCAGCCAGGCTAGGAACGTACAGCATGATTCCATAGAAAATCATGTTTAACACCAACCTAGGATAAACCAAAAAGAGATCGATTGATCGTGACGCCAGGGAATTCTGGGAATAGGACCAGCCGAGCCATATGCTGGTGCTTATCTCCGGCTTCTCTAGTACGGGGTATTGCTATTCCCCCTTCCTCTCCCCTTCACCCCCCCCCCCCCGGCCCCATCACAGGTTTTACCCGGCATTGTAGTTTTTTTCAGGTCACACTAACAATTCGGGGCCGATACCCATTTACACCCCTGAGTGGAGAGAGGCACTGTGAAAAGTAAAGTGTCTTACCCAAGAACACAACACCTAGAAAGAGGCCTGGCCATCACGCAAGCTCAAACAGCTCAAACTCGAGTCTAACTGACCAACCACAAGATCAGCGAGCCTCTCACTAGCAAAGAATTAGGAATCATCCTTAGAAGAATCATTCTTATTAAATAATCAATTAATCAGTTAACCAAGCTAATTTACTTTTTATGTTCTCTGTATAAGACTAACTAGATCATTAGTTAGGCATGGAAGCCGAGCGCTTAATATAAAGAGCTTTAATCTTTTTCGCAGAATTGAAGCTTTAAGATCCTGATCCACTCTCGTTCTCAGGGCCTTCTCGGTACGTACGTGAAAGCGTGCATGTCTATAAATGAAAGAAATGATCAGCATACCAGTTATAGCAAAGAATCACTGTTCTTTTCCTCATTCTAGGCGTGCGCACGAGATCCAGTGGCGACCTTTGAATTTGAGTCTCAACAGCTCGGCATCCCTCCAGCATGGAAGTGAGGGTGTCTGAGTCCACCACCACCGAGTTCTTCTCAGCGTACTTCATGAGAATGCCATGCGCAGCTTCTAATCGACCCTGAGCGACTAGCCATCTCAGAGACTCAGGAAATACTCTAAAATATCAAGATTGAAAGGACAGGAAAACAACAAGCATGACAAAAGTTACATTGTGCATTAATTCAGATAATAAAGAGAGGGTGTTTAGCTTCAAACCGGGGTTTTGTTACCTTTCTGTTTTAATGGACCATGCATAAACTCACAGACACGCATCACCTTTAACTCGCATTAACTCGTCGGCGGCACTGTAAATAGAAGAACTGTATAACCCGACAGAGGCGCAAGCAAGAGAAGTATGCCGGAACCAGCTTCACTAATTTTTTTCTATTTAAAACGATTCTCTGAGTAAGGCAAGTTATTTCTCGTTGAAATGTGTAATATTTTATTTCGTATGGTCGCACACCCACCTCCACAGTAGGTAAAAAAGTCCCGCGGGAAAGCTGGCGATGAGAAGAACTTGTCTCCAGTCTCTCACGAGGTAAGCGATCAGCACCATAATACAGGCGCCTAACACCCAAAAGATGTCCTGAACTTTTCCCGCCAGAGTGCGATAACTGACTCCGACCAGCTCCAAGATATACACATAGTGGCCCACAAACAAACCGGCAGTGGCAGCACCCGAGCAAAAACGAAGGAACGTAAAGAACGACAAACAGTCCGCAAAACTAGATGACATGCTAAAACCAAACTAATGAAGAAAAAACAAGGTGGTTAAATGATAACGTCGTTGCTAATCAAGTTGAGCAGGGGTTTTCAGCACGCATCCGATCCACCTGACAGAAGAGAAAAATTTAACTAAGGCTGACTTGTTATTTTTGTGTTCAGAGTCTGTGATTGGCTGTGCGATAGCCAATCACAGACTCTATACGAACCAGTCACAGACTCTATAGAAATGACTATATATAGCTAGCTATTTTCAAACATTTTCATGGCGAGGCGAGGAAAACACACCGCAATTTAAGTTTAGAGAACTTGGAAAGTGCGGCATACATAGCACCGCTTCAGGAGGACTCTGGTACCGCTTTATATCATTCGTTCCTTCAACTTAGCATGCCTTCTTTAATTAACTTTTCGAAGAGAAAACCGAAAAAAGTAGAAGTGGAATTTACAATTTACAAAACTATCCTAACTCTAACTGCCACTTTATTTGCTTCATTTTTAGTTCACTCACCGCCAGTGCGCTGCACAAGAACAAACAAAACCTCCTTCCAAAATAGTCAGATATCGCTCCAAAGAAGAGAGATCCTGCCATCATGCCGGCGGCAAATATCGCCTGAACAACGGCGGCAATGTTGGCCTTGTCACATATTAGGTTCCACTGAAACATTAATATCAAGCATGTTAAGAGCCTGATATCGTTTTTATTCACGAGTTTTTAATACCATATCGCGAACGAGCGAATCTTCGAGCGTTGATAAAACTGCAAAGCAATTCTTCCCGCCAAATTTGGCGCCAGGCGTCAGCTAAAATATAACCTGCAATCCGATTGGTCCAACCAAATTATTACAGTCTATTTGATTGGACAATTCAAGCCGTGAAGTGATATGATATCATTTCACTGCAGTGAAATGATATCATATCACTTCACGGGTATCATTTTTAGTCACGGCTTTATCACACTGATATCCGCACATAATATGTAATACTCTGAAAGAAGCCTATCAGATCATGGTAATTTGTCTGTCGTTTATTAACAGCGTTCATGATGGACGTATAAAGAAAGTGAAACCACAAAACAAACAAACAAACAAACGAAAAGCCTTTACAGAGCAGCTAAATGGGAGAACTACATCAGAAACTATTAATCAGCCGAGAAACCAAAACGTCGCGTAAAATTGCCACCAAAACCGAATAACAGCTATGAAAAGCGCGCAAAACCGAAAACTGCTAATGATGATTTACAAACCATACTCTCCATATCTCGATACAAAAACGGAAATACGCCTAAATACAACAGAGGACAGAGGAGAAGATAAGTGGTCTCTTGATCGATGCTCCGAAAACTAGGGATCAAGCATGCAAGGCACCGTGGCTAGCTGTCGATATTAAATCAAAGTATTAAAGTATTAAATCAAAGTACACTCCCAACACTTGGAGGTGCGGTGGCCTCATGGTTAGTGCGCTCGACTCCGGAGCGAACGCTCCGGGTTCGAGCCCTGGCCGGGGACACTGCGTTCTGTTCATAGGCAAGACAGTTTACTCTCACGGTGCCTCAGGTGTATATTTAATGCTGGGGGTAACCCTGCGATGGATTCGCATCCCATCCAGGGGGGAGTAGAAATATTCCTAGTCGCTTCATGCTACGGAAACCGGGATAAGCTCCGGCCTGATGGGCCACTTGGCTCGTATGCAGACTTTAACTTACACTCCCAAAACCGGAAACTCGACGCTTTTCAAATTCCACGTGCTAAGAAAGGGAAAACTGAAACCCAGAGTGGATATCGAAACTGAAAAAGCGGGAACTTGGGAAAGGGAAAACCGAAATCGATCTCAAAAATGGGCGAAAACGAAAATCAAAACAACTGCAAATTTACTCGTAAATATAGGACGAAAGTCCCGGGAGGCGCCAGGAGGAGTAGGTGCGCGATGAAATGATAGCAGCTCTTCTATCTTTTCTTTTGTGCGTATCCATCCCCAAAAGCAACCCATAACCAAATGATAATGATGTTGAAAGCGCGCTCCTCGGTAAGGGTATAGGATAAAAGAAAGAAAAAGTCCCCCATCCAACACCCTTTTTCCCTTAACTTCCTTCCTCGGTCTTCGCCATCTGTCCCGCACTAGAGTCCATTGACGGACCACCCACCACCCACCCATCCTTACCTCGGTCACGGTACTGGTGAATGAGTCGTCAAAAACGTAGCTCGTGCAGTCTTCACAACACTTACTCTCCTTGCACGTGACGTTAGGTGTCACGCAATGGAACTTAGGCGTTCCAGTAGCAAACACAAGTGAGGCTATCTGTAACGCACTTGGCACAATGACGAGAAAACAGGACGAAAAATACAGAAACTTTTGCCATAAACCGAACTCGCCGACATAACGCAAAATGTCGTCAAAGTGCTTGGTAACGGAGTCACCTTCTTGAGGCATTCTGTCATGAATAAAATATATGAATATAGAAAAATCAGACTGATAGAAATTTACCAATATAAATTTTATACGCGTGTTCGCTCTAATTGCTTCCGCTTCTTTGTGCACAAGCATTTTTGGATTCACAAGGGATGTTGTTGTTATTTCAGTTTAGCGTGGGAAATTTGAAAGGTGACTTAAAGTTTCTAATAAGTTCAGAGCAATTTAATTAATCTGCAGTTATGATTAATGTGCAAACATTTACATTTCAATGGCCTCGCTCACAACTTAGAGCTCAACACGAAATTCAAGCAGTTTGTTTGTTTTTTTATTCACCCGACTTTAGATACTCTCATGACCCATTTTAATTCTAGTTCATGCAAGGCAAAAAGATAGCCGGTCCGGTTGCGTGCCACGATATGAGTTTGTCTTTCACCTTTTCAGCGGGACATTACTTGTATACTGTTGTATTTTCCCACAAATCACGATCAAAGAATTTTTCGTGTATGTATAACAGCCTGTACTGAGAAACACTACCCGCATTAAAATAAGTAATTCTCGCTTTTATTTGTGCTTGCCAACTGACAAAGTACCAGTAATCAAGAATATTATAACACCTACCTCAGTAGCTCAGCGAAGCAAACAACGAACAAAGCTTCTGCTTGTTTCTGCTATTTAGACTGAGAGTGAAGGGTCAAGAGAACTTAGTTGTGGCTTAGCTGGAGAATACCCTGCCACCGGCTACCGGGAGACTAAGTGGCTACGTTGCTACGCGGCTACGGAGCAACACGGCTACGGAGCTACACGGCTAGGAGGCTAAGCTAAGCAACTTCGTGGATCACAAATCAGTGTCCCGCGCACGAAACCAGGGAGCATTACAACTTCCTATATTTCATCTCTATTCCCACGGGGTTTCATCCCGGCGGGGGAGGGGTTATGTGCCGTCGTCATACCAGTACCTCGAGGTTTCAGTTTCATAAGATGCAAGACTTCCTAAGAACTTGGCGTTTTACAAGAATTTAGCTCGCTCGACCGTTCTTCGTTTTGTAACTAGAGAGCGCGTTTGAAAGTAAAAATGCTTCCGTGCACACGAACGGTCAAAAGCCTTCATGGTGACGTCATCATATTCCAAAATTGAATTACCTCTCCTTCTGAAATTTGTTGTTTTATCAGATACAACACCCTCTAGAAACTTGACGTTTTACAACGTTTAATCTGGGCAGGGTTCTTCGCTCTGTAATGGAGCCGTTTGAATTTCCAAGCTTTTGCGAAGAAGAACGCTTTTATATGCAGCCAAGGCTGCCGTCGCCGCAGTCGTGTGTGTACCATGCGCAAAATCAATTCATGGGTTTCCTTTTCTTTGGGTATGCTATAACATGTAACTCAGACAGTCTCTATGCACAATGTTAGTGATTGATTGGTATGGAAGGAAACCTAAGTGAACCGTCCAATTTGGAAGTTATACAGGTTTTTCCTAGCCAAACTAAGAGCAAAAGAACATCCTCAGCAAATTAAAGATGAATGGGCAGTCTTGAGTGATTTACGAAGCGATGACAGCATCATCATACATTACGAGACCAGACAAAGGAAATGGCGTTGTAATCGTTAGCAGACTTGATTATGTTAATAAACTGAAGAAGTTGATTTCTGATGGTACATTTAAGCAGAATCCAACTAAATCTATAGAAGACGGCCTTTCTTCATATCTTCGCAAACTCAAAAAAGATGGAATAATTGATGACGTGACATTCTACAGGAATCTACCCAGAGAATCTCCCATGGTGTGTTGTATGGTCTGCCAAAGGTTCACAAGGCTGGATGCCCTTTCCGCCCTATTGCTTCCTCCGTGAACACCTACAATTACAATCTTGCTTCCTACAGTTCCTACCTCGTTGGCATACTTCAACCGATATCCACCAACCATTAGAGTTTGCCCTAAGAAGAACCATTTCATATTTGATGGCCAATACTACGATCAGATTGATGGTGTAGCCACAGATTCACCTTTAGGCCCCGTTTTGGCTAACATTTTTATGTGCCACTTTGAAGAAAAATGGTTGATGAACAGCCGATTTTGTCCTTCACTTTGGTTCAGATATGTAGATGACACCCTCATCATGTTTGACAGCAAAGACAATGCCAATGAGTTTTTAAGTTTTCTAAATAGTCGACACGGTAACATCAAATTTACCACTAAATGTGAAGAAGACAATAAAATTCCATTTTTCGATCGATGCTTCCGAATTTGCTCCTCGCCATCTTTATTGCCGGCAAGCCGCTATTAAAGATCTGAGAAAGCTCCTGTTGCAAAATGGTCACCCTCAAGGTGTTATCACGTACAACATCAACGATGCATTGCACAAAAATAAAAACAAACCAAATAACCCTGTTCCAGCCACAGTTCCCCCAAAAAGATAAAAAAAAGATATCTTAATCCTGTTACCCTACTTAGGTCTTCACAATAACCAAGTCACGAAACGTCTGAAATCCTGCGTATACAATTTCTACTCTTTCGTCAATCTCAAGATCATATTCCAAGACACACGCCGCATCAAATCTTACTTTCCATACAAAGATCGCTTGAACCGATCTCAGAGGTCCAAAGTCATCTATAAAGCTGGTTGCTGGGACTGTCATGAATTTTACGTTGGCAAAACAAAACAACTGAAGAAGCACAGAACATTTAAAGGCCCAATCATCAGCCATTGCTGATCATGTGAAAACCACTGGTCACAACATAAAATGGGTACATTTTGACATTTTAGCGTCGGACAAAATTAAAGAGACTCTGTTCATTCAAGAGCTAAAGCCTTCCCTTAACGTCAGTGTCAGTAGTGAGAAGTTGTTGCTTTATTAGCATGTTACTCCTCGTGATGTCTAGACAGGTTAACGTACTGCTGCAGATCATTTTTCTCAGGCTTGGTTCCAGACCTCTAATATTTACGATAGATAGTTTTCCAAAAAATTGTAACGGCTAGAAACCATACTGGTGGTGATAACACAATCTTGTGCCAAAGCACATCTAGGCTACGCTACCATTTCTTTTCCTCGGTGATGACTAAATGAGATTTTTGTTTTTGTAGTAATATGTCAATATCAGTGATGTCATAGAGAGTTC
Organism: Micromussa lordhowensis; assembly: GCA_964020085.1. Taxonomy (NCBI): domain Eukaryota; kingdom Metazoa; phylum Cnidaria; class Anthozoa; order Scleractinia; family Lobophylliidae; genus Micromussa; species Micromussa lordhowensis. The sequence goes on from OZ026606.1 coordinate 11,729,278, forward strand.
TTAACGTCCTCACGCAGAAGCTTGATCAAGAGATGAAAGGAAATGATTATCGCTCTAACTTGCTTGGATTTCAGGCAAGGCCTTCCTTATGGAGGTCCTACGATGACTGTAATCTCTTCCCAAACATTCAGGGAGGAAACATCAAGCAAGCTGTAAAATTTTGTACATCAATTTGACCGGCGCACCATCTGGTAAATAATACCGTTAGATAAAATTCTTAAATAATTTTAGGAAAAGAAAGGTGATTCTATCGAAGCAGAAGTTTATAATGTTTCTTCCTGATCAGGCTTCCTTACACGAGTTTGTTGTAGCTCATTGAGATATACATGCCAAAAAAGGTTGATTGATGAAAATGATGAAGAATTGAGTGGACGCTGGTTTAGCAAGACCGATCTTTAAGCAAGACCGAGTCTCCGGCATTTAATCGAGAAAATACGATAACTCAGGCTTTTTTTTAACAGAAGCCTTCTTAATTAGTGGTACATTTTATCATAAAGGAGAAAACTTCAGCGGCAGTAGTCCAGAAAGAAGAAAGCAAACAATACGGTTTCTATGTAAGCGTCCTATTAAAATTTACCGCCGTTTCTAGCCGATCACTAGAGCGGAAGCAATTCAAATTGGTTTAACGTATCTGATAATGCATAATGTTATCAGGAATCACGGGAAAGAACATCTACAAATATCATCATCATTCATAATTCATCATTCACCCGTGACTCCTATGGGGAGCATAGGGCGTCCACAAAAGTACGCCATTCAGAGTGATCTTGAGCTAGTCTAGCAATTTTCTGCCAACCAGATCTAGTCATTGACGTAGTTCTTGGTCCACTGATCGTTTCCCGGTCAGTTTGGAACGGCCTCGTCTCCTCTTGCCCTGTGGGTTCCGAAATAGCGCTTGCCTTGTCACACAATCCTGGGGTTTCCTGAGCGTATACCCAATCCACCTTCACTTTCTTCTGCGAAGTTTGGTTAGCCTTCCTTTCCTGGTTGGTAATCTCCCACAGGTCTTCATTGCGGATTACCAAAGGCCATCTGATTCCTAGGATGAAGCGCAGGCATCTGTTGACAAGTGCCTGGACTGTGTCTGTTATTTGCTTGGTCTTTCTCCAGGTCTCAGCACCATAGAGTATAACTGCTTTGATGGTACTGTTGAAAATTCTTACGATGAAAATCGCATCTTTCCTATTGAAGCCATTTTATAACATAAACAAGTAGTCTGTATGAGAAGAAAAATGCTGTTTACTTTTTTCAAATATCTCCTTTCATTCCAGAGATATTCGAGCTTTTAAAATATGCAAATTAGCCAAGTGATGACGTCATATTCTCAACCTAATTTTGCTCATATATGATGAAAAAAGATATCTCAGCCAATTTCTATCACAAATGTTTGATTCTTTGCAGTAAGATTCTACTAACGGTACTCCGCAACACGAGCTTAAAAGTTTTGTTACCATGGCAACATACTGGGTTCCAGATCTCCCCAAAATCAAAGGCATTTCTGGCCACCCTCAGCATTCCATTTTCATATTTTCAAATGGTGCCTCGTATGCATGATCCAGTTTGATTTGCATGAAAATGAACTGGTAGGCGGAACCCATTTTCATTTGAATGGTTTCGCACTTAGACTCGTTTTGAAACAGAGGTAAAAGGGAACTCGGAAATGGCCTTTTCTCATGGTCTTAGTCTTGTGCTTTTGGAAGTTCAAAACTGTCAGCTTTGCCATTGAAGCTAGTACTTGCATGTTGGTAAGTACGACAGAGTAGAGCAATGTCAAAAAGTCTAGGTCGTGCAGTTGAGATGTGAGAGTCCACTGGAGACCAGTTCTTGCACCCTCTGTAGTGATCCTCAATATCCACTCAAAACTAACAGGAAAAGCAAAGGAGACAGAAGGCAGCCTTGTCGAAAACCTTTTTTTGCGGGAATGGACCTGAAAGCTCTTCCTCATGGACAAATAGCTTACATGCAAATTTGCAGGATTTTACGGACATTAGAGGTAAGAGAGATTTGTATGGAAAGAAGATGCTTTGACCTCTAGTCACACTCCAGTGGTTCCATACATATCCTTGTCATTTTGCAAGTTTTCAAACTACCATAAAATCTCTACCTTTCGGTTTAAGAGCCTAGAATTTTCAATTCTTCCTCATATTTTATCCCTCTTTCTATCTCCAATTGCATTATGCTTCCTTTTGCAGTGATAAATAACGGAAAATGTTTGTGGAAGGTAAAGCTTCCTCGCTTCCATAAAATATCTTTGCGATATTTTATCGTCATTTAGGAGATGCTGTCTACAAATGTACCAAACACCGGCGCAAGTGGGAAAATCGATTTTGCTTATTTTTCGCCCAAAGATTGCCCGTAGCTAGAAAACAAACAGACTATAGTTAGTTTCTCCCAATGCAGCAATTTTTGAAAAATAAAATAATTCGACGTTAGTTTTGGGCCGAAACGAGATCGAACAGACACGTAAAATTTGACAATGTGTTGCAAGCAAATTATTGCACTAAAATGTCGCCATATTTTATTTTTATGGGCTATAACTTTAAATGCCATAAAAACACTTTCTACGGGTTAACTATACACCCACCTGTTTGACAATCAAAAATATCGCTGGGGAAAATGGTTTTAACTTGGCCGCCTTGGCCCGCATGTGTTTCTCATCAATTTTGTCCAAATATCCACCGTTGGAATGTAAACCCGCTGAATACACAATTTTTTTCCGAACAAACCGCAGAAGGCTATCTGAAAACATTTGGGTGAAACAGGAAAAATATAATGGAACACTTTCAATATTAATATATATTTTTTGAAGGGGTCCCGCTGGGTTAGCTACGGTCCTGAACTAGCCGAACTGAAAAAAGAAATGAAATTCTTTGTTCCTTGTATTCGATTTTTGTTTTCCCCTATTTCAATTGCATGATATCTGCTTTTTCACTGCAAAAGCACGCAGAAAATGTAAACAAGAATTGCTAGAAAGAAAGATAAGGTCGAAATTCGGTCGACTATGCAAAGGTAGCTTTATTCAAAAAGGAATCGTCGCTATCGGAGGACTCCATTGCTGGTGCTCTTCCACTTACGGTAGAGTCACCGGCCTTTGAATAAGTGTTGTACATAGTCCTGTGCTTACACACGCTCTATGTGCCTTGCAATCTTGCCAACTAGGGTACAGTTCATTATTCACTTTCGAGTCACACGTGATAGCTGAGTAGCTGACGAGATGAAAAAAAAACAAACTGATTTATAGTGGACATGCACTTAGCTCAGCACTAAGCATTAGCTAGTTTGCAGGCATGCCACTGAAACAAAGGAAACAAATATTTCAAATGAACGTAAATTAGTTCAGTAAAAATCCCAACTGGCAGGAGGCAGACCAGTTGGCTATTTTATAAATAGCCGCGTGAGCGTGAGTATTTGAACTCGGGACTACTGAGAAACAACTCCCACTAGTGACAGAGTGGAGGCCTTGAGGCCAGGACCTCCGGATTACAACACCAGCGCCCTAACCACTCGGCCACGCTGCCTCCTAATAAAGTGATAGAAATCTCAAGCTCACAATCTAATTGTCAAATTAGTACAGGTACAGTGGCCGGAGGTCGTGTACACAATGTACTTAATGGAAACATTTTCTCGTTTCTTCGATGTGTCGAGGAAGGTTTATAAATGTCACTGGATACTCAAAACCCCAAAACACTCAAAGGAAATTGCATTGGCCCCCATGCAAAATGTTTTATTTTTAGGGAATATGAACTGATGTTCCAAACAATTCCAAAGAATCCGCGCTGAAATCTTCTATTAACCCAGACTGGAGTTAATTTATTCTGGGTAATAGACTCCACTTTTGTTATCCTGCGTGTAACCACAAAACATTTTGACAGGGCAGGATACCCGCGGGATCGCATCCGGGGCTAAAAGTTTATTCAGACCAAGAAAATGACAAATACGCGTATTTAATAGTTGCCAAACCTAAATTGGAACGAATCCGGGAAGAAGAGAAAAACATTTCTATCACCTAGGTGCGTTTCGGGGATCAATCACAATTGACTACCAGAGCGTTGCATAAAAAGAGCTTTTACTTAACAATATTACTTATAAATAACTACAGAAAAGCTTGAATGGTTTTGAGTTGTCATATTGTCAACACATCAGCTGCTACTTCATGGCTGTGTTGAGTCTGAAGATCACTGAGCTTCTTCTTGAGCACAGACAGCCCAGATATTACAATCGTCTCGGGTTTTAATGAGCCACAGGACTGCAACAAGATAAACAAAAGGTCATTTTCTGCCCAAATTCCCTCCGTCTAAATTTAGCCCGTGCCAGGTCAATGGGGACGATCACAAAATACGCAAAAATGCGGCCGGGCGACGAGAGACGAGTGGGGTCTGGCAGAGAAAGAGGGGAGGTCGTCTCGCTCTCGCTTTATCGATCGTCCACACTGACCAAGAGCCTGGAACAGGCTATCTAAGTTACTCTACTGGTCCCTCCTCAGTTTTTGTTCTCTCGCTTGCTTTTTCAATGATACTAACTGACCAAGGGCCTGCAACTGGCTACTTAAAGATGATTTACAGTCCTTACTGCACAGTCTCATTACTCCAATGTTTATGCGTCTCACTTGATGGAACGCAAATCAATGTTAATCGCTATGAACCGCTTACCTCATCTTTGAGGCATTTTTAATATTCTTTTTCCAGCAGTTTCTTCAATTTTTATAGCTATGAAGTTTCATCAAGTGATGTCAGACAGAACGCAGCATAAAGCTTCACCTCGATAATGGCAGTTGACATGAAGCCTTGAATTTACTTTATGTAACTAGTTGCAAAAATGTTACATTTTGTGACGTCTTACATGAATTAAAACAAAAAACGTAAACAAACTCTCGAGAGTGAGCAGTATGGACTGGAAATCATCTTTAATGTTAAAAGGTTTAACCATTATCCTTAAAATTTGGAGGGGAAAGATATTTGATTAATTCTAATCTAAATTAATAACCAGAAGGGTCTTTTGAATGCTAACAAACAACCAGACAAACAAAAACAACATAAATTACAACGACGAAAATAAAAAATCGAAGAAACAAAGAACAAAAGACAGAACAAAAACAACAAATAAAATTCTCACAGATTTTTGATGGCTTCAAACAGCAACCACATGTATTGATGCAAGGCGATGCAATAAGGTTGAAAAAAGTGAAAACAGCCTTAAATTCCATGCTATCTAAGGGCTCTTGACACAGTAGACTTTTGTCATTTAACTTAACAAGCATCTTACCTCAACATTAAAGTAGAACTTGTCTGCTTTAGCATTTGGATCAAATGGTGCTTGATCTGAATAAAAGGAAAACAAAGATTCTCATGACCTGAAGCCTACAAACTCTAGAAAATATTTAAAATTAAGAGGATAATTTTTAATAAATTGCTTTACTTACAACTATCTTCATCTAACTCTGTGTATTCACTTTTAGGCCTGCAAAAATAAATGTCAATGTAAAATCCAGAGGAACTTTTAGAAAACATCTTAACAGAGCTTGAAGAGATCTTTACCATTCCTCAGGTCTTGGGTATGTCGTGTGTCTCAGGGTATTGTCAGGGTCATACTCAAATGCCACACCCGCCGTAGGATTCCACTTCGCATGTTCTTTAGCAAATCCCTAACAAAAAAACAGCAAAAAAGAAAACAACAAAACAAAAACAGTTACAGGAACAATGCACATTTTGCCACAGCAGAAAATTCCACAATATAATGCAAAATGACAAAAAAACGCTTTTATTAACCTTTTTAGCATAGGCCCGAAGCTTAAGTTCCTGTTGCCAAGGAGATAAAATATAAACAAGTGTTAAGCTAAAAACGTTGTAAAACATGTCATATAAAAAAATTGAGGAATCTGAATTGTATAAGAACTCACCTGCCCTTTACGAAGTTTTACAATCAAAATGTCTGAAACAATAAAAGAACTACAAGTAAGACACTTGAAATGGGCTATTAAAAAGAGGGTTTCACGGTTCATGCCTCTAAATCAAAATACCAGTACTTTTGTTCTTTCTCTCCTTATCAATGTTATCACCTTAAAAACCCCACTCAGATGTAGTTCAGTAATCACATGCTATAGTTAGTCAAGGCAGAATGACAGATGACCAAAATTCTCAGAAGATATCAGTGGATTTTACTGATGCTGTCGACTGTTGAATTTAGTTTTGATCTGTACAATATATTCCATGGTTGATGATTTTGTGCCTACTTGCACGCGAAGTTAGGTAACTTGCTTACGATTGGTTCATAAACAATGAAAAACTGGGCCTGTGCCTACAATAATACAGACATGCACCGAACTGTTTCATTAAATCAGATCCATGTTATACTAGATACTCAGAGTTATTTTACAGTTACTAAACAATATACTTGCAAACCTACCATCCTGTTCGCCATATTCACTGTTTTCATCATCATGGTGTCGTGATGTCACCTACACATGTGAATGCATACAGACAAAACACAAGTGAGGAACTGAGGTCAAAATTTTGACTAAAATTTCTTCCTTAGCAATTTGTCGTCACTTTGATCATGGCTGGTAAAGAAAGGACCCACAACTACTTACTGGAATAACTCTCGGGTCTGCTGATATGAGATCCCTTGTTGTCACATGTCTGGTTTGATCGTCTGTGCATTTTACATCGAGAGTAAGCTCCACAGAACAGTCGGGACAAAACTCATCACAGGTGCAGTCCTTCAAGGAAACAGTCAGTATTAAAGCAAGATTATGTCTGGTTGGTCCATGGAGGGGCTAGTTCAGTTCTTTATCCTGGTTTCCTTAGCTTGGGCTGTATAGAAGTACATGTTTTGCTAAACCCATGTGTGGAATACTTGTCTGATGAAGGTTCCTTCCTCTCTCCCAATATTTTGTCAGTGCCCATTTATCCCTAGACGAGGAGCAGATTGGTAAAAAGTTCCTAATTGATTGCATCTAAACCTTGTTTTAAAATTTATCCATAGACATGGTACAAGTAGTTGAACTGATCAGTCGTGTGAAAAGCTGATCAAGAGGGTTAACCTCTAGACTCTCCCTTTCAAATTTACGTAGTTATATATGAGTTTGAATAAACATGTATAACGTATGTATGTATGTTTTTTGTTGTTGCCTTAATCTTGACATGCAAGACACTTGATTTGAAACTTGACGATCTGTACTTGAGACTTGATTCTCAGTATTTATGTTGATTCACCAGTACTGGAGAAAACCTGCATAGGATTGCCATTATAGGGCCCATTCTGGGAAAACATGACAATCTTATGAAAGAACCATTTGAATATGAAGACAAGTGTCTTTGCATCTGCAGTCATTAATTTTAGTCTAAAGCAGTTTATCTATGAGATACCTACTCTGGAATAGGTCATTCGATCAACATTGTCATCACTGGTCAAAGGGATGAGACCTAAGATGCACAAGAAACCATGACTTAGTAAGAGATCTGAGTTCAACTGTCATTTCATTTAGTTGTTTTTAAGAAAAGCGAAAAACAAGTTTCACATTCATTGAGGTGGCGGCCTAGTTGTTAGGGCACTGGATATGTAATCGGGAGGTCCCAAGTTCAAATCCTCCTCTCTGCCACTAGGACGATTTGTCTTTGGTGGCCCCAAATTCAACTTCTCCACACTTGCAAATAGCCAACTAGTCAGCCTCCAACCAGTTGGGATTTTTAACAAGTTTCTGTTTACTTAATAAAATTTGTTTCCTTATTTCAGTGGCCACAATTAGTACAGCAGTGCTAAACACCTTGACACTTTTTTATTTCAGCAGTAACAAGACATGTAGTATACGCATCAAGATCAAAATTCTCTTTGGTTATTTTTTTAGTCCCTAAAGTAAAAGCCTAATTCAGTGAAGGTATTAATACCGCAGACCCCTTAGTCATCCCGGGATGAGTTACACGAAAGCAAGGCTAGTAAGGTCTTGGTGTTTTGTTTTGTCAGTGCATCCCCAGAGAGGTCTTGCTTCGTCGTTCAATTTGTAGTGCATTTTACTAGCCACTGTAAAGTAACTGAATCAAAATGTACATATTTACCAAGCCTGTGGGCAATAAATTCATCATGTAGTACTGACGTGTTATTTTCAATCTGTACCCAGTCTATCGCTATAAAAGGAACAAGGAAAAAAGAACAATATTATTACATGTTAAAGTTGTCCTACCCAGAGCTTACAATGTAACACTTTATTACCATTAATCTCTGGACACAATTCTGTGTAAAAGAAATTTATAGCAACGGCTAAACTTCAGAATAACCCGCAACTCACGCCCTCCTTAAATCTACTGCTACGGTACCGCAGTCCCGCAGTCAACATAATTTACATATTAAACTACATGTATATATAAAAACCACGAATATACCTCGTTCTTTCATCCACTGCGGGACTGCGGACCGCAGTAGCACTACAGTTTAACACTTAGTTTAATATTTATTCATCAACTACGGGACTGCGAGCTGTGGTAGCACTTCAGTTTAAAACTTAGTTTAATACTTATTCATCGACTACGAGACTGCGGACAGCAGTAGCACTTCAGTTTAACACTTAGTTTAATACTTATTCATCGACCATGGGACTGCGGACTGCGGTAGCACTTCAGTTTAACACTTAGTACATACATATAACCTTGCTAGCCGACTATGGACCACGGTAGCAGTAGATTTAAGGAGGGCGTGAGTTGCGGGGTATTCTGAAGTTGCTCCATAGCAACAACCACAGGCAGCCCAAGATCATGAACACAGAAAGATTTCTGTTGCATTCGTGCTGTCCATAAGATGCTCGGCAACTTTTGGGCAGCCTGGTTTTCAGGTAACCTACAAGCATATTAAAGCATATGCCGACACAGTGTGAGGTGCTGTTAGGTAGTGCCTTTTGTTAGGACACAATCCTAATAATCTTATTGCATCTGCATATGTTGGCTTCTGCTTATACTTTAGTGCTAGTCACGTGTAAAGCAGACTTAAGGGTTATTCCCTCATCTCCTCTGCTTGGGCTGCCTATGCAACAACGTCTAAAATGTCAGGGTTAGAAAGTTATAAACCAAGAAAAGATTAAAATGTACCTATAGTTGGAGTTTCAGCGATAAATATTCTTCGGAGGCCATTGGCCATGCTACATCAGAAAGAGGGAAAAAGATGAGACGGAATTCAGTGAAGTAGCTGGGTAGATTGCATTGCAGTAAAAACACTCGGACACTGGTCCAGATGACATGTGAAGAGCACCTTACCTCAAGTCTGTATTCTCAATCGTAAACTTCACATTTTCTTCCGTAAGTTCGGTAATTTTTACACTGGGTTGGTTTGCATAAGGCATTTTACCGTGAAATGGTTATTTTATCGATTCGACTAGGAGCTAGTTTCGATCGTCTTCGTTAACGTTGTACTAGCAGCTTGTTGTACTACAATGTAATACCAACAAAAATCCAATATGGCGATTTGCTTGACCGAACAGACCTATGGGAATGGGATGGAACGCTTGGAGTCTGGTAACCAAATTTCAGTAAAGTACTGTGATTGGCCAATTCTAAAAGAACAAACGATCTTATTGGTCCATTTAAAGCGACGCCGGTTTAAAAAACTTTTTCCCTGTACCGACTTCCATATTGCCGTACGTTTCAGATCAGAAAGTGAAATTCGAAATTTTATTACAGTTTATCAAGTAGGAAATAATGGCTGCGACAAGGTAAGGCATTAAAACCACTTTTGCCGTGATTATTTGGTTCATTTGCCATTCCTTGAGCAATATTTGACAAACCAAATGCTATTTCTTTGCAGATTAAAGGTTGAGCTCCATCAACTTGTCATGGATTCGTTCAAGGTAAGGGCTGGCTTAGTTTACAGTTTTCGTTCTTTTTCGCGAAAACCGTGTTCTTTGTGTCGTTACCAAGTTCTTTTTTTCTTTTTGAAAGAATCCAGACAGCGTTGTTTCGGCATGTCCCTCTGGAGATAACATTTTAGAGTGGATTGGAACGATACGCGGAGGAAAAGGAACGGTAATGGTTATGTTTGAGTAATGTTTCTTCTTGTTTTGGTATTCCGACAACAAGCAGAACAAGTACAGAACTTATTCCGGGTCGTCTCTTGAATACGCTTGAAATTCCTGTGTTACAGCCTGTAATGGCTGGGAAACGGACAAAAGTACAGTGCTTTATTTTACTGTAGCTACTTTAGGTTGCACAAATCGGCCGAAGTTGGCCACAATCAGCTGAGGTTTATGTCAGACTTTTCGTTAATAAAACCGAGAAACTCCTTCGGGAAAGCCTTGTCTCGTTGTGTGCCTTCATGCACTTCATGCTTTTTGTTCCAGGTATACGACGGAAGAGAATACAAACTAATGTTGGAATTTCCCGGCACGTATCCTCAAAAACCTCCAGTGGTGAAGTTCAAGACACCATGCTATCACCCAAACGTGGACCAACAGGGAAACATTTGCCTAGACATCTTGAAGGTAATAAATTCACTTGAAACCACAATGTTACATTGAAGAAAGAAATACAAAGTACATTGTTTAATAATCGTTCTTCTCTTCTTTATTCTAGGAAAACTGGTCTTCCTTGTATGGTGTTAGAACCATATTACTGTCAATACAGCTCTTACTAGGGGGTATGTATTACTTATGTATGGTGAGATGGTAAGACCACGTTCACACAGGACTGTTTGCAAATAGATCTGGTCCAGGAATCAAACTGGATAGGCTTTTGCGATCTCACGGGACCTGGTATCCACATTATGTGTACTTATCAGCCCCATTTATAGACCTGGCGCCATCTGGTGCTGTCTTCTTGATTAATTACTATCTTGGGGATGGGTGTTGACAAAACAAACCATGTTATCTGTTGGATAGTGATTTATCAAGTGGATGCTGCGTTTTGAACAACCCATGCCAGCAAAAAAAGCCATGCCAGTCAAGGCAGTTGAGGTGGATCTCCAGTTTCAAACTGGACCGGCTTTTTATAAAGACAAGGTCATTTACCTGATACTCTATATATATATATATACTAGGCTAGTCCATTTTGGGATCACCTGGCTGACTCTGTTTATTTGCATTGAACTTAATAGCAAGGCCAAGTGAATCTATGAGCATACAATTTTACCATTCCCTTGTTTGTCTCTTGACCTCGCTACCAAGCCTTATTTAAATATACACTGTATATCTATCTGAAGTACTGGTGGTATATGTTGCAGTGTTCACAAGGGATTAAAAGTTGGGCCATTTCTGGGAGGTCCATTGACCATTGTGCACAGAAAGCTCATAGACTGCGGCATCTGTTACAGAGTAAAGAGACCTAATCTGGTCTCGAGACCAAATTCCATTTTGCAATGTTCTTGTACAAACCTGATTATGTTTAGAAAAGTCTTGATGTGTTTACAGTGGAACACAGCTTTTCTGTATGTAATATAATAATATAATGACAAAAAGTTTTCTTCCCTAGAACCAAACAATGACAGTGCACTTAATGCTGATGCTGCAAAATTTTGGAATAAAGAAGGTTTGTTTAGAACGTCAATTTTGTCACCAAGCAATATTAAACTGAGCGTGAACATGATTGTTTGACTGGTTTCTTTTTTTCTATACAGTTTACCAGAAGAAATTGGAGAACTTTGAGACAGAAATGGCAGCAAAATATTAATTATTTTTAGGCCTGTAAATTAGTAATGAAGGCAATTCAGATGCTACATAAACTGTCTTGGAGCTTTATGTTATGTAGCTATTTTTATTTGTTTTAAACATGTTTTTATTGTAACAATAATATTTGAAATTAAAGAATCTCCATTTTTATTAGCAAGTCTGTTTCTAAAGTCTAGTTCAGATCTAGACAATAACCTTTACCAAGATTCTTCAATTATAAATATTCTTTTTATACTGTACTTTCATCTTTTTTGGAGCTGTTTTGAATTGACTTCTTGTAAATACATAGTTACAAAATTATTGGAAATCAAATAAAGTTTGTTTATAAAATGTTAAATTACTAAGCCTTGTATATCTTCTTCTATTATTACTGTAGAACCTCATTATTAACATTTTCATAAAATTAGTACTATTGATATAGCTTGCATGTTAAATGTGCTCAGTCTTGGAATTTTAATCATGGAGTCCTGGAGGAGTAAGAGCAATCATGTTTTGCACATCTTTACTGCACATTTCAACAGCGTGCAAACTCTGAAGTTCAGAACTTCATGAACAATAAATTGTTTTTGGCTGCCAAACAAAAAACAAAATGGATCAAAAATCTGACAATCGCAAACAACAGGGTACAATCACTCTACAAGTCTTGGAAAATTGGGAAAGCCCTGGAATTTTATTGTAGCATTTTCCAGGACTGGAAGAAGATTTACAGTCACAATGATACGGATTGCCATGCTATGATGCTAGCAGTTTTTACAAATTGGCTCTTGTTGTGGCTATCTGTTATTTTATGCTGATGGGTGCTGCACAGCAAGAGTTGCCTTTTTCAGAGCAGTAAGTACACCAGTGTACGGCAAAATTTCATTAAATTTTTGCAGCATACTGCTAAAAGCTAATAAAAGATCAAAGTTTTAAAACAGTGGATCAAGGTTCTAATATGGTTCATTTTATTTTCATGTGAGAACTGAAACCTAACCCCCTTAAGCAAATTTCATGCAAGATTACTGCGCCTTTCAATAACATGCAGACTCTTAATATTCAAAGCTCAACCTACAAATGCATTTTTTGCTACCGTCAATCAAATGTGTGGTGGCTCCTCCCAGCTTCTGACCACTGCCGAGCGCATGGTAATCGAATCGTTAAGCACAGTTCAGACAACATATCTGGAAGTTGGGTAGCCTGTGTCACAGCCGCCTCTCCCTGGAAAAAATCTGAAATCTTTAATTTATGCAAAATTTTTCCTGACCACAATTATCAACGGTAAGACAGAGACGTCTCTCCTCCGATTTTTTTCCAGAGAGAGGCCGCTGTGACACAGGCTAGAAGTTGGGAGGAGCTGGTGAACATTTAATGGCTCCGAGGCTTGGGGGAATAAAACAAAAGAAAATAATTATTCATCCCTCAATCTCTCTGTGATTTCTTTTGTTTTATTCCCCCCAATCCTCGGAGCCAAGTTAGAATTTTAATATATCGGAAATGGTCTATAGACAGTAGCAAAAATGTATTTGTCAGTTGAGCTTTGAATTTAAGCATCCGCATGTTATTGAAAGGCACAGTAAGCTCTGTTAAGGTGGCTGGAAACAGTTTTCATTACTTTCCAAGACCTAGCTTTTGATGGGTCATTATGCCCACTCTATATCGGTTCATGCCAGAATCATGGTCTCCAAAAAACTGCCCAATCATTTGTGAACATGTTTCTGTCAATTTTGTGGCTCAATAGGTTACCATAGCAACAATATGACCTTCTAAAACACCCTCAATTTTAGCTTTAAGCGCTTACAACTCAAAAACAAGCTCAGTGACCCCATCTTTTATTATCGAATTGTAATCAGTATGGTAAGATGCAACTTTTTGCAAAGTTTAAAAAAAATCTGGTTAAAAGTGTGGTTTCAATGATTCATCAAAATCTAAGTCTTGAAAAGTACTGGAAACTGTTTTCCAGCCACCTTAAATAATCACACTCCGAGGATTCCAAAAACTGTTAACACAAAGAGTTTCACATCTTGTATGTTTAATCATATAATGTGCCTTTCAAAAACATGCACACTCTGATGTGCATAACTCTACTTAAGGCTGTGTTCCACATTGCTGTCAACTGATTATGTGTGGGTTGTGACTGGCATAATTATTGGTTCATTGGTTTCAAATACTTTGAGGGCTACAATTGCACGCAATTTCTTGTAGTCAATTGATAGCTGTGCAAAATGCACTAAATTATGGACAAGTTTATGGACCTTGATTTTGTCTCGGTCCATAAACACGCAAAAAATGAACTTGGCCAATATCGAGCCATCTTGACCTCGCGCTTGGTCAATAACCCAAATAGCTAAGTTTGAACTTTAGAGTTTCCATGTTATTTCAAATTCTTTTGAAATAATATTCTCAAACTCATTAATAATTCATCAAGTTAAAACAAAGAAAATCACAACTGTGAGGGAGGTTTGATACCTGGTCTTAATTAGCATAGAGTTTGAAGATTTTATTTCTCAGATTTATTCCATAATTTTTGTTTTGATTGAGAAGGTATATCAAACACTCGAGACAGTGTTTCATCAGCCAGTATCCAAACACCTCAAATTTCAGCAAAATAATCCACTGCACATTGTTTTTTCAACTTTCTTCTCAGTGTTTGGATATCCCAACAAAACACTGTCTCTTGTGTTTGATATACATTGTATTACTTAAGCCTAAGTGGCCAAAGAAACCTTATTGACAGGAGGCTAATTCTAAAACACCCAAAACTCTGGCTATCACTTTTAATTAAAAACAACAAGTTAATTTATAAATTAGTAATAGATCAACATCTACTTTACAGCAAGCAGTGAGAGGTAAACATTTAATGATATCCATCAAATAACAATTGAAACTTTAGATGTTTTTAATTCTTCCCACACCAAACACAAAAATAATAGAAAGTCACTCTTAGTTAAGTACTAACCAACAGCTGATGAGTTTTGGATTTATCTACATGTATATTGGACACGGACACTTGTAGTAAACTATTGGACAATTTAAAGGAAATAGTGTAACCTGATCACAGGTTTCAAGAATGTATAGCTGATAACAATAAGTTACTTTTGACTAAGTGCATGGTGTAAATACCTCTCAGAACATGTGAGATTTGCACATAAAAAATTACCATACAGAAGTGAGCACAAAATTCCACAACACTACAAAGTTCATGGCTGAGGTAAAAGCAAACGATGGCATTAGAGAATTTAACATTTTATGCCATACTATCAGTACAGACTGCAGTTTAATCCTATTTTATACACACACTAATACATTTTGATATTTGAAAGATATTAAATTGATAATCAGCCAGGACACTCTCATTTTTAAAGTGCCTATGAAGTAAAAAAACATTTGCTGCTTATTTGAAAGGCTTTTCAAAGCAGCAATTTATTATTTCAGAGAAAAGAGCCTGGATATACGTGGCACAGAGGCCAAACACACAAGCAGCAGAATTCAACTGTATGGATTTTGTTTGCACCTGAATCTCAGTTATTGCTCTCACAAGGGACTGAATGAGTAATGATATCAAAGACAAAGACAGAAAGTGTTTTATGAGCAAGTGGTACCTCCTTTAAATAGGTGTGTACGTGTAAAAAAATGCAAGCTGGTAGAAGTGTTGTACTCACAACTCTCTGACATCAGAACTGATCAAGAGGTTTTATTTTACAATGAGACTTATTCTGAGTGACTTCAGAGACAAAACGTGCTACACAAGAAGATAATTATATGCTTGGTATAAGAAATTGAAAAATAAATGATAGTAGTTGCATTTGCATTTATTTATTACCCTATTACAAATTAAACAAAATAAGGAAGTTTGTTATTCTATAACCCTTTACAATCCATAAATAAGTGATAAAATAATTTTTGACAGAAAACAAGTACAGTGATTAAGGAGACAAGTTTAAAAGACTTGCAGTGCAGTAATTGGAAGAAAAGCTGGTTTTGGCTGTCCTTGCACCTTGATCTTCACAACACTTGACCAAGATTTTAGGAACCAAAAATACCTCCGTCCATTTTCCTCATAAGCGAGAGTATTGTTGTGCTAGCTCCAGCTGTTCAAAAACTGGTTAACGCTATTCAGTGGATAAATCACTATCCAGTGGATAAGTGTGAACAAAACAAACCACACTATCCGCTGGATAGTGATTTATCCTGTGAATAGTGTTATCCACCTTTTGAACAACCCGGGCTAGATGTATACAATGTACATTTCCATTATATCATTACAGACGCTTTGAAATGTCGAACGCAAAATTTAAGGAAGAGAGCAAAATCTACCTAAAGGACACATCATAAGTTTTTAAATGTACAACTTGTCACATTAGAAACATTGGAATAATTAATTAGTGTACACTAAATGTACTCCTATTTCAAGTTCTGTCAAGTGTTATAAAATATGAACATTATCTACAAATAAGCATGAAGGCCACTGTTACATGTACTCCTCAACACTTGCAAAAGCACAGGCACCTAGTCCAGTTTTTGACATGAGTTTCAAGCATTTTTGAGCTTGTCCCAAGACTAAATCCAGCGGCGGTTTTCTGGGTAAGTGATGAGAGTCTGAAAGCAAACAACATGGTGTCAACAATTAGTAAACACAATGCAACATTATCAACAAAGTCTGCAGTGAACTTGGAAAGAAGATCACATTCAGCTAATCAGCAAGCACAGAGGCTAGCATGGCACTGTATCAGGCTAATGTAGCCTGTTTGGTTTTGGTTTTGATGCAAGGTTATTTGGTTTTGCGGTGAGGTTTTGAGGTTTGTTGTGAGTTTTTTTCATTTTGTTGTTAGCTCTGTGGTTAAGATTGCCGTGAGCTTTTTGGTTTTGCTGTGAGCTTTTTAGTTTTGCTGTGTCACTCATGGGCCACATAATAATCAGTGCATTTTTACTACTGAAAGTTCAAATCCACTAGACAGATCTGTATAATGCAATTCTTTAGTTAGGTGCAGGCTTAAGAGATTTGAGTTTTTGGGAGTTAATTTTCAACAGTACAGCTTTAACAATGTTACATGGCAAACTTCTAGAATCATTGAAAGGCAGTGGTGTTTAAGAACCGAATGTAAATTTCCTAAGCTTTAGTCAATGACAAAAATATTTATTTGATTAAAAATGTTGTTACTGGTATGGCCTCATGTCCCAGAAGGGACAATGAGGATCAGTGAGTGATGTTGTAACAAAAAATGTAGCTAAGTAACGGCATCCTCAATGACGATGTTAAATGAATAAAACCTTTGTTACCTAAAATAGCACTATTTAAAGATGAACATATTGGTTCCCTCTGCACAGGATCTAAAAGATAACCAACTGGACTACTCCATGGGTCAGTATAGGCCAAAAGACTAAATGCTTCCTGAAAAATACAACACAGTTCACATCTAATGTCAATCTCTGGTGTTCACCAAAGCACGCTTCTGGTGCCGAAGCAAAGGTTTAATGACAAACATTGTACAGTATTTCCTTCGCAACGTTCACACGCTCTGCAAGTTAGACAACATGAAATGCAAATTTTGAGCACGGTTTGAAGTGTACTAGCACTATTTGTCACTATACATGTATATATAGATTTAGCCAAGCCTAAAAGCAGAGCTCCTGATTGCAATAACTAACCATAAATAAGGAAAAAGAGGATTTCTTGGATAACAAACTCAAAAAATGATCAATTGTGAGCATGTAATTGTTCAGCACCTGGTCCCGCTATTTATTGCAGTTAAATTTTAACACTATACCCAATAAACATAACCAGGAGACAATTGTGCAAGGAATAAAATAATTATGTCAGAAAAGTCAACAATGTGCCAGGGGTTAATTTGCGGCAACATTTTGCCTTTGATTGTACTCCTTCCTTCTCACGCAGAGTAATAACCCGACTTGAGCCTGCAATCCAATCAGGAAACTAGTCCCGGGAAAGCAGTCAACTTGAAAAAAAACACGACCTTGATGAGCTGTAAACCTCAGCCCACAAAATTTGGGCACATGATAACGGTCAGTGGATAGCTTGTTTTCACAGATGTCAGTTAACCATAAAATGGATGCCCAAAATAAAAAATGTAGCTATGGTAATAGTGCTACTCTCTTTTTTTCCCAAGGTATTGGCATATGGATGTACGGATATACGTACGGACAGTCACATGACAACCAAATTTTTAAAGGTCTATGGGTTACAAAATTTTATCCTTTGGTGTGCAGGAGCCCTGCTATTACTACAACAGTAAATGTATCTACCATCAGTAACAAAAAGGACATGTAAAACGTGCATGTGAAACTGTACATTCTGAGACTGACTCACTTGCAGAGCTTTCTTGTTTGTTTCATTCTTGCCATGTTCTCTTCTCAGTTGAATGCTCATATTTTGTAGTTCTCTTCCAAATGTTAAAATTTTTTCAAGTACAGTTCTATTGTGACAGCATGTTTGTCTTGATTCTGCAGTAACAGAGACATAGAGAGAAAAATAGAGTAGATTTAGTGTTTTAAAACTTATCCACTTCTTGCAATACATGTAACTTGAGATACGTGTAAGTAAAAACAGGCCATGTGATTTCCAGAGCATTTCAGTAGGAGAGAATTATTGTGACTGACCATCACTGGTAGAATTACGAGAAATCTTAGAGTATATTGTGCAAGGTGAATTTTTCCTGCTGAGTCTCATGGTAAGGAGTATTTTGCTTCTCCAATTTTGTCTTAAATTCCAGTTGAGACAATACACCTGAGTGTGTGGTAGCCCCACCCTAATCATGCCCCCCCTCAGACAAAACAAATTCTTGAATGCAAAGACTGGCAAATTACCTCTACTGGGACTATGATCACTCTCATCCATTTTTGCTGTTCCATTAAGAACTCCATGATTAGGTGATTCTTCAAAATCTTCTACTTCCATTGACATATTATCAGCCTCAAATCCATTGTCTATACAAGTGCCATTAGAAACAAATCCATTTGTAGCTGAAGACGAGCTGCTTCCAACACTTCCAACTGATGTTGCACTGTACGAGTGCGAAGGACTGACATTAGGGCTTGAACGAGGACTATGGGCTGCAGGCCGCACATCACTATCGCATCCACTAACCATTTCCACAAATTGACGGCATTTTAAAAGGAAAAGCAAGTTTGGGTTTCGTTCTAAGAGTCCTGGGTATAATGTCTGTGTTGTTTCAATAGCTTCTCCTATTCTGCCTGCAAGAACGAGCTTTTGTATTCCTGAAAGAAAGAAACAACAGTTTGTGGACAGTTTGCTGTACCACCTGGAAAGTAGGACCAGATGTTCAGGAATTAAATGCAAACTACAGTTGATGGCAGTATTATGCCAAAGGAAAAAACCTGAATCGAAAAAGTGAATCAAGGAAATAAAATAACAATTCCATTCTCAACAGACTTTTTTCCCTTCAAAATTTGCATCTGCGGCAAGTGATCAAGTGGGACAATGGTCAAGTGACTTAAACTGCAATTCTCTTCCTAAATCACAATATTCCATTGGCACAATGCCACTAATCAAACATCTGAAACACATACTGTAACACCATTGTTAATTGACTCACGTTGTCTGTTCTTGATAGAAGCCAGCTCCTCAGTAAATGACTGTCCAGTGCTCTTAGCAAAAGCCTCTGCAGTAGCACAATAGCCATGATGAACCAAGTATGTCGACACAATTCTGATTATAGAGAAAAAAGAACAGGAAATGAGTAGCATACATGTAGTACTTACAGTATTAATTTATAATTTTCATATTTAATTCTGACCCAGCTATTTTAAGCCCCTGCCAAACAGTCTATTTTTTTCTATTACCACCAGACTTTGCAATAGTGTGGTGAAACCACTTAAAAAATTGGTTTTCAGAAGAAATAATGCCCTTAATAAAAAATTAATTATAATTATTTGCAAAATGAGGCAAAAAACTTAACTTGACCATACTCCTTCAAAAAAATTTTCACTCACTTTTGTAGTGTTGTCTGCCAAAGACCTTCTTTGTCTGTAAATGGAAATGTTTGTATTGTATGCCTTGTCCGAGCATGAACCTCCTACAAAGGAAGAATTCAATAAAGAGGGATTACCATAATCAACAATACGTAGTTCCAAAATAACCATAACTCCCAAAATGGCTGTAGCTTGGAGCTCTACTTCTTGCTGAAATCTTTAACGAAAGCCCTGAACATGTTAGTTACGTACCTTCATAACTTCTTCTATGTCGTATATAAAAGGCTGTTGTCCAAAATTTGCATCTACTATTTCCCCAGGAGTTTGGAGACCAACAGTTGGATACAGGTTTGGCTGAAGAGAAACAAGATCAAAGTATAATGAATTATTTAAGAAAAAAGGAAGAAGAGAACAGTCCCAGCCACACAACTCAAATTTTAAGAGGTACGCATACCTGTTGCTGTAGTGTACTCACTGGTAGGTCTGTGAAAGCAATTCCTGTAAAACACCCAAAAATTTTACCTTTAGCCTCTTTCTGAAAGTGAGTCTTGGTGCTCATCCTTTTATATGAAAATGAGATTTTCATTCACATGCAAATTAAACTCATTTTCATATGAATGGTTGTGCACCAGGCCTTGCTTTGAAAGAGAGGCTTTAGGTAACTCGGAAATGGTCTAATGACTATTCAATTTCAGTTGAAGGACTATAATGGGAAAAGGGTGCTAGCACTTTTTGGTAAATTAAATTAAAATGAACATTGCAGAGAATGTCCCCCTGCATTTTCCTTGATGGTTTTTGCTTTGATATTAAGAAAACGGAATGCAAAAATGTAGTACTGTAAACAACTGGGACCTGGTAAAGAAATTATTGTAGTGTTAGGGTAAACTACATATGAACATTACAGGTGTACATAACAATCATAGTGGCTGCTCAAAGTTTGGCATTCAATACCCTAACCATGACATTGAAGGAGACTCTGTTCGCAGGGTTCAAAGAGCTACAGTGTAGAGTAAACAGTTGGATGTAGACCTAAGTTAGGGCTACAAACTGATTTGCACTAAAATGACTGTTCAAAATAAAGTGTATCAATACCGAGATTCACTCCATTTTTTGTGTAAAAACATGTGTTATCAATAAGATTAACACCACAACCAATGACATCTCCAGTTGTGAAGGTAGGACCGTAAGGCTTTCCTGTCCCAGATGAGCAAAACGAGTGACCATCATCTCCATGGTAACCGTATGAATTCTTCTCCCAACCTGACACATGAAATAAAAGTTAAGTAAGTTATTATAAGTCATGAAAGCTTAGATTAATTTCCCATTGATAGTAGAGCTCCCAGGACTCCACATTTGTACAATCCTCTTCTGGCTACAACTCTGATCTGAGTTTAAAGTCTGATGGCAACTAAAATAATTGCCACATAGGCTGCTAATTTGGCCACTATTGCAGCATTTGCAAAGTGTTGGATGCCCATGAAACCATTTTATTGTATATGTTGTAGGTCAAAATGAAATTCAGGTTAAAATGATTTTAACCTCGTTTGATTCTCAATTTTCTTTGTCTTCTAACCCTAATTATTCATGATCCAGGAATAATTAGGGTTAAGAGACATTTTGACCTACATTTTGACCTACAACATATACAGCTGTTTTTATTTATTACTTTATTTATTTTACATTCTTTTAGCATCTTTTTTAGCATCTTTCAACATCTTCAATCATGGAGCTTCTGTTTTGCTGACATTTACTGATTTCTAAAAGTTCCACAAGTATACATGTATTGTATCATACTATTACATATGCTTGAAATAACAGTCATGAAGCTTGCCTGGTAATCTATTCATGTTGACTCCTTGAGCCGATAGTCCAATGCCCATGTACCTAAATAAACAAATAAACTGTACTGTCAACACTGTTTTTGTACGTTGCAAGTCCTATATATACATGTATAACTTGCACTGTTCAAACAGGTAATATATCAGTAACAGATAACAACCATTATTATTCAACAAATTGTAACACTATCCAAATATGGTCATGATGCTCTCGATATCTGTCATCCGTAGGTAACAGATATCCGGCGGTATACGTAGCTTCGTACGTGGGAAGAAAAAGTGGGAAGAAAAAGTGAAGTGAGAAAATGTTTTATTTATTATTACCAATTTGTTGAATAATAAAACAATTATCCTGCTCACTCTCGCGGAATATCGTCTGATTTTAGCTGACTCGGCCTACGGCTTCGTCGGCTAAGTATCAGACGATATTCCGCGCGATTTCGCAGGATAATTGTTAATTGTGTGGTCCCAGAAAATATCCAGACCTCAACCAGGGATGGCTATTTGGTATATCCCCCTCCTGGAATTTCCAGTTCAGCTTTATACTTTCCCTTTGAGCAGTGCTTTCAATAAGATTTGAAGTGGGTGGCTACCTCGGAACAGCACCCGCTGGAGTAATATGAGAAGCCCAGGAAAATTTCTCTCTGGAGAATTTTTAAAAGTTAAATATGCCCGCAGACTTTCAACAGAATACCAGACAGAGCTCCGGTGGGTCCTATTGAAACACTGTGTGAGACCCCTATCCTGTTAGAATTTGAAATGACCATCCTTACTGGGTATGGATATTTTCTGGACCCTCACATTGCAACAATTTCTATTTTCAAAACCCATTACAGTGCGTTTGAACTGAAACTGGGGCCAACCAGACAACGAAAACCAATCAGATGGCAGAACTGACGAATACGTCCAGGATTGAACGCAGCTACATATTTTATATAAACAATTCAATTTGAGTTTGAGAATTCAGTTTGAGCTTGACAATTTATTGATAACCGATACCATAGTCACGTAGTTGAGATTTTATTACTTTGTACCGGACATTTGATTGGCTGGATTTGAAAATGTTCTAATCTATTGTTTCAGTTCTGCCATCTGATTGGCTTTCATTGTTTGGGAGGGCCTGGTTTCAGTAAAAGCACTGTAACATATTCATGTCACCCCAACCTACATTTAGAACTTGTGCACTAAACTGCAATATACTATGTGATTAAGATCAAGAGTCTTGTCCTAGTGATTAAGACAAATGGTGATTCTCCATTTATTACAAACACTGCCTCCCCCCTTAGAAGTAGCTGTGAGATAGAACTATTAATAATTCTAATGGATTTTTGACAGGAACACTATATTTCAAAATGGTTAAAACTGGACATGAGTTGTGACTGATTTTTTTCCTCATAATTTTACAACATTGCGCAGGATTATCAAATAAGATAACAAACACATGTGAGGAATATTAACAACCCAAAATAGCGAGCATACTGTGAGTTCAGCAGGTTGTTACAGCTGTGAACAAAGTAGCCAAAGTTGTGTGTTAATGTTGTGTGCTTCCATGTCAAAAAGAGTCAAAGTGTGAAAGAGTTCATATGAAAATGAGTTCCACCTACAAATTCATTTTCATGCAAATCGAACTCATTTTCATTTGAATGGTTTTGCACTTTTCAAACAGAGGCACAAGGGAACTTGGAAATGGCCAATTATATCTCTAATTTTTGTACTTGTTTTTTCAGTTTCAGTTTATTGTAATTGTCAGGAAGAACAGATGACAAAATTTCAAAAACAATATTGAATTGATTACACTGACTATTATTCAATTAATACTGGGTTTATAACCTTGCTTGTGGTTTAAAAGACAGCTGTCAATCACATTTGGTTACCATTGGCTTTTCTTAACCAGTTAAATTAAAGTCTACATGTGAATCATGGCAAAGCCCCAAATATAATTTATCGTATCCAGTGTTTTTCAGCAAAGGTTCATATCATTTTAATTACAAATTGAAACATTTTTCACACCACTTTTCTTCAATATTATTTTTAATTATTATTTACATTATTGTAAGAATGCCTCAAAATTAGTAATGAAAAAAAATTAAGCTTAATACTTTAAACAACTACAATTTCCTTTCATAAAAAATAGTCATGCAAATTCGCTGATGCTGATAGTCACGGCTTCATCAGAAGCAGCTAAACCTTATCCAATAAAACAAAGTTCAAAAGCAATATTAACTCTAACGCTATGTTCTTTAGAATTTATTGGTGTAAGTTAGAATGAAAACGATCTCACAACTAACTCACCCATCGCGTCCTTTGCTTACAATTCGTACTTCAAAATAATAAATACCGCATGCTGCAGGAATAGCGTGTGTCGCTCTAACCGAAGCCGCGTCTTTGTGAGTTTTCCCCACACCTGAAAATATAAAAATTCCCCGGCTCAAATCTTTGAAATACAAGCCCCATGGCCATGCATTGGATCACCTTACAGTGTACGGCTAGACAAGCATTAGCCGGAAAAAAGCCCAGAAGAATGGAAGAGAGTATTCAAAACACAAGAATAGCACATATCAATCGGGATCCGTGCCCACTGTAATCAACCTCTGTATTAATTTTCGCTGGCACCAAACAAAGCCTCGATGTTGACGATGAAACGCAAACAAATCATAAAATTATGCACTTCTTCCAAAGGCAATCTTCGTCAAAGTTTGTCGCTATCACGGGTTTGTTTGGCTTGGTAAGGCAGAAACATAACACATAAAGCACGAACATTGTCCTGTCTACTGATTTAGCTTACTATGGCATGGATTTTCAGAGCTGGAAAAGAAAGAAGACAAAAAATGCTCAATGTTACCTACCTTTGTAATGTACTCTGAGATTGTTTTGAGAAAGCCCTATAAAGGTAAATTTGTCTTTGGGAGACCATGACCGAGGTAAAGTAGTCTCTGATTCGTCTACTTTAGGGTACAACTGAGCTATTCGATCAACTTGTTGACTTGTATCGGAGTTAGAAGACGAACAAGTAGGGCTACTGCCCGCCGCCATCTTGGTTTATCGCTGTTCGCGCTATAATCAAGTTGCGTCACATCGAGGAGCGCAAAGCAGCATGGGACTTCTTGAAACACAGGTTAGCCAGAGGGCATGATTGACTCTGAACAATTTTTGAAGAACGATTTACATGATGGCTTCGGATGAGAGGTGCTCCTTTTTCTGGCCTTAGAACACATTTCCAGGCGAAGTACTCTCTTCTCCTTCCCAATTAAGAGTTTTCAATAACTAAGGACATACGTATTAAGTAGGCCTATGAAAAGTGAAAAAACGAACTTATTTCGTTTATGTTCACATAATTCTGTAATTATTTTTCAAGAAAAAAATTAGAGCAAGTTTTAACTCTGCGCAAATTTCAGTAAAGATACATTTTGGGTTCCTTTACATGATATACTAAACGCTTCACATGAGCTTACATGAAGTACTAAAAGGACACAAGGAAAATGAAACCAATAATTTTGTAGTTAAATGTACATTAATTCTGCGGTTTTACAATGAGTTTTGTTACCACTATAGTTCTCATTCTTTTCGGTTTGTATATAGCGAACAGTTTATATGTCATTTATCATCTATTTCGCGTACCGGGCTGCGAGGGAAACGCCAGGAAGTGTCTTCGACCGCATGCTGTTATCGACAAGAACTTAGAGGTAAGCTTTACAGTTTTGGATTCCTTTGTTTTAGAAACCTTGCTGTCGCAATTAAGAAAACTACACTATTCCAAGAATATATATATATAGTCTCTTTGGGTGCGTTTCATTTTAATTTGTGATGATATTTAGATCTGGTCGCGGGTCACAATCGGGATCAGTGATCCAAGATCACTCTGATCATTTTTGCATCAAAGGAAGGACGGAACCGATACATCCAGTCTGTTCACGGATGCACCATGATCCGAGTGATCTTAGGCCACCGATCCTGATCGGGATCATCCCAAAGGAATTCACTGAAAAGAAAAAAAAATGTTTTTTTCCTTTCCCTCTTCCCTTCTACTTTACACGTACATGTACACACACGGACATCATTTAAGTATAGTATTTGCTTTGGGTTATTTTCTAAACCACCTTACTATACAATGTCAAACACATGCCAGACCATAAACCCCCCCCCCCCCATCCCCCACCCTCTCATTGTAAAAGAAAAAATAGAAAAGTTTGCACTAAGGTAGCTTGATTTATAATTTGCAAAGCAGAGACCTTAAATGATTTCAAAAGCAGCTTTCAAACCAGCCCCTCCCCACTCTCTTATTAAATAGAGGACAAATTAAGCTCGTCACGCCAAGGTAGCCTTATTTTGTATAATAAATCGCCAAAGCAAAGAAATTAATAGTAATAAACATAGATGCAGGTCTGCAATGCGTACTGTCTGTGGGATTAGCATTCAAGATGATTATTAGATTTTGGAAAATGTTTTTTGGAAACAAGGTATTTTTTGGGGGAACAGGATTATTGGTGGGTTACTTATTTAATCCATGTTGACTTGTACTGGGCTAAACTAGTTCCCAGTTTTCAGAAAAGAACTTCTTGAGACCATCCATGTGACCCTCGTAGATTAAACAACTGGCTGGAGAACAGCTAAACTCAATGCTGGAAGTATGTGAGTTAATGCCCACAAAATTAAGAGTGCTCTATGAGCAAACTGGGGCATTTTGCAGTGAATCATGATTGATGCGAGCTAATTTTTATGTACAGTAGTATGGAATTACTCTTTACATAAAAAGCACTATATGTTTCAATGAGGAAATATTACAAACAATTACAATAATTAACGCTTCTTTAACTGAAAATAGCGATTATGACAGTAGACTGTCACAAAGACCATTTTTTCCCAGACTTCATGCCCACAGCAGAAAGGTTATCTAAACTGTTTACTAACACTGTAAGACAATGTTGATTGATTTAAGCCAACCTTTTTGCACCTTGAATTGACCCATCCTAGTCTCCTTCACAGCATCTACTTCACCATCGTGTGATGCACACCCAAGAAAACATGTGTGTTCTAGAGGTGTCAAATGAATTGAAACAATTTAAGAAGATCTTTTAGATCTTATAAACCACACTTTTAACTGTTTTCTTCGCACTAATGCAGTGCACATCCCAAAGCAGTCCTTGATGATTCACTGATTACTTTAGACACCACATCACTTAATTGTATTATTGCACCATCGCTCATCTACATGATGACATAATGGCCAAGTTCGCTTGGGACATGCTCATGCTTATGAATGATATCAAAAGGAAACAATTATCACGCTATTAACTACGCTACAAATAAACAGCTTTCTTCCTTAAAGGTCAAAATTTATTTTTGTTCGTGCTGTGAGTATAGGACAAGCATAGTAGTCACACGAGTCACACAATCCGAGGTTTACGCTATCCAGGGCTAATTTTAGAACGGTTGTCTTCTTAAAGCCTTGTCAGTTGTCCACCATATTGGTTTCAATTGGCAGATAAATGACGAGGCTTGAAGAGTGAAATACATGTATGTTTCAAACTAATGCCATTTACAATTTTTACACAGTGTTTTTATATAATTTTATTTTACCCTTTGTGAATTCACAACTGACAAGAATTCATCAGATCCCAGAAACCGGAACTTATATGTGAAACCCAAAGCAGAGTCTATGTGAAGCTCACACTGAAGATACAGTACACATACACCAAAATTTTAAAGGATTAGTGTTAAAAAACAAACAAACTAACAAACAGATAATGGTGGCAAAGATCTTTGATATAACCTACACAAAATAAATTCTGGCCTGAAAATTTGGGCATCAATAGATTTGATTGGTATGTAACTTAGGATAACTTGTTATTACAAAAAGATATTAGATGAAGAATGGAACTTCTAAAGAAACTGCTACATGTATGTAAACTGTTGTCATGTTATAAAATGGCTTTTGAATATAGCTTAGATACCGGTATGTACAATGTATTATAACTTGTTACTATCAGGTTTATTGTTCAATCATAATTTTTGAGTTGAGTGGATGTTTTAATTTACTTTCAATTGTTAATAGTCATGTTCATTGCTCTTCGATAATTACAGTATTTTAAACTTGCAGATATCAATTTACACATCACTTCAACAGCAGCAACGCATCAGCAGTAGAAACTGTCAATTACTTTGGAAAAGTGATAACTTTAGTTTGTCACATTCATTTACAATGTAAGTTTACAATAGCGACAGTGATTACCACTCTCTAGATCTGTTGTTATGTTTGTGTCTCTCTCTTCCATAAGCCTCTTGCATGGATTTACATCAGTTGTTTAGTTTCTTTAGAACAATATATCACTCAATCCTTGTTTACTCAAAACTCTTCTTACCCCTCCACCCCTTCCCCTGGATCTCTGGTACCTACACACCCATCTGTTCACACACAGTATTCCTCTCATCTTGTTTCTTTAGGAATTTCGTTAGTAATCAAATGGGTAATCAAACGGGTAATCAAATGGTGACAAGTAAAATAAAGCAAATAATTTCATGTGTGTTTTGGCAAAATTATTAATAACGTTCCGAGCCTTAAGGCAAGGGAAATTTTTTTGGAATTTTGACAAAATGCATAATTATGAAATAATTTATTTCTAAATTTCATGAGTATGCCATTTGATTATGTTGTAATATCATGGGGGACGAATTATGCTTCCAATCCTGGGTTTTCAACTTGTTTATTGTATGGAGAAATTGTGCACCATGTAAAATTACACGTATAAGTTAATGCTGAAATTTCACGCCAAAATTAAGGAGCTATTTGTCACCCATGATATCAATAACAAAATTTCATTGCCCTTCAAAAGCCAGGCTTTGGGAGAAATACATTTACCAGTTACATGTAGCTGGACATGTGTAACAATTAAAGTTGTCTGAATTCTTTACTTGCAGATATTTGAAATGTGCTATTATTTTGTTTGCTTGTCTGGTTCTATGCTTTTATTGTCAATAATGTAGTAGTTTGAAATCCCTTACCCACAGATCTGTGAATGCTACTTTACCGAGTCAAACAAGAGACAATGGATCATTGTATGCTCACATATTTATTCATCCAGTTGGAGATCACCCTTTTAACAGTCAGTATGTATCACATGCTGTGGCTCCATTGACAATCTATTCATTACCTCAAGATGAATCTATCAACCTTCTTTCTGAGCAAAAATCAAAAGCGGTAAGTCAGTTTTAGGATCCAAAAAGTAGGAGAAATTATATGATTTTTATCACGCTGCCAGTAATACATGTAATTGCAGCCTGTACCATTTACATGTAAGATTTTGCTGTCTGCTGTAGACAGTAATTATAGCTAGCCAAATCCCAGGTATTAAGTTAAGTTGTTTGTCTGGCGAAAAGTGCTTGCATGGTAACTACTGTTGTCAATGTATAGCAAAGTTTTACATCTACCGGTATACATGTATACTGTAACTATTAAACTTCAATACATTTTACGTTAGGCTGTGCAAGCAGTATAGCATTATGGATCATACCCAGGGACAGATTTGTTGGGGTCCAAGTGGGCTGACCTCACCCCCTCCCATTTTTTCTTGTATTTTCCTAAAGAAATTCTATTTATAAAATAATACGATATTTAGCAGTATCTCCAGGAAAAGTGAATTTAATTTTTATTCAGTTTGTTTGTTTGTTTGTTTGTTGTTTGGGGGCCAGAGCTCACTGAAATAAACTGATACATCAACATGTATCAGGGCTTGTTCTATTGGCACTTAATTACAAAATAATTTAATGCGTCTAAGTTTTTAACATTCACAATATTTTTCTGAATCTATATTTAAATGTGCAGTGTTAATTGTATTATTTTTATTGATTTTGGTATTTATATTTCACGTAGGAAACTGATGTGATGTCTGGTGAGATTCCAGTGACCCATTGGAGACCCATTCTCAATTTTCATGTTTTAAATGAAAAAGTTGATTTTGAACGTCAAGGCATTCCTGGTGAGATCTACCGATTTATCAGGTACTTGTAAATATGATGAACACACTTCATGAAGATTTTATGTAAAATAATTTGTATAGTACCCAAAAGGGAATCAACCATGAAGTGAAGATGGGTGTTAATCACTTTAATTTAGAATCGCATAATTGAATAAAATCTTGCATTCTGATTGGTTTATGAAGCGAGGTATTTAGCGCGGAATTGCGAGTTGAAAACGAGGCTCGGTGATATTGTTTCGCATCTACGTCATCTATCTCATCTATATCAGGATAAAACCAAACTGCTGTTTTCTTTTTTTCTCATTTTATTCAATTATGCAATTCAAGGAAAATTCATTACCTGACTCGTGAATTCCGCGTTAAATTGCACTTGAAAACCGTTATCGCACTCATCGCTTCGCGATTCGTGCGATATCGGTTTTCGCGTGCAATTTAACGCAGAATTCCCTCGTCAGGTAATGAATTTTCCTATATAATAGTGCTGATCACAACATGTCTACAGTAACACACGATTGTTTAATTTTTTTCACTAGGTTAGCTCCTAATGACGAATACCTTCCTGTGTTATATATTGACCAACTTGGGGTGATTTATAGATATCTGAAGGTATGTTAGATAATTTATGATATATCATTAGCAGTGATGCATTGAAAGCATGGAGAGGCGTTTTTTGAGGGTGGGGGGAGATGGGTATAAAAGATGGGTGCTTGGGGAAGAGGGGTGGAGTTACATATTGGCACTGCATGCATCTTAACATGTGGAGGAGCAGATAGGTAAATCATGGTATAAAGTAGTCCAATCATGGAAAAATCAAAACGTATTGGACATGCCGTTACATTTCTACACTCTTCCTTTGTCGCCAAGACAAAGTTTTGTCACATATTCCGCAAAACCAAAGTAAAGATGCTGGCCAATCACAAAGGTTGCAGAGAATCCATGGATCCTCGAATCAAAACTCCCAGCAAGTACATTTAGTTGTTGGGAAGCACAGGAATTAAAATGTGGGCATGCGAGTGCTGATAAAGCTCTGATTGCCTGAATTGATGACAAAGTGACATGAGTTTTTGAAGCCAATTGAGTATATAAAAGCAAATATGCATTACTAATCCGACACTGAAGTAATTTCCAGACTGCTATATTTTAAACCAATGTAGACTTATATCCCATTCACACCAACTAAACTAGTTTAACTAAATCAAGTTTAGGTTTTTCAAATTTGTTGATTACCCTTTGCAGTCATTTTGAGAAGACAAGTTTCAAACCAAGTGCTTTGCTAACATATTTTATTCGAACATGTTTTTACCTTGTTAAGTTGTGGCGAGCAACTAAATTTCAACCTTGTTTAGTTAAAACACTTTTAATTTCAAAATCCAAAACAAATAATTGCACCTTTTTAACAATGCCACCCTCTTTGATTATTGAAAACAATGTTTTTGATATCCTTATGAAAAAATCAAAACACTACTACACAAAGTTAATAAGTAAAAAAACAGAATTTTCTAGTAATTCTTTCGTTCTGAAACACGGTTATAACCTAAATGAGGATCAATTAAGAAAAGTGTTTCTTCTGCCGCATACTGTGTGTTCTGAGGCTTATGTTAAGGCCTTTCAATATAAGGTCCTTAACTTTCAGACGATAAATGCTCCTTTTGTAAGTCTGAACCAGAAACCCTATTGCACCTTTTTTTTAACTGCATATACTCAAAGCTTTTCTGGAAAGATTTTGAATTTTACTTTTACTCTTTGTCACAAGAATTTGTTCATCTTAGCTTGCAGGATGTATTAATAGGTATTATAACTTCAGAATGTCCCTTACTAAATTATTTCTTGTTGATAGCCAAACTATATATAATTATGGGATTGCAGAAGATCTCAAATACTTCCAAGCTTAGCTAGGTTTAAGATAAAGATCAAAACTAAATTTGAAACAGAAAAATATATCTGTACTAAGAACAAATGGGGGACAATTTGTCCTGTGTAAACAATAACTTTTCCTTTTATTGTATCATTCTCTTTGTAACCTTCTATTGCCCTTGTAATTGTATTAACATAAATGTAATGTACAGTATGTTTAAGCTAGTATTGTTAGTTATGTAATAGAGTTGTAAGTAATGAGGTATACGGCTTAATTAGCACGTTGTGGTTGTTAGTAATGTGTTAGTATTGTAGTTGTCGCAGTATTGCAAGTAGTGTGAGTGCTCTAATAAAAATTATGACAAAAAAAAAATATGTGCTTGAAAAAAAAAATAGTTAAAACACTTTTAAACATGTTTAACAGGTTGGTGTGAATGGGGTATTAGTAACTTTACTGCATGTTACATTCACAAGCATCTATAGTCACTTACAAATAACATGATGTGGTAATGTGATTAATGCATTCAATCTCATGGTGTATTTGATTTGACACATCTTACTTTCTCTGCAGCGGGTTAATAAAAGTAGCAGCGAGATGGAACTGAAGATAAAGTATGCACCTATATCTCTTGGCAAGCTTCGTATTTGGTCATCACTTCACCATTCACTGAATTCCATGAAAGACCTAGGTATGGAAAGTCTAATGATTTTGTTTCCATTTTGTGGTAATATCCTCCTGGTCTTCAAGATGTGGCTTATCTTACACATGGTTAATCCATTTAAAGAAAACGAGATTATATGGCCTGAAATTCTGTGGCCATGTATTCATGCTTTGTATCAAGTACATACAGTTGCTAGTCAAAGAGTGTCAGGACATTAAATTCAGGCCAGCAAGGGGCCTTTACAAAACCAGCTTTACCAGTGACATTGTAAATATTGCTTTTTACGTTCATTCAAAATTTCAGGATTCTCAGACAAGGATTTGGATGATTTGAGAGGCATTTTTACAGATACAAATCTCTTCTTCCTTGGTGTCACATTTGGAATCACAGTGCTTCATGTATGTTTCACAAAATGATTATTATATTAATTAAAGGATGCCTGCACATTTCAGGGTTTTATGATGATCGGTTTGTGCGTGTGTGTATGTGTGTTCTAGGCATTTGGGAAACGGTGCAAAAAAACAGGGAGATAAATAACAAAGGAGGAGTGCAGTACAGTTAAGCTCCTCGCCCCAAACTAATATCTCTCTCGCCGTTCTTCGCACTGCTCCTGAACCCCAGGGGGACCGCCGTATGAAAAGGTGGAGAATGACTGTTGGAAAATTTGAATTAAAGCCCAAGAGAAGACTAATCGGAGCATAGCTCACGCTTTATTCAACCCTTAACCTATGCCACTTAAAACGGAATAGGCTCAATTACCAGCCGCTGTTCAGAAAAGGAGCACTAGTAGACCGGACTCAAGAGACTGGTGAAAATCGAGCCTAAAGCAGAAATAAGAGCAGTTCTTGTATTATTTTTCCTTTGAATGCGCCCTAAGAGATACTCTGGGCCAGGTCGTTTGAAAGCCAGTTGACGCTAACCCAGGATTGAAAGTTTCTTGTATAAAAATGTTTTTTGCTTCCTATTTTTTGTTTAGTTTGAGATTATCCAAATTCAAAAGAGAAGGTCAAACAATATAAACAGAAAACCTCTCTGAAAAGTTACAGAACTGAAATCAAAATTCTCGCTAACCCTGGGTTAGCTTAACCGGGTTCGAACAACCCGGCCCAGACAGCTAAAAATAGTGGCATTTTGTCATCAACATCCTCAGAGTGAGACCAGAATCATTGATTTATGCTCCTGAGCGAGACAATGAGCACCCCTGACCTTTTTATGTGAGAGTCCTTCCCCTGGGTCTTGAACTAACTGAATGCCTGTTTTTCTATCACTTAGCTTATAATTATTCTACAGTCTGTACCTGCATACACTAAAATGGCCTTGGTTTAAAATAGTTAGAATCTAACACGCAAAATTTTCAAAAGGCAGTTTAGAAGGGCTTCTTCAACTTGCAAGTACTGATAACTGTGCCTGGTTTGTTTTTCAGCTTCTGTTTGACTTTTTAGCATTTAAGAACGACATAAATTACTGGAAGAGTAGGAACAGTATGGTGGGACTATCTATACGAACAGGTAAATATGAAGTATAACAACAACAACAACAACAACATCTTTTATTTAAATACGGTGGGTTTTAAACCTATGTAACATAGCTTATAGGGCCGTGTTAAAAATGTTAAAAAATGTTAACAGGATAATAAAAAATTTTTATTACCCTATTAACATGCAAAAAACGATATGAATTAAATCAACAAAACACGAAATCACTGTCGATTTGGGAGAGCCCATTTGTGGTGACTCTTCACTAAAGTTCAAGTTTCTGAGGACGGGAGACTTTTTTGCCCTTTTAGCATAATCTCTGGCGCTAACAGATATAGAGATGATATGATATAGAGTTTTTCATATGATAAGTTTCAAAGCGTTGTACGCTAACACCATGTTGATGACGGTGGTCATACGTAGACTCTTTCCTTTGGATTAAATGTTCTAAGCAGGATTATAAATTTTATCAATTAAGGTGGCTATTGTGAACTTATATAAGTGTCGAATAAAGAGTCCCACGTAGCTATTTTTCTTACGTTTACATATACTGGTATGAAGCAAACATAATTACCACAAAAACACAAGTAAGGGAGGAAATTGAGATACGTTCTTATAATACATGTACAAGTACTTTGGGAGAATGGTTTACAGGACTCTGTGTTAAAATTTTGACAAATTTTAACAAAAAGCCTGGCCCCCAGTTCTTCGAAAGGTGAGTAACGCTATTATCCAGTAGATAGAGTGGTTTGTTTTCTTAGCGCTTATCCACTGGATAGTGTTATACGGTGGTTAGCGTTATCAAGCTTTCGAACAACTGGGGCCAGGACTTTTATTCCAGTTGCAACAATGTTTTGAGTCTGTCAGTTTGTTGAACATAGGGAAATCTTTCATTTATTGATCAAAATCTTTACTAGGGGCATTCTTTACAGTGTGAGCTACAAAGTTTATCTAATCCAGATTGTTCATTATGCAGTATCAGTACGTATTTCAGTACCAGTGCACGTACTGTACATATTTCTGTTAAACGTTTAGCTAAAATAGACGACGCCACAAGCAAATCTATTGCTTTGAACTAAATTGTGTTTGAATAACGGATTGTTGTTGTAATCAGTAACTGATTATATTATTTCCGTTTACTTTCCAGTTATTTGGCGATGCGTGAGTACATTGATAATCTTCTTGTATCTGATGGACGAGAAAACTAGCCTCCTTGTTCTTATTCCAGCTGGGATCGGCTCTCTTATCGAGGTAATTGTCTTCTCTAGGGGCAAAGTTTCGCAAGTCTCTGAACAGAGTAAATGCTCTGGGCCAGGTGGTGCGAAAGCCGGTTAACGCTAACCCAGGATTAAAAGTCAACCGAAGTATTTATTTTTCTTGTATTGAAATGTTTTCCACTTGTTATGTTTTGTGTGGTTTGAGATTATTCGAACCCAAAACTGACTGAGGGACAAGCAATATAAGCAGAAAACTTCGCCGAAAAGTTACAAAACTGAAATCAAAATTCTCGCTAATCCTGGGTTAGCTTAATCGGGCTTTTAACAACCCGACCCTGAAGTATAATCGTTGGGATCCCCCCAATCACGCAATCTTCCAATCTTAGGGCGCGTTCGTTTGGGATATTCCGGAATAAGAATATATTCCGGAATATATTCCGGCTATTCTGCTCCTGGGAGCAGAATAGCCAGAATGAAAATCCAGGTATTCCGGAATGAGAATAGCTCCCAGACAAACGCTTACTTGCATTATTCCAATTATTCTTATTCCGGATTGATTCCAAACGAACGCGCCCTTAGTATGACGAGCCCAAACAGCGCCTACGTAGCTAGTAGGCTATACTCACACACATAACATTGGACTACCATCACAAGTAAAACCACCGAAGAGAAATATGTCTCTGAAATACAACCACACATTGCGACTTACTGTGCTTTGTCATTTTTATTTTGTACAGATGTGGAAGGTTACGAAAGCGTTCAAAGTCAGCATCAAGTGGGAAAAAGGTGCAAGACCCACGATTCAGGTGAACAGACAACCTTTTCTTGCACATACATGTATTTCTCCTCTCTCAGTGCCAGAGTTTACTTAACTGCAGTTATCTGCTTCTTACGAAACTAATTATCTGGTTTCTCTGTTGACTGACATATTTTTTTCTATCAAGTTTGGACAAAAGTCAAACAAGGAAAAAGAGACGGAACAGTTTGATGGCGAGGTACGTAAACTGAAACGAGCATAAAAGTTTGTTCGTCCCTGGTTGCTACGTGTAGGAAAACATTTCTAAAAAATACGAGCGAATCTAAAACGTCACAACCATGTTGACATACTGAGACCAATGAGAGCGCGCTTAGTATCTCAGTTATTTTATAAAGAAAAATGTTTGTTTAGGGGCGGCAGCTCATAATCAAACCTAGCCACAGTAAGAGACCGTTTCCAATTTATTACTAGAACTTAACGGAGCTTCATAATATGACGCCTTCGTGATAGAGCGCTGCCTAAGGGACCGTTCATTTTTTATGGGGTAGGGGGGGCTGGTGGGATTTGGTAGATAGTCTCTGTAGCATATGATGGCCCCCCCTCTTAACCGGATATTTTTTCCCTGGCCCCCCCTCATAAACCTAAATTTTTTTGATGACCCCCCCCCCCCCAAAAAAAAAGAAGTCAAAAGCAAAGTAAAAAGAATGATCAAGTAAACTCTACCTTATAAGTTTAACACAAAAACTGCAGTTTCAAAAAGTTCTTTCTGAATCACCGTTTTCGCCTATGGGATATGTCCTTTGTGTAATCTGACTATTTTTAACCCAACAAGTGCCCTAACTAGGGGGGTTCGGGGGCATTCTCCCCCGAGAAAATTTAGAATTTCAGAACTTCAGAAACGCTATTTTACGCCATTCTGGCAAACTTTTTGTAACATTTGTAGATTACTGCAGTTTAAATTGAAAATAGTAGAAATAATTTTTAAATATTTACATGTGCACTGGCCATGGTAATCTGTCTTTTCCTTTGATAAACAAAGTACTGTTTGTTGTTGGGAGTGAACATTCTCAAGTAGTTTTGAATTGATATTGTTCCATCCACTACAAACTAGGGGGGTCCAGGGGGCATGCTCCCCCGGGAAAGTTTAGATTTTTAGAACCTCAGAAATGCAATTTTAGGGCATTTTGGTAGAAAATTTTGCATCATCATAGATGCTGTTCTTACAATATTTTAGGGTAATTTTTTGAGTGACCCCCCCTTACAGACGATATTTTTTTGGATGGCCCCCCCTTTAAGACCAGTTTTTTTTTCATGGCCCCCCCCCCCCTCAATCCCACCAGCCCCCCCCCCCTATCTCATAAAAAATGAACGGTCCCTAAATCTCTGAAGTTTGCCTTTCGTAACCGTTCTAATGTTATCAATCTTTGTTCAGTTTTCTTGGTTTAATACTCGTCCTCTTTGGCATTGTTATACTATACAAACCATAGCTAATGGCTCCGTCGATTGCAACCTCGCTCATCCCCCAGCTCCAAGGTATTTTGTTTTCAGAAGGTGGCAAATGCTTCACCGTGGGGCAGCTTTCGCATACAAAATCTCCATGAGGGTCCGTAAGAAAAGTGCAAATGCCCCACCCATGAGATAGGGTCAAAATTATATTTTATAGCGATGTTGCCTGGTACTCCTGAGCGCTAATATAACATGGAAAAAGCCTCTTCTATTTGGTAAAAAGCTTGTCAAAGTTTGATTATAACTTTTGTTTGTATAGTCAACGTTTTTGTATAAAGCGTATTGAAATTGATCCAAACATGGTCAAACTTTGTAAGACAAAGACAAACTGGTAAAGACATTGTTTGAAGAGAAAACTTATTAAGAGAAGGCTTATCTCTTCCAACAAAAATACCAAATGCCCCACACCCAGGCAGCCCCTTTGGGAGCAAGTGACCCCTGTCAAATGCCCGGGGTGGGGGAGCGGGGATGAGCGAGCTTGGAAAAGGCTTTCCTTGTTTCCAATCTATGCATATGTTATTTTTGTTTTTGTCCAGGCCATGCGTTATCTTTCATATGCCTTGTATCCTTTGTTGTTAGCCGGGGCTGTGTACTCACTGGTGTATCATCCACACAAAAGGTACCCAGAACAGCCATAATGCTGTCAATTAAACTCAAAAACAATTTGCAAGAACGTAGTCTTGTTTCCTAGGATGTTCAGTGAAATTAGTTAAGACTAATGATGGGGTACCAAACGGACACCTCAATGTAACAACGTTTCTTAATGGTAGCTACTCTTTTTGCTGTTCGGTTTAACATCACTTGATTTGTGTTTTTCTACCTGAGTAAACTGGTTGGTTAAATGTGAAAATCACATTTTAACGTCACTGCTTCACGAAATCCCTTGACGTCAGTTTTCAGTTTTAAAAACAGTTTAAATTACAGAACATTTTGCTGCTAAGGATAGATTAGGTTAAAGAGAGAGATTTAAGTCCACGTTCTCTGTGAGGAGAAGAGGAGCAAAGACAGAGAACACTAAAAAACGTAAACTGAGAAACAATGGACTTTTAGTGGTTTCGTTAGTTTTGGTCTCGGAGAGCTGAGGTGACCGTATGAAGTTAGCTAAACTCGACTAAACACTGAAACGAGTCGAACGATCAGCTTATGTTAACATCACTTATCTGTAGTATAGTGGGCTGTTGTTTGTAGAGCGTGTCACTTTGTACATAACTGATCGTTACAAGTTAAGTTTACTTTGTTTTGGTTTCTTTGCAGTTGGTATTCTTGGATTGTTCGAAGCCTGGTGAATGGTCAGTGCGCTGTAACTCATTTGTAACGACTCGTTTTACTAACTGACCCTGATAGATATTGATAAAGTTTGGGTCAGGCCAGTGGCTCATAGAGCTGGAGCTTATCTCAGTTTCACCACCATGAAGTTACAAGGAGTATTTCTACTTTTCTCTGGATGCGATGCTAGTCCTTCACAGGATTACTCCCACCTTCGGTACCCATTTTTATACACCTGGGTGGAGAGAGGCACTGTGAGAGTAAAGTGTCTTGCCCAAGAACACAACGCAATGTCCCCGAGTAGGGCTCGAATGTGGACCGCTCGATCCGGATTCAAGCGCATAACGCGCCTCTCACCCTCATAGATATGCTATGGTTATATTGCAAAGTAGCAAACACTATACATAAGTATGTGATTGTTTTCGGCGATGGTTGTATGTCAAAGGCACTCTAAAAAAGAGAACAAAAGTTGTCGAGTTTCTTTGATTTCCATCCTTTTCAGGCTTATTTGATTCCAGTCACTTAATTCGTAACAAACACCGTTTTGCAAGCTGAACAACTGCGAGGATCATTTTATTGCTCTATACTCAGTTCATACGCCACATTTATCATTACATCTATGTTGTTTTCGATGATGTGCTGTTATTTTACCTTTGTTTAGGTGTCTATGTGTTTGGTTTCCTGTTCATGTTGCCCCAGCTATTTGTCAACTACAAGGTGAGTCGTTGATAGCCAGGGTAATTGAGGTTTCTCACACACCTCTGGGAGCCATAGTCAAGCTGACCGCCGCCAACTGACTCTTTTAGTTCTCAAACCAATACAGCCTAGCATTATACGTAATGTAGGCAAAATACACTAATGTAAAACAACAATTATAAGCTTAGTAAGACTCCATGTTGACAGTCTTAATAAAGAATATCTATCAAACAAACTGTGTGTTATCAACTTAATGAAGGGTTGGGTGGGAACTGGGGCTCAAAAATAAACGTCAGCAAATGGCGGACAGCAAAACAGCAACTGACAAACACTGAGCATGTGACTCAAAAAACAGACCCTCAGGCCCAGGCCCCAGAGGTGTGCGAGAAAACATTTTCCACTTATTTCGTTCCTCAGCCAGTGGAAAATACAACTTATTTGTGATGATTTGGTAATTGAAGGATAGCGCCTTCTTCACATACATTTGAAATTTTCATAGTAGTGGCAAGTGGCATGAATCAGTTAGCGAACAAACACGCTGTCCCTGATGCAGTCTAACCTCCGCTTAAGGGTACATGTAGCCTTCGTGTTGTTGAGAATTATTAAGAATTCCTTACAGAGTTAATTCTGCCCTGAGAATGGCTGTAGTAGACTGTTGAAATCTGTAGTTTCTGACGCGGCGTTGCTGATTTCCGTTTCGTAAACGGTCGATGCTATCATTGGTTAGGCAAGCCTTTCAGAATGGATGATGCCATATCTGCTTTAGTTTAGGCCTGGACAAGGTAGAAACTGGTTATAATTTGTTAATGGAGTAAAACGCACTCACCGAATGCTCAATTGTTCACATTCGCACTTGGTTGCTTGCGGTTAGCTTTCATTTGATGGTTGGGGCGACTCTATCATAAATATTTAAGAAAGTCACGTTTTGTAATTGAATTTTGCAGAGATTTGGGGTATAAACCTGGTAGTGTAGTGGTATAACAGGGATGTTAGGGAACAGAGGTTCCGGGTTCGATACTGGGTGGCTACTTACAAGTTTTATTTTTTCTTTAATTTAGTAGAGAAAAATTCGTTGATAGTTATAAAAATTTCGCGAAAATGGCGTCGGCCGTTTACGAAACGGAAAACTGCAGCGGCGTTCGACATTGCATGTAGAAAAACTCCTTTTAGACTTCCTATGCTGTTTCGTTGATTTTTATCGATTTGCTGTTTGAAGAACTGAATTATCCATAGTGGCAAAATGATAGTGGGAAACGAAAGACAAAGCCGCAAGATAAGTGTGGCGTCTTACCCCCCTAGCTTATGGTCGTTATTGTTTTAAGGTCGTGTGACATGAACTGTCAGCTACAGCCGACCACAAGGCGTGACTCATTTATGAAACGTTCCTCGTCGTCTACAAATTGACTTGTTCTTTTCTTTCAGCTCAAGTCAGTCGCTCACCTGCCTTGGAGAGCATTTATGTACAAGGTATGTTGAACGTTGTGAAAAATGTCTAGGACATGCATCTTACTGTTGAATAGTACCCTCGTCTGTTATTTATTTGTCTACAGTAACTCTCTTCCATTCAAGAGGAACTCTAAAAGCCGCAGAATTTTTCAGACCAAAAGAGATTGCAAATTGGAAGTCGTGAAATTTGGCTTGCGACTTCTTTTTCCCCTCCCTCCCTTCCCTGTCTCCCTCTCCCTGGCTCCTCCCGTTTTTCCTCCTCCACCCTTACTCCTTTTCATCAATGTCGCTGTCCTCATCCATACATAAATTTAAAATTTCTTTGCAGGCGTTCAACACGTTCATTGACGATGTGTTCGCATTCATTATCGTCATGCCCACCGCTCACCGTCTGGCCTGTTTCAGGGATGACGTCGTGTTTGTTATTTATCTCTATCAGAGATGGTAAGTCCTACCTAACAAGAATGAGGGGAATTTCGTCGATCGCGTAAACAAAAAAAGTTACGAACTTTTTCCTAATTTTCACGGTAGGTAGCAACATTTTCACGTCACTAATGGAAAGCTGGTGTATTGTTTTCTTGGGGAATCTATTTTTTTTTTCGGTCAAAAGTAACATGAAGAAGGTTTCCGAACCCTTTATTTCCCCGCGATATAGAAAAAATGTCGGTGCGCTCAACACTCTTTACATATTACACCCACATAAACACATCACTGAATATATAAGTAAGAGAGCCTCTAAGCAGGCAGGAGGAGCCTTGTTTTCTTAACAGGGAAGTGCCGAAGAAATTTCATGCTTGCCCAATATAAATAGATCATCCAAGCGGCATCGTAGCGTACCGTATTGCATTCCGCTGTTCTTTCCACCATTGCAGCCCGCAGTATTGCCTGACAGAATCTCGTTCCCCTTGACCAGCGGCCCGTCGGAAAACAAAAGCTCTGGGAGCAACCATTTTAAAATAATTTTGCCCATCCAGTCTCGTTCTCAGAGTCGAATCGAATTCTCTGTGCATGGTCAGAAAATTGGACCTTCCCATAGGTCATGATTCTTGGTGCTGACGAAAAGGAGCGCGACCTCTGAGGACGAGAATGCGCCTGAGCCCGCAAGAAGGGCCAGGGATGCGCAGAAAGCTGCGTAGTACGCTTTTCCGCTCTGAACGACACCTCTGTCTCGTCGAGTTTTTTTGTGTGATGTAGCAGCTCTCGTAAGCTCTCACATGAGTGGCTCGATCCCCTTTAAGGCAACAATACAACAAACAACAGAAACGATGTCCCTAGCCCTAAAACAATAACAGCTGCTACAATGACCAAACAACAGTAGCTTACTAGAGCTGCTTTACTTGCGACCATGTTACGTACTGTCTGATTCAATACTATTCCTTCTCAGGTTGTATCCAGTCGACATGAAGAGGGTGAACGAATTTGGTGTTTCGTACGAAGACCAGGAGAAAGAAGACAAACCACACAAAGACTAATAATGCCCTAATAACCAATAAATGGCCGTAGTTAGTAGAAAATAAAGTGTAAATTAATGCTTTGACGTAATAATTGTTAACTCCAAGGCTTGGAATTCTTTGACTTTGTTACAGTCCGTAGACTACATTGAAGTCGGTCAAATTTTAAAAGAGAGTAGCATTGATAGTAACGGTCATACCTAAGTGCAAAGAAAATACAATGTATAGCGCGGGTAAATGAACACTTTTTCTTCCAAGCTTTCCCCCCCCCCCTAGTCCCGCTGCAAAATGCCCCCACCCCCAACAAAATCTGTATTCGGAAAACATACTGCCATACTTTTCTGTTGCTCTGTTATATTAGGTGTAAAAATGAGCCTGTGCCACGCCCACGTAATAGCATTCTACCATCTCGACGTTCAATCAGGTTTGGAAAATCCCACGTTAAAATTCAACACGGATTCTCGTGGTGTCCCCATCTAGGGGCTGGAAGCCCATGTTATCTGCCGTCCGTGCATGACAAACCTACAGAGTGCCACATCAAATGAGCCCAAGAAGCTACAAAAAGCTGCTGAAGCCCTATTAGGGTTCGGGATACGGGATGTTTAGGTCAAAACAAAAAAAAAAACAGGACACGATTACATGTAATAGTTTATGGGATATTTAGATCGGATAAAATGAGATATCGAGTAGGAAAATCGTTCATTTTTGCAATTGGAATTAGAGGGATATGGTATATTTAGGCCACAAATTGGTGGGATGGGAGATACTCTGCCCCGCTCCCTGCCCCCCCCCCCCTAATGGGGTCCCGTATTTTTCACTGATGCGAATCCTACAGAAGTTTGGCTGTAACATGGAATGCGATTCTGGTGAATAAAATGATTTTATTCTTGATACAATAATGCAGCTCAATCCGGAGGAATGTCCGATAACAAGAAGATGGTTGTCACAATGTATGCATCGTCTTTGAGTCAAAAGGAAAACGAATAAGTTCGAATTTCTTCATGTGAAAGATAACACGGAAACGTTTTTGAGAACCGGTATGTCTTTATTGCTGTGATAGTCGGAATCAAAATTT
Organism: Micromussa lordhowensis; assembly: GCA_964020085.1. Lineage (NCBI taxonomy): Eukaryota > Metazoa > Cnidaria > Anthozoa > Scleractinia > Lobophylliidae > Micromussa > Micromussa lordhowensis. The sequence goes on from OZ026606.1 coordinate 11,772,061, forward strand.
ATGAGGAAACTTACTCCATATTTGATAATTGCTAGTTCATTTTTTGTTGATGGTAATCATTACGCTTGACCCCGGTGGTGTGGATGCGGGATGATTAAAAATAAGCAGATTTTCCTCCGTGGAGGACCATTTGATCAACGTTGGCGTGACAGTCACGCTATAACCCAATGGGTAATGCACCGCTTCGTTCAAATAGACAACAGATTCAGTTGAATCGCACGTTTCGGACACTTCATAAACTAACACGAATTCTTTGGATGACAAATCAAAGCTAAATTTGACAGTATTGCCCGCAACAGCCTGAGGATAAGTACGGGTCGTGTTTTGAACGTAAATTTGATTGAGTCCTGTTCCATTCCACAATGGGCAACACCTGTCGCCTTTCAGGCTGGGTCGGGAGGGATGGTACGCCTTGTAGTCCCAACCAATCCACGACTGCAGGTAAAAGTCGGCGGCAATCATCGTTTCAAACATTGCTTCAATCTTTCCCACGGTAGTGTGAAATTCCGTTAGCATTCCACCGCATTTTAACCTCTCCAAATCCGCTTTCCGTGCCTCGAAGTTCTCTATTAGTTCTATCGATGGCGGGATGTAGTAATGATAACTGAGAACGCTTCTATTGCGGTACTCATCCCCGCCTGGCACGATATTGAACCCGACTCCAAAGTCATCCCATGTTACACCTTCGAAGAAAATACAATGTTCATCATCGTGTTGCCTGATGGCTTTGCTTAGGACTTCGTAGACAGGACCCAAGTTCATCCTATCAGCGACTTTTGGAACGAGAAGCAGTGGATTTGCGTAGATGTCGCCTGCCCATGGTTCATTGATAAGCTCGTAGCCAATAACATTGGAGAAATTCTTAAAACCCGAGGCAGTCTTGGCCCAGAATGCAGCCCAGCTATCTAGCAGCCCATCAGTGTTGTTGTACAAGTTTTGAAAAGCCACGCTAGTCGCTTCGGTGAAGTAGTAATCTGACCAAAGAAACTTAGCGCAATCTTCGTCCGAGGGCATTCCTGTTTTGGGATCTGGAACAAAGGGCTCGTGAAGCGGTTCAGGAAATCCTTTGGCGTTTCCCGTGTTAACTGCCCAGGTTGGTAAACCCTCGACGCATAACATCCTGGAAAAGGCATCCTGGTGCATGTCTAGCAGAACATAAATGCCGTATTTTGCAGAGAGTGTTACGATATGCTGCATAACTTGCAGGTATGTCTCGTTGTATTTCCCTCTCGTTGGTTCCAACCCAGGCCACATGAATCCAAGACGCACAACATTGAGACCAAGCGATTTCAAAAGTTTCATGTCTTGCTCAGAGAATGTTCCATCCGAAAAGCCTTCGAGTTCTGGGTGCCACGGAAATTCCTTGACCACAACGTTTGTACCGTGAAAGAAGACCTCTCGACCGAAGCTGTCTATCAGCCTCTGTCTGTCCGGGTTCACAGAGATAGGAAGAAGATCTGCTGCTGTAGAGAAGGCGAAAATGCCCAGCACTAGAAATGCCGAACGCATCTCGATAGAACTGGGATGTTTCCGGCCCCTTTCACTGACTCTGTCGATGACAAAATAGTGAATTGGGAAATCAGAAGATTACATGATATGAGGTTTCATTTTACACCCTTCGGTTGCGTTACGTTACGCACCCGCGCCAACAGAAGAGCACCTTTTAAGAATAAGCTTGCTCAGTTGGGAGGTATCGAGAATCTGATCTGTGATCAAGTACCCTTTTCAAAATACGATATCGGTAGCTATGTGTTGTCACACGGGCACACTGACCGTGGAGAAATAAGTATCCTTTTAGAATACTAACCCTAACACTTTCGCGCGACTTTCAGAAGCGAACTAATAAGTTCTTAAAACAACCAATAGAACCTCAAGTTAAGAGAACAAGAAACCTAAACAGGATCTTCTGTGGGAAATCCACACCATGCAAGGCCAGCCGACGAACCCAAACATGACCATCGATGGGGTATTGTTCGGAACCTAGGTACTGAGATAAACTTGGAAGTCACAAGACTCTCAGGCGGGCTAGAATCACATGACTAACGTGGTAACTACAAAATGTGCGTTTCCAGAATGTGCACAGTTTGGGTCCCTGATGCTGACTTTTAAAGCCATTCAGTTCAGCTGCATTTGCTCTCAAAGGATGCTTTGAAATACGTATAGCCATTTACTGTGTTGCAACATCTTGAAATGGAGTTCAACTCAAAACTGTGCCGTACATCCCGAGTGTACCGACAAGGGGTACAGCATTGCTCCGAAAGCATTGCACGAAATTTCTACGATTTGCTACGTTTCAGCAATCCCTGAATTTGTTAAGGACAAAATGTACCATTACATGTAACAATTCCAAAATAGGAAAATGAAGTAGAATCAGCGAAAGGATAACCACTGCAATTTTGTGACACCCAGTGTTGTGAGCTTTTTTACACTGCGTGTGTGACATGTCCCGCAATCTTGGACAGTATAAAATGGAACAATTAAACCCCCTCCCCCCTAAGCAATGATGAAGATGTGCGAAGAGCAAAGCGCGCCATTTTGGCATCATTGAAATGGGGGGGTGGGGGGGTGGTCCAGATGTTCCATTTATTTTGTCCAAGATTGCGGGTCCGAGGTTTGTCCGGACCATTACATGTGTGAAACATTACGTGACAACCCAAATGCAACCCTTGTAAATTGAAACCTTATTCTCGTGACTGATTTCTCAATTCACTTTCTTGTCATTTTCAGGGCTAGGGAGAAGTGAAAGGCGAAGAACTTGCAGTTTTATGGCGATGCTTTCTCCATTATTCTTATTAGGTGTTTTCGCCTCCTTAGCCTCAGCTGATCCTCTTCCTATCTCTGTGAACCCGGACAGACAAAGGTTAGTTGACAGCTTCCGTCGAGAGGTCTTCTTTCACGGTACAAACGTTGTGGTCAAGGAATTTCCGTGGCACCCAGAACTCGAAGGCTTTTCGGATGGAACATTCTCTGAGCAAGACATGAAACTTTTGAAATCGCTTGGTCTCAATGTTGTGCGTCTTGGATTCATGTGGCCTGGGTTGGAACCAACGAGAGGGAAATACAACGAGACATACCTGCAAGTTATGCAGCATATCGTAACACTCTCTGCAAAATACGGCATTTATGTTCTGCTAGACATGCACCAGGATGCCTTTTCCAGGATGTTATGCGTCGAGGGTTTACCAACCTGGGTAGTCAACACGGGAAACGCCAAAGGATTTCCTGAACCGCTTCACGAGCCCTTTGTTCCAGATCCCAAAACAGGAATGCCCTCGGACGAAGATTGCGCTAAGTTTCTTTGGTCAGATTACTACTTCACCGAAGCGACTAGCGTGGCTTTTCAAAACCTGTACAACAACACTGATGGGTTGCTAGATAGCTGGGCTGCATTCTGGGCCAAGACTGCGTCGGGTTTTAAGAATTTCTCCAATGTTATTGGCTACGAGCTTATCAATGAACCATGGGCAGGCGACATCTACGCAAATCCACTGCTTCTCGTTCCAAAAGTCGCTGATAGGATGAACTTGGGTCCTGTCTACGAAGTCCTAAGCAAAGCCATCAGGCAACACGATGATGAACATTGTATTTTCTTCGAAGGTGTAACATGGGATGACTTTGGAGTCGGATTCAATAGCGTGCCAGGCGGGGATGAGTACCGCAATAGAAGCGTTCTCAGTTATCATTACTACATCCCGCCATCGATCGAAGTAATCGAGAACTTCGAGGCACGGAAAGCGGATTTGGAGAGGTTAAAATGTGGTGGAATGCTAACGGAATTTCTAACTAGCGCAGGGAAAATCGAGCCCATGTTTGAAACGATGATTGCCGCCGACTTTTACCTGCAGTCGTGGATTGGATGGGACTACAAGGCGTACCATCCCTCCCGACCCAGCCTGAAAGGCGACAGGTGTTGCCCATTGTGGAATGGAACAGGACTCAATCAAATTTACGTTCAAAACACGACTCGTACTTATCCCCAGGCCGTTGCAGGCAATACTGTCAAATTTAGCTTTAATTTGTCATCCAAAGAATTCGTGTTAGTTTATGAAGTTTCCGAAACGTGCCACTCAACCGAATCTGTTGTCTATTTGAACGAAGCGGTGCATTACCCATTGGGTTATAGCGTGACTGTCACGCCAGCTTCTGTGAAATGGTCCTCCACGGAGGAAAATCTGCTTCTTTTTAATCATCCCGCATCTACTCCACCAGGGTCAAATGTGATGGTAACCATTAACAAGAAATAATGCTGAAAAAAACTGAAAATATTTTTACGATGTTTTAGTATGATAAAACGCCTAGAACTATCGATGGTCAATTAGCTACTGTAGCTGCCCAAAATAAATATAATGCTTACCATAGCCTTGAATAGACTGCATTGTGTTTCAAAAATTAACTGCCCTTCATATTTTCATTAGCTCTGTGTTTAGGAATTCATTTTTTTTAATGAAATCAATATTTCTGTTTATGTTTAGCTAGTCGTCATCGAGATGAGACATTTCGCTCCATATTGTGGTCGTTTCTACACATGTTATAAAGTGGTGCCATTTCGAAGTGAGTCTAGACTGCCAGCCGTCTCACTTTTGCTTGAAAATCCGCGGGGAAGAACGCAAACGAACCCTGGTGGGTCTCCCACATAAAAAGAACAGGGATGCTCGCCGGAAGTTTTGAAAAAAAAACCTAAGAGGTACCTAGATCCTGTTTTGTTGGCGTAGCTTAAAATGTTTTTCTTCCTTACTGAGGGACCATTTCTTTCATAACACATAATCTCCTGTCATATGTTTTCGGCTCAATACCCTAGAAGGTACCACACAAGCTCCAGCTGGGGACCTTTTGAGGCTTAACACCCTAAGAGGTACCAAAACTGTTTTTTTTTTAGCCCCAAAAGGTACGACGAGCAGCCCCGTCCCTACCCCCCGGGGAACGAAAAGAGGCTCGTCTTGACTGATGCCTGCACTACTCGCGGATCACAGTTTCAGCACTCGCCTCTTCTCCTGCTCCTGGTGTTGTGTTCTTCCTTCGTCGATCCCTCGAACTAAGGACAGACTGCTAACAGTCTAAAATGGATGCTGAGATCCCCAAGTGCCTTGGACAGCTCCTTTTAATGGTTTCACCTTCATTATGAGAGCAGGCCAATGGTGACTGATAGTGCGTTGTCGCCCGCTTTTAAGGTTAAGGCTGTTCCTGACCCAACGACCTAACTCTAATACTTACCCTAGCCCCTGATTCATTCTCTAAGATCCTTATTCTAGTTTAACTATAACAGCAGCCCTCAACTGTCCAAAAAAAAATTATCAAACATGCGAATGCGTATGAGCCGTACAGAGGCCACTACGAATCGTGAAACTTGACTGAAGGCCTGTGAAATTGATTGATAGTAAGAGGCGAGGATTTGAACGCAGAGAAAGCGACGAGGACGAATGTCCCGGTTTAAATGAAATCAGGGTTAGTTTCTTTTAGTGAATGCATGTAACGGTTAGACAGAGAGGACCCTCATTGTGATCAAAGATTGGGTAACAGACAAACTAATTACAGTGTCAAAACACTTTAATCCTTGAAATTCTTTTAGAAATATTTGTCAACATTTTTCCACTGATTCTTGTCAATTTAATAAATATTACCAGAGATTATTAAAATTCGACGATATATCGGTTGCTTCTCGCAGAAAACGTTGATAGGTCCTTGGTAGGCACTGTGAGCAACATGGAACACGGTATTCGAACACCAATGGACCACCAAAATCGCATCGTACCACCATGGTGGCCGTATACAGCAAAGATATCACTGATATCACATCTTGTTATTAATATGCCAACCAGAGAACTATTGTTGGTGCTGAACAAAGAATTCTTTTGTTTAACGTTTTCAACGTTTAAATAACAAAAACGATGTTTGTAAACAAACATCTTCTAGTGGGTCAAGAAGATGAGGGAAACGATCGCGTCATAGGGTTTCTGATGAGGCGGTCGTAGGACGGGGTCGTACTTTGCAATGTACCTGTCGAGAAGATTCAGTGAGGTCTTTTAAGCTTCAGCGGAATCAGACAAGCAATGCAAATAGGTACCAGTTCCACGTCAGATGAGGTTCTTTCTAAATTTCAAGGAGACTGAAGCTTTCTTGACCATCCCTTCAAAACAAGGTTTCAAGATTCCAATGCCAAAAAGCATACTTTGTTATACTTACTTAGTACGCTCAGATATGTAGTTTGCCTTTATGGCCGGTAAGAAGTATGCTAGCTTTGATCGATTTCACACGTCTACAAAAGTGTTCCTTATATATGTTTTCAATTCCTACCCATAACCATTCACCTCGAATGAATTAAGAACAAAATTAGTTTAGATGATAGCTTAGGTTACGATCTTTCCAATTATGAAAATCTCATGAATACACAGGAACTAATGATGGACAATTTCGTCTGGAGGCCTGATCTGTCACTTGGGGAAGTGATCATAACTTACTTCAATACTTGCACGCAATGAAGACGGGTACTTTGTATTGTTAGTGGAAATCACTGGATTAAGCCAGCATTGCTATTGCTGTTAATACTGTTCTATTTCCATTACCATTGCCATAACAAAAACTTTAAGGCTTGGCCAAACGAAAAGTGGCTGTTCGATGTATTAAAGGGACAGTGTCACGAGAATAACTTCAAGAATACAAGAGTGCAAAAACACATTTATAGCATTGGCAAGCTACAGGTAGTGGTGCATTTTCTTAAAAATAGCAATGTCGGTGTAAAGAAGCTGAAAAAAGATGTGATATCACTACGCTAACAACAGAAACTCAAGCTCTAAACTTGACAAGTTCAGGTGGAATTTTTCAAGTTTTGCCATTTTGGCTTGAAAAAATAGCCTAGCATGAATTACAATTTTCCTTTTCTCCAATATTTTACTTGATATCTTTCTCTTGATGTTCTAGGTGCATTTCTTGTGTGAGCAATAGTAATTAGCCATGGTTTAGGTCCTGCTATATTAAAACCGTGACAGTGCCCCTTTATCGAGCAAATCTGACATGTGTTTGTTTTTAATTTTCAGATAAGTACATGGCTGATCTTTCCTGTAAGTGTCAAAACAAATGTCGCATGATAGTGAGGTGTTTGTATTAAACCTGACGAGAAGGTTGAAAGAGGGGCTGGAAATGCTTGGATAATTAATCCCTTTGGATTGAAAGAGCCTATGCGCTTCTTGCACAGAATTATCCACATGCTAGAGATTGCTTAGGTCAGAATTCTATTAATTAGTTAAAAGTGCATTCTATGAATAAAAGAGAAACGTATCTTTGGTATTTTCGAGCACCTCACACCACGAGTCATCGAGGGCCGACTATTATAAGGTTAGTTCGAGAAAATGATTTTAACTTGTTAAGACTTGAATCCCATATTTTCATCATCTTTCTCTCAAGTTACCCTTTTATACTGAAAGCTCTCTCTCTCTTTACACATAAGCTAACTTGTTATTGTTTTCTATTGTGTTCGAGGTAGGGAGGCTTAAACATCAATATTATAAAAATGTAAAACTCTTTATTGTGTATCCAAACTGTGGATCTTTCAGCCTTGTCCGCTGTTGATGACACAGCGTTTTTGCTTTTTTTTTTTGCTCACCTGGTGGCCTGGTGACTATTTTAGCTATAAAAAATTGTATAGCTACGTTAGTTGAGTAGAAAAATACCGCCTTGCTTTTTCACAAATGCAGTTTAATTGATCTGAAAAGAATATTACGACTAACACGCGTAGGAGACTCTGTAAATACTATTGTTTAATTTCTCATTCTTCGTGATGTTGACAAAATGGTCTGGCAGAAGTTGTTGCTTTGAATAAAGTTTTTCCTTTCGACAAAAGGTCATGATGTAAAGTGGCCTACATCGATGGACTACAGCATGTATTCTGGTAAAACTGTGAAGGATGTTTTAACGACCCATTTATTGTTTAAGAACTCAAAAGTATTGCAACTTTTGCCTTCTGTCTTCACCCTCTTTTTTGTACTTAGGTCAGAGCATATGAATTTCTTGTGAACAGGCAGATTTTGCAACCACAGAGTCCCTCAAATTAACAATTCTTTCACTTTTTTTCGGCAATTATACCTGAGCCACTTTGTCGAGTCAGATCTCTGTTTAACATTACGGTGCTTTACAACAAGGAACAAAAGAACTTGGTTTCCAAATAATCTGATTTCAGAATCAAAGTAAAGTCGAACCTTCGCAAGCCGGCGGGCCATTTGACACTTAATCACGGTCCCAACTAAATGCAAACACTAAATTTTAATGGTTCCAAGGATTGTTCCACTGAAAAATTGCCTTCGTGATGCGTAATGTGTAGCTAAGCATGCAATGTCTTTTGCAGGGTTTGTTTTGGCCGCTGACATGAGATTATCAAGGTAAAAAAAAGTGAATCCGTGGTATAGGCCTTGTGCCTAAGTTATTTTTAGACATGGTGCCTATTCTTCACGGATGTTACTCGCGCGTCGCGTGGATGTTTTCGCGGAGGATTTGTTTATGTTTCGTTTCGTTTCAAAGCAAAGGAAAGCCTCCTCACTAAGGGGATGTTTTCTTTTATATTTTAAATACAAGCACAGGAGCTTGTCTCTCGCTAAGTTTTGATACATTTCGAAGCTTTAATAGAAGTTTAATCAGTAAAATAGCAGTTTCGAGAGAGTCACGTGGGCTGTCCACGCATCGCGGAAGAAACATCCTCGGAAGAACTGGGTACCATGTCTAAAAATAATTTAAGACGGATTACCTTTGGTATAACGCCTATACCAAGGATTCACTCTCTTACCTTGATAATCTCTTGCCGCTGATTATTGTATACGCGCATTGGGCAATGGGCCATGGTTGCAATTAAACGTGTTTTGAATCAACACCTTTACGTTTTTACTTCTATGAAATAGTTTATTATATATCCATATAAATAGTTTATTATAATACTTCAATGTGATTGGCTGAGAGCAGGCGCGGCCAATTCATCGTTAATTTTCAATTTGCACTGCAGTGCAAAAATTAACGCGCGCGCTTTTGTGATTTTCTTGGTCGTATAATAAATGAGTAATCGTATGAAGCCTCGAGCAATTTTAAAGGATTTGTACTACTCGTTATCTTTTGCAAGTTCTTTCAAATTTTGAGGGAATTTTCAAACATCACCCTTACCTATACTAATTTTAGGGACTAATGGTTGTACTACGCTTCCTCCTTTAGAACGTAACTGCGTCCAAAAAATGTGGCTTTACTATCTATTGCTCGCCGTCGGAGCAGCTAAAACAAGTAAGCAACCGCAGTGACAAGGATTCTAAAGTAAGATGATGACAGTTTTTTCCGCTCGACTCACAGTGTTGCCTTGCGTCCCAAGCAAAGGAAATGTATGAGCAGGCAGCTGTAACCACATGAATAAGAGAGATGGAATCTGCACAAAATCCTCGGATTTGCCAAAGAACGGATAATGAATGCGCTTACCACGTATAACCAATCTTTTCCGTTGATGCCAACACGAGAAAGGCCCCATTGTGTTAAGTTGATTCGACTGAAGCCTGCCCTTGATGTTGAAAAGATTATATTGGGGTCTGTTTCCAAGTTTGCTGTGGCTTTGGAAACTGCTACATACAGTGGTAGCGTGTTGTAAAAGTATAATGTGACTTAACTTGATTTAACAGCCCCTTTTCTATCTTTATACCGAAAGATGATGATGATGATGATGATGATGATGATGATGATGATGATAATAATAACGGTTTTGTTTTTTTACAAAATTTGGCTCTCTATGTTAATATAAAAGGATAACAGCTAAAAATAAATTTCGTTTACAATAAAAGACACTATAAATAAAAGCTTAAATTACACGTGCCAAAAGATTTAAAAAGAATAAAATTAAAAACCGAAAATACTTAAAATGCAGCTTTTCTTCAGCTTTTTCCTTTTCCTCATTGTCACTTGCTGTTTTTTTTTCAACTAACATATTTGATTGATTGGTTTATAGTCTCTGGCCAGGATTCCAAAGTAAATATTGCTGGCACCGGAACCGTTAGTAGAAACGGCAAGACCTCGCTAAACATACAAGTTGAGATAGATGGACTAGGGCCAGGAGCCCCCGGTGTTGGAGTGGGTGCCCCTGGTGTCGGAGAAAAGGCAATTGGAGGTAGGTAAAAGCAAAACGTGCATCATATTTCTGCATTCAACTTGGTGTTTCCATAACTCAAAGCTCACTTTTAATTTGTGTTTTTTTTTTACTGCGATCGCGATATTTTCTAGTTGAATGGGTTTTACCAATTGGTGAATTTTTTTTTCTGTGACAACACAAAGATGGCGAATCTAAGACGACCAAAAAATCTCCAGTTAGATCATGAAAATAAGAGAGAAACCAATTACTTTCATATACATATGGTAAAAAGGGATTGAAAGCACTTATTGTTTTGCCACTTCGGAACGCGCGCAGGTAATGGATCTTATGTTATTGGGTCCAGTCTCTCTCTTAGTTGTAAAAATGTAATTTTGAAAAGATTTTGTCAAAAGCTGACGGATTGATATTGGTTACGTCGGTAAACAGACCGCAACGAGAACTTGCGTAGGGGTCGATGCCACCTTCTACATGTTTTTCTATTTTATTTTTCAAAGCTATTTTGTATACCATGGACCCGACGCACAGGTTAAAACAAGAACTTCTTAAAATAATCTGAAAATGCAGTTCTTTGGCAAGCGATCTTTTTAACTTGCATATAAGGCCTGGTTTTCACTACGACACCTGCACCAGCACGAGCATTATGGTAGCGAGGACGCCCATGACACAAGCATAAGGACGTAAGCATGCGCAGAATGGATAATTGTCTTCTTTTCGGTTCTATACCTCTTCGACGCAGTAAAACTAAGATGGCGGATTTGTCTACTCACTTGACAAAAATATAGACACAAGCAAGGGAAGAATAATATGTACTTATTGACTGAGTGGGAGGGCCGGACGGGAAAATATTTTGCTCGAGGTCAGGACGTACGAACCGACCTCACTCAGCCAATAAGCATTTTATCATATATGACCACTTTTTTTTCATTTTCATTCTTTGGTGGAACGAGGCCGCGCGCGGCAGCATTGCTTCGTTTCGAGAGTAGTGACTTTCTTTCTGTTGCTTCGCTGTGAGTAGGTAATTGGAGCATTTCGACGTCGGAAAGCTCACCGGGATAATAGAACTCACTGTCGGAGTTTTTTATTCTGCATGTGCTTAATTGTGCTTATCCTTGTGTTGTGGCCGTTCTCACTACCTTTGTGCGCAATGAAAACCAGGTTCAACACTAACTTTTCCAGGCTCCACGCATGTTAAATCTTTAATCTTGCCCAGTTTGAAACTGAACTTTCTGCCTTCGTTTTCAGCGTTTTCTGACGAAGAACTAACAGGTTTAGAGAAACATAATGCATTCCGAGAGATACACCTAGCTTCGCCCATGACTTTAAACAGACAAATGTGCGATGAAGCGAAAGCATATGCTGAGCAAATCGCACAAATGGGTACTCTCCTGCACTCTTCAAGTGGCGATGGCGAAAACCTTTCCATGGGATGTTCCACCAACAAGGCGCAAACTGTGGAAGAAGCTGTGACAAACTGGTGAGATTACCTGATTTGAATTCCAGTAAAATTTTGGCGCTATAATAGTCATTCATCTGACATCCTTTTGAAACTGCTCTGCGCCTTGGCATACGGAATTACATTAAAACCCGCATGTAAGAACCTAGTGGTTTAAGCGCCCGCTGGCAGGAACCAGTTTGCCATTTTAAATATAAGAACCCGTTTAGTGAAGCAAGATCAAGCAGGTTCTTACATGTGAGTTGGCTACAGTTAAATTATGATAAGCATTTTAACCCAAGAGTGTGATTTTGAGATTGCAAATTTACATTACAAGAAAAATGTTTAATACTGTTGTGAATGAATACTGTTTATTCAAAGACCAAACGGTTCGAAACCCAAGTTTATTTATTTTTCTGGTAATCAACTCATATATCTCGTTCATAGAAATTAAGAAGCTAATCAAGAACCTACTTGGCCTAAATCGCCAATAACTACCTCAACATGCAAGAACCTATTTTGCCAGACTTCAAAAAATGTGGGTTCTTACTCGCAGGTTTTTACTGAAAAAATTGAAATAAGTCGCTAGACCTTGCACTCCAATTCAAAGCAATGACTTATCATTGTATATTTTGGCTTCATTTGGTGGTAGCATTTAGCGTTTTAGAGAGCGTTCGTGAGAATTACAAAACTCGCCATATTCTATATTATACCTTATAATTTCATATCCTTTTCGAAAGACCTTTTCCAAGCATACCTCTATTTTTTTTTTGAAATTCAATCCCACCCTCATTCATGAAGGGCAGGTAAAATGACTTTTATCATTCCACTATTACGCCATTTTACCATATTCAATAGAACGCGCAAAAATTGCTTTCGTTAATAGCACGAGCCTTTTGCAATCAATTTTCCGATAATGCAGGATGTATGTTAAAAACCTGCATCCGAAATACTAGAAAATGACATAATACTGGAGTAATAAATCCCTTATTCGACGGTTTAACATAAGATACGCGCAGACATTTTCTCGTTGCTCGTATAAACCACAAAATATTTCGGACGTATACCCACCCTATTTCCCCACTGGAACATTAACTTCAACACAAGCCATTTCTTGCAGGTACAACGAGGTGTGTGAGCCTGGATACAATTTCGCCTCCGGTGGCTTTAGTGGCGGAACAGGCCATTTCACGCAAGTCGTGTGGAAAAGAAGTACGGAACTTGGCATTGGACGAGCCGAAGTACAACAAAATGGCATGAAGTGTGCATATATCGTCGGAAGATATAAACCAGCAGGGAACTTTCAGGGAGCGTTTGGAGAAAATGTCAAGCAGGGAAGCTTTGACGCTAACAGTTACTGCTCCTCAGTTACAAATTCAGGCTTCAAAAAGAAGTTCTTGGACAAGCAGGGGCTAGCAGTGGCGACTGTCTCAACGAAGGCTTCAGGACACGCTCAGAGTCACAGCAATGGGTTTGCTGAAGCTCGAAAGCAACGTCTCGAGGTCTTGAAAAAGAAGAAGACTACTGTGGCCCAAAAGCATGATTAATTGTTTCCACGTGGAGCTTGAAAAGTGTATGATTTATTAAAAATAAAATGAATAAAGGTCAAACTATGATAGTTTATTTTTGAAGGGTTCCTCTATTTTTGAAACTATTAACCTAAGCCTGTCATCGGCAATATAAACCACAATTTTAGACTTAAATCAGAAAACTGGATTTTTCTCAACTTTTTTTGGCTGCTAAAACGTTCTATTTTAGCTGAGTTATGTGTATCACCTAACTCCTGTTATAAATTATAAGCACTTAAAGCCAAAAATTAAGGGCGTTTTAACGGAATATATTGTTGCTATATTATAAGCATTTGCTTCCAAAAAAATGACCCGCACAGAGTATTTTCCGTTGCATAATTGTGCATAAATAACGGACATGGTAGAATGGGACACAAGTCTAAAAAAAACTGTTTTCAGCCACCTCAAGGCAAGTCTCCATTGAGTAGGTCGATGCGTGTTTGGTGCGTAATTGTTACTGCAACAATATATGGCGAGTAGAAGACAAACTTACATAAAGTGTATATGACATTAAAATACAGAAGAATGGCGTTTTCCTTTTTGGACTACTTCAAGTATTCAAGTATTATTGGTTTTTGACAGAAAAGACTGGAGCCAATAGGGTTTCCATGGCAACGACACTATGGTGCCATTTGTTTTTTTATAATTCGAGATGTACATCTCTGGTGTCAAGTTTGAAGAACACTGCTTCAATATTTCCACAGACGTTCTTTATTCAGTATTTTACCATTTTAATTGCAAAAAACATGACGTCAGCACTTTTCTGATTTGCATAATACAAAAACGACAATATCTCTAAAACGAAAAAAGTCATTTTAAAAAGGAAAACGCCATTCTTCTGTATTTTAAAAAGCCTTTCAAATGCGCAGCTTTAATGTTTTATGTCATATACGCTTTAAGCAGTATACATGAACAGATTTTACGAGCTGTTCGGCAGGCTCTTGTCCAGTGTTGGGCAGGCCCATGGCTCTAACGGAGATCTGCAAACCAAACTTTCTTTTTCAACAGACAACACTTGCCACGCATCTCTTTACATATCAAATATTAAAATACCGTCTGTTTTCCTGCAATAGGGAAGATTTATTATCCTACACTAACATGTTTGTACAAAGAATACAAGATCCTAAACTATAATCACTTAATCGGCTTGAAGTAGGCCACGAATTTTAAATGATTTTTATTACATTAGATTGACAGAACGGGGGTGGAAAGGGTTCTAGAATCGTCGGGTATCTTCTTTCAGTCAAGCCTTAAAAATTGAGAGACATAAAACATCGAATTCATTAAGAAAATCAGGCAGTGGTTAACAGATCAAATTAGTAATGGTAATAAGACTGAGTGAAGTCCAATTCGGTCTGTAATCGTACGAGTGATAACAAAATCGAATAACAGACCGAACTGGACGACACGAAGTCCTATTATCAACTAATTATAAAAATTACAATTTCCTAGAAAAGAAGAATAGCCAAGTTATGAAAGAAAGGGAAAATTTGCATTAAAGTACTGACAAAGGAGGCGTGTCGCTCCGAAATTGAGATTGGTTGATTTAAACTACAACATTGAATGTGATTGGCTTATTGAACTGTCCGATAACAAACTGTCTGATAACAAACTTTCCAATAACAAACTGTCCGATAACAACTTGGTAAGTGAATTAGTGTGAACTGTCCGATAACAAACTGTCTGATAACAAACTTTCCAATAACAAACTGTCCGATAACAACTTGGTAAGTGAATTAGTGTGAAATAGGAGTTTTTTAGACCAATCACATCCAGGAAATTGTCATTTTTATGATTAAGCGTGTTATAGAAAATTTCTGATTATATACTTATGGCACGCTCCGTTGCTTTTGAAATTTAATTTTACAAACGAGTTTTTTCTTCGTTTTATTCAGTATATTCTTTATTCAGCACGTCAACAATGTTTTTACTCTGGAGTTGTTATGTTGCTTTCTTTCGGACACTGACATGTTCCGTACTCATTTTCTTTACAGCCGTGGGACAGTAAACATCTCGGTTGAACGATCCCTTTAATACATTCTCTCTGTACGAGCCTCCAAGATTGCCAGCGGGTTTGTATCGACCAACAATTTACGCACACTTCATTCCGTCTTGTTCTATTTCTGCTCTGCCAATACCGAGTACGGTGCTCTCTTTCCAAACAACTTGTGAGAAGTGTCCAGCGGCGTCGGGTCCATCCTCGGCCTCCCCAAGCCCTTCATACCCGGGATCGCAAACTTCGTTGTACCTGAAAGACAGACATGAACATTTTTTATGTCGTACATATGCACTTTACATGGTATACCCATACATACATGCATTGAGGCTCAAGCATGTTTGGTGGTAAGACATGGTTGGAAAAAAATATAGGCCACGATCTTTTTATTCAATCAGTATATATGGATTGGTAGTATACGCGTGTACACCAAGCGAATTGTGCTCGACATGATAGCTATGAGCATTTTGTTGAGGGGAAGGGTGGGGAGAATTGGATAGGGGATAGCCTTAAGGTCTCGGTAAAGGAAAACGAGGTGCCCACGGAGGAAATTTGCATATGTCTCGTATTAGTGGAATTATTACATTTCAAACTAAAAATTCGAATGTCGAGCGCGATTTACGCAAAGAAACTGACATAAAATGAGTAAATTAAAAAAAACAAAAATCGGAAATTTCTTCACACCCTTTCTTAGGTCTTTTATCTGTCAATCAGATGCAATAAAAAATAAGTGAATATTTAACAACGCGAAAGGGGTGGAGCTTCAGAAGTAAACTCGATACCTCCGAGTTCGAGAGCAAAAAACTTAAGCGCCTTTTAAAATTCGATAAAATAAAATCTTTTATCAGATATTTCAGTCTTTTAGCTTTAATTTGATATACAACTTACCTTTGTAGCGAAAATACTCGCGCGACTAGAATTTTTTTCCGTGGGCACCTCGTTTTCCTTTACCGAGACCTTAATACTTTTTTGGAGTGAAGACGTTTTTAGCGCCTGTTTACGTTTACCAACAATTTGCAAATAAGGGTAGGGAGGTCAAAAAAGAATTAGAAATCAAAATGACAAAATGTTCTGTACTGGACCATCAAAACCATCCCTTCCTTCACCTTCAAAATGCTTTTTTGCCAACGAGCAAGCCATGAAAATTTGACGATTTCTTTGAAGGTGGATGATCAAAGTTAATACCTCTGTTTCTCTAAGTTGAGCCTCGGTTTCGTAGATAAAGACCTCGTCAAGATTACACCAAAGTAACAAGAGAAATAGAATAACTTAAAGGGACCTAGTCAGCCACACCTTTGTTTTTGTTTACGAGCAAGAGTTTGGCTATTATATTTTATTCCGAGCATGTCGAAATGAAGGAAATCATTAAAGATAATTAAACACACTTTCAGGAAAGGAACTTACAGCTAAGTCCTTTAAGCTTAAACACTGTCGAAAAAATTGAACTCAGGACCAATGAGGCGGACCCGGTCACTTTTTGCCCAATGGTTACTTTGGTAAATATTCTGATAATTTGTGTGTTTTTAGTATACTTTGGCTTGCTTTCTGTTGCCCTAAGGAGATAAATATGTTAAGCTAGGCAGAGACCTGATAACCTCGATTACGCAAACCGTGAGAACATTGTGAAAGGAAAGAAACCGTCTCAGAACATTGTGAAAGGAAAGAGTTATTTGCAAGCTCTGAGAATATATCGTAATAGTTAATTTTCAGTTAAACATACTTGAGTAATTAATCCCCTTTATCGACCGTAAAACAAGTTTTTTTGAAGACTTTTCGATGGCCACACATAAACCGTGAAAGGAAAACGTTCTCAGGTAAGAATAATAAACAATTATTGGATGAGGTTTTTGTGATATCCAGAATAATCAAGGTCGAGCTAGGTAAGGGTTATCAGCCGAAGCCGAAGCGGCTGAGGCTGATAACCCTTACCGAGACCTTGATTATTCTGGATATCACAAAAACCGAATCTAATAATTGTTTTATTATGCATTGAACGAACGCAAAAATTTGGAAGTCATGTTTCTACTTCTTCACTGACGGCAAGCAACACCAATCGCGGGAAGTTGACATGATTACCCTTGGAAATCATGCACTGCGGTCATACATGACATGATTACCCGTGACCTTGACATGATTATTAGTGACCTTGACATGATTATTGTATAATCTGCAGTTATGACGTCACGAGCGCTGATTTCGAAAATTCACTGTAGGCTTTCGGCCAATCAGAAAAGGGTTAGAGAGTTGAATGTATAATAATGATAATTACCAGCTTGTCACGGCTTCTTTCACTGTTTGAGGTTTGTCAGTGGAGCAGCCCATCGACAAGTTTTCACCTTGATTAGGTATCCGATCTTCAGTTGAATGTACTAGGTCACCCAGTTCTGCGATATATTTGGCCCACTTGGCAGCAGAATCACACATTTCACGATCTAGCGTCATCGGCGGCGCGTCATGTATGGCACGGAGATCATTGTGTTCCCTCAGGTCGTTTACCTCTTGTTGAGAAAATACTGCACATACGGATAAAGGTTTAGTAGTAGGTCAATCAAACAACTTATTGCTGATGCCAAAGTCAGTAAGTCACTCAAAGTCGATCAGTCCAAGTCAGTCAATCAGAGTCAGTGAGTCAATCCATGTCAGTCTGTCTGATGAGTCGGAGCCAGTCACTCCATGTTAGTTTGCCAGATTTAGAGCCAGTCCGTTATTTTCGAGCACCTCACACCACGAGTCATCGAGAGCCGACCATTATAAGGTTAGTCCGAGAAAATGATTTTAACTTGATCTTAATGTTTCCGATTTTGTTTCTTTTGTTTCCCACGGCCGAACCAGACTAAGTAATTCATATAACCTTAAAACTCCTGTATGTAAAACTAGCACCTTTCAGGCCTCTTACTTTAATCGTATTGCTAAGCTCTGGAACTATATCTGTAAATTTTCAACCCCTACCAGTTTTCCAACTACTGCTTCCTTCCGCAACTTTGTTACTGAGCACATGTTTCACCTTCTGCACAATCACTTTGACATATACTATCCCTGTACCTGGTCAATTGTACGATCCTGCTCTTGTCATCCCTAGTTTTTAGAGTCTTTTAAATTTAACCGTGTTCTTAATTATTATTTGTATCTTAATTTTTTTTTTTCATGGGCGGCGCCTCGCATGGTTCCTCGTGTCCCGTTCGCACCTGCCCTTTTGACCTTATCACTTCATATCACTCTGCATATATATTTCATTTCTTCTTGGTTATTTTTCTTGTTGTATGTAACATGTGTAATGGTCAATAAAGCTGTAAAAAAAAAAAAATTCAGTGAGAGACCACGATCACATGACAGGAAAATATCGTGGCGCCGCGCATAACGAATGCAATTTTAAGCTTAAACTAAACCCGAAAACAATGCCAATACCAGTCATCTTTCACAATTTGAAAGGATACGACGGCCACCTGCTGATGCAAGTGATGGCGAGGGTTCAGGGAGAAATCAAATGTATCCCGACAAACACTGAAAAACACATCTCATTTTCACTGGGGAATCTGAGATTGAATTTCCTGCTGAGCAGCCTTGACAAGCTGGTGAAGGGGAGTGATGAGTTCCCCATCATGAAAAAACTGATGCCAGAAGAAAACAAGCGGCAGTTGCTGCTGAAGAAAGGCATCTACCCATACGAGTACATGGACTCGTTTGAAAGGTTTCACGAAGCTCAACTGCCGGAGAAAGAAAAGTTCTACTCAGGCCTGAATGGCAAGGGAATAACAGATGAAGAGTATGGGCATGCAAAGAAAGTCTGGGGGACATTTGGCTGCCGACATCTTGGCGATTATCACGACCTCTACGTAGCCACAGACACGCTGCTTTTAGCAGACGTGTTTGAAAACTTCAGAAAGGTTTGCCAGGAGAAATACGGGCTGGATCTGGCGCATTACTACAGCGCGCCAGGCTTGAGTTGGGACGCTCTACTGAAAAAGGCAGGCGTGGAACTCGAGCTACTGACGGACTTAGACATACACCTGTTTATCGAGCGGGGAATGAGGGACGGTATCTCAATGGCGAGCAAGCGCTACGCAAAAGCGAACAACCCGCGGATCGAAGGATGCGACCCAACCCAACCAACGAACTACATCACATATCTTGATGCAAACAACCTCTATGGATGGGCAATGAGCCTACCTTTGCCGAAGAGCTGCATTACTGGCACAATGAGTAGCCGCTCGCGCCAGAAAAGAAGGTGATAGGTTCAGATAAAATGTCAGAATACCAGCAGCGGCTGATGGCCGACTTAGATTTAACCATGCCAAACACAGAGAAGCTGGTGCTAACGCTGGAGGACATAGAAAAGTATGTGGCCCACTACAAGAACTTGCAGTTCTATTTCAGTCAGGGAATGCGATTGAAGAAAGTCCATCGAGTGATAGAGTTTGACCAAGAGCCGTGGATGGAGCCATACATCAGGATGAACATGGAGTTTCGAAAACAGGCAAAGAGCGATTTCGAAACAGACTTCTACAAGCTGATGAACAACTCGGTGTTTGGCAAGACGATGGAGAACCTGAGAAACCGTGTTGACATGAAGATAGTGAGAGACTGGGAAACCGACAAGATACGAAAGCTGCTGTCGAGTCCGTCTTTTGACAGATACAAAATCTTTGGAAACGACATTGCGGGCATCCACATGCGCAAAACAAAGCTGGTGCTGAACAAGCCCGTGTACACAGGAATGACGATTTTAGAGAATAGCAAGATCTTGATGTACCAATTTTACTATAACTACTTGAAAGCCAGATATGGCCACAAATGCGAGCTGGTCTACACAGACACAGACAGCCTGATCTTGGACATCCAGACAGAAGATGTGTACAAAGACATGCAAGAAAACTCATGGCTGTATGACACAAGCAACTACCCCAAGTACCATCCGCTTTACGACAACAGAAATAAGAAGGTTTTAGGCAAGATGAAAGATGAATGTGGGGGAGGAGTGATAAATGAAGTCGTAGCAGTAAGGCCGAAGATGTACTCGGTGCAAGTGGGTGAAAAAAATATAAGGAAGGCAAAGGGCGTGAAAAAAAAATTGATTGAAAAAGAGATAACGCACGAGCACTACAAAGAAGCGCTCTTTGAAAGGAAGCAGTCTATGCACAAACTGAAAATCTTGAGAAGTGAAGGCCACGAGATGTACGGAATGTGCATGAACAAGATCTCCATATCACCGTTTGATACAAAGCGCTGGATAGCAGAAGACGGAATCCAAACGCGGGCATACGGGCATTTCAGGCTGGAGGCAGCTGCGTATTAGGCGGCACAACCAACAGCTCTTCACGAACAAAGCCGCGCTTGGGCCCGTCAGACAAATAATAGACAACCGGCTCATCAGGCTTGGTTACATTCCTTTCAATCTGGTAGACTTTCAAAGACCAGATAGGGTCAGTGGCTCTTTTGGTGCCACCTTCAAGTTCGCCAGGCTGATACAAATACCTCACATTGACAAGAGGAGGCATTTTTTTTCTTTTGATCCAACAGGCCTGGAGTACTTTGTGGACGGTTTTGAGGCGACCGATTTCTCTTTTATCGCAACGGCTGGCTTTTTACCGGTGAGGCTGGTCACCTCATTGTTCAGCGCGCCGACAACATCAGGGAGCCTTTTGACCCACGCACGATAAAAAGAAGCTCTCCCTGTTTCTGCAGCTCGCTTGGCTGATACATGTCCGAGAAATTCGGCGCTTTGGGCAGAGTCAGTCTCTGGTCGGGGTGAGCCTGGTTGTAGATCTTGAACGCGTAATCGGTGTTTGTGAAGTTTTTCTGCGCGTGTTCTTTGATTTCTTCGTTGGTGTTGATCCAGTTGAGCAGCTGTGTTCGCTCGCGTGTGTATTTTGCCATTGCTGACTAATAAGCCTCCAGTGCTTTGTCGTGCCGCGTTTTCTCGTCTAACGCGGTTTTGCCATTGTCGCCGGCCAAAAATTTGGCGAGATAGTTGTCGCCAGTGAAAGCCGCAGCGTTGAGAACTGCGCCACCAATCATCATCGCGATGCTAGCCATTTTATGTCAAGATAATTTTTTTCAATCAGGAAGAATCTTCTGGTCCTGGAGATAATTTTTCAGCGCGATGCTGCCAGCCATGACAGCGGTGAACTTGGCATAGTTCGTGACGTTGATGCTGGGGTCGGCGGTGAAGTTCTCTCTCACGACCTTTTTCGCAATCCAGCTAATGCCAGCGGCAATGTCGGTTAGAGTTGCTGCGTCCATGATTGTTTTCACAAGCTTGTTGTCAGACATCATTATATTAAAAATAATGTTTTTTTCAATTCAACAGCAAGCCTCGCACAAATGAGTTCCATGCTCGTCATCATCATAAATTTCCTGGCATTTTTCACACACGGCTTTGAAAGAAGGTTTGTACTTTTCTGGCGAAGTTGAAATGATATGCCAGGAAAATTTGAAAGCTTCTATTGTGAAGCCAGCCCTGAGCATTAATATTCCACTGACGGCAGCAGTTTTGATGAAAACCTCGGTAAATTTTTGTATGGTATATCAATATGGATAAAAATTCAATTGATCAGTCACGCCTTTTTAATCCATCATTCTTATTTCTCCTCTTTTTGGAGTAGCGGGCGATGGCGGGGGAGCTCGTGGCAAAACAGGCGATGGCGGCGGCTTGGTAAAAACGCCTTTGATCTCTTCGCGTTTGTAGTATATCCCCGCCAATGAGACGATAATGCTGATGACACTCAGCCATTGCGTTTTTGTGATTTTAGTGGGCTCAGCTGGAGGTTCAGGCGCAGCAGGCGGTTCAGGTGCAGCAGGTGGGTCGGTTTTTATCTGATTATTTGCAATGATGGTCTGGGCCTCGGCTAAGGCGTTTTTCTGCGCCTCGCGCGCCAGTTTTGTTTTTTGAGCGGCAGGTTTGCCCGCGGCGAAACGCTTTGGATTTTTTGGCTTTGTGGCGGACGTTTTTGAAGTCCCTTGTTGAGTCGTATCAACTTCTGAATCAGCCATGAGGTATATTTTCTGAAAAAAATTATATTTTATTGAGCAATTATTCAGCATTTACTGGGGGTTGCTTAGCATTATCTACTTCGTCTACCCCAGCAAGCGGTGCGTGGCGCCTTTTTCTGCGCCTCGCGCGCCATTCTGAAAAAATTATATTTAATTGAGCAATTATTCAGCATTTACTTGGGGTTGCTTAGCATTATCTACTTCCTCTACCACAGCAAGCGGTTGGAAATCGACATGTTTTGCCGTGATCAAAAACGCGTTGGCAACTGCCAGCAAACAGCCGCATCTCAGCGCAAGGTTGCCAGAAAGATTGGACAGTTCTTTTGTGATGATGTAGTCGTTTTTCAGCTCATTCTGCAGGGCTTCGGTATCTTTGAGCCGCACCACCAGACTGAGTGCCTTTGTGGAAAATGACAGAAAGCTCTCAATCAGGGTTTCAGTTGTCTTAGCACCGACGTAGGTCTCGTACCTTTTGTAGTGCTTCATGACATCTTTGTCTTCCAGCCGCCTCACTTGTTCGTGTGTGAGATTCACGCCGATTGCTGCTTTGCATTTGCCGGTAGAAACCAAAAACGCAAGCTGCTCGCGAAGAGCAGGAATGTCGGGTCTAGCAGCAGGCAAAGCTGCCGCAGGCTCGGCTTCCAAGAGGTTCATGACTTCGGCCATGACTGCTTCGTTTTCTCCAGTCATTATATTCGTTCATTTTTTAATTTCAATAGGCAAAAAAAAATTTTTGTGATCTTTTTAACGCAAAAAACTTGCCTTTTTCATTTCAAGACGTGCCTGTCTTCATTTGGAAAATTTAAAGACCGGATAATCGTAGCCTTTCATGGAGGGCCGCGTCCCTTCATATTTGATTAAATTTGTTCTTGATCGGTTTTTCAGATCCCAATACAATGATGAAGGGGCATAGTACATCTTCACGCCTCTTTCTTCTGTTTCAAGAGTGACAACGCTTATCGGCCTTCCGTAATCGTTTGTCCCGTGATGTTCAATGCCGTGATACCTGTACACTCCAGGTTGCATTTTTCTCCAGCTCAAGATTTGTTCAGCCTCTTCCCACTGTTGCTCCATGTACCAAAGTGCTACTTCTCTTCAACGAAGAAAGGAAAGCGCAAAGAAAAAATCAAATGGGCAAATTTGCGCGTTTTCAGCCTTGAAATCATCTGATTGAGTTCGTCATGGGAGAGCCCGCCGGCGTATTCTTCGAAGATGGTTTTTGTGGTCTTGGCCGATGGCGTGTAAAAAAGAACGATTGCTGCAACGTTTTCACGAAAAGGCTTCGCGATGCTTGAGAGCTGCTGTGTCAGCACCCACACACTGATGCCGGCGTGGCGTGCCGAGAAACCGAGTTTGACAAGCTCCCCGGTCCGCCCTTTCACGTCTTTTGAGGCGGCGCAGTCATCAAGTACGATGAGTGTGTTGGTGCCTTCGAAAGCAAAACTGGCCAATTTCAACCAGATTTCGACCTGGTGCTGCTCGCAGATTATGATATACAGCCGCGGGTCTCTCTCGCCAAACCGATACAGCGTTCTGTTATGAGCGAAGGTTGGGCAGATTAACATGATGTAATCGGAATTTTCTCGCGCCCGGTGTAAAACTGAGCGCGCGAACGAGATGGTCACAGCGAACAGACGCGTTTCACTGTAGAGCGCCCTTTTCGCCTCCTTAAAGCCGAAAAAAATGAAAGCAAACAGTATATATGATGACAAACAGGAAGCGTAACCGACAAAGGAAACAGAGTGAAGCAAGTAGCGCGTCCTCCAGCGACGAAAGCTCTCCCGCAGCAAAAAAATCCAATTTGACAGACGCCACGAGGTGTGATATCCCGGCCATCATGTCGGCGCAAACGTTACAATCGGTGAGTGAAGAACCAAGTATTGGCCAAATATGGCAAGCATTAATGAAAATACAAGCTGATGTTACAACGATATTAAACGACAATCAGGAACTAAGAAAGGACGTGGAAAATTTGAAGACCTCGATGCAATTTCACGCTGAAATGGTAGATGCACTCAAAACGCAAAATGAGAAACTTGTTTCAACAAACAACGCTTTACATAGCGAAGTATTTGACTTGGGAAAGAGAGTGCAAACACTTGAATATGAGCACGATGCCTTAGAGCAATATACACGTAAATTTAATATCGAAATCCATGGCATTCCAGAATACGAAGGTGAAAACCTGCAAGACATTGTCATCAAAACGGGCCAAAGAATGTCAGTTGATGTAATAACCGAGGACATTGACATTGTACATCGACTGTACCGAAAGTCGCCAGCCATTAAACCCATAATTGTTCGCTTCACTACATACAAGAAGAGACGAGAATTTTACAAAAGCAGATTTAATTTAAAAGAAGCGAATACTACAGAGATCATCGGGTCAACACAGGGAGATACAGAAGGAAGAATTTTCATAAACGAGAACCTTACACAATACAGACAAGAAATTCTGGCTAAGACAAGAAAAATGAAAAGAGCCAACAAGATTTATCGAGTTTGGACTGTGGATGGGAAAATTTTTGTCCGGAAAACTGAGGAGTCCAGACCGCGTAGAATCAATGAGGCTTGGGATTTAGAAGAACTGGCAACCTGATTATACTATGACTGTTTACCTGATATCCTTTAATCACTCATAAGTCGTTGGTGTAAGGAAAAATGAACAGACCTAGATATACTACATTATTCAATCATCATCAATTTCCTTTTATTAAACTACACGACCGGTTTCAGGAGGCAAACACACCGTATTAGATTATGCTTGTTCGATCGCTCGTCAAACCTTTTTTGTTTACTTGCTATCACATTAGTTCTTTAGTAATCTTAGTTATTATTTGCATTTGTGATATCGTTCTCCTATTTTTCCGTTTTGAATATAATCTTTTTTTCCCCTATAGGTTTACCAGCATCATACATTTAGTTCGAGCAACATCGGCGAATCGTTTGTTTTCAAATTGCTTATTTCTTGCATTTGTGGTTTGCATGTATTTATATTGCCTGCTATCATCTTTTGTTCTGTTGATTAATGGATTCTGCAGTCCCAATGTTACTTTCCGTAAATACGATGTCTTTTAAGTTGATTTCGCTTAATGTGAAGGGCATAAGCAATTTTAAAAAAAGAAGAACTATTTTTACTTGGTCCCGAAAGCGAAATGCAGACATAACCTTTTTACAAGAAACTCATTCCACTGCTGAATCAATTGTTCAATGGAAAAATGAATGGGGCGGAGAGCTTATTGCCTGTCACGGTAGCTCCAATTCACGTGGAGTGGCAATTTTGATAAAAAACGGTTTTGATTGCAAAATACAGCATACACTCGTGGACCCCATGGGACGCTATATAATTTTAACAGCCGATATAAAAGATTCAAGGTATGTTTTAATAAATATTTATGCTCCAAACAAAGACAAAGATCAAATAGAATTCGTAAACAATCTACTTGATATATTGAGAAAGGAAAATCTGGACACCGAGGAAAAGATAATTATGGGAGGCGATTTTAACTGCCCCCTCAATCCAGCTCGTGATAAAAAAGGAGGAAATCTAAATCAACGAAAATCAGTTGTGGAATGTATTGACTGTTTACAAAACGAGCTTGATTTAGTAGACATATGGAGAATTAAGAACCCAAACACAAGAAGTTATACGTGGAGCCAAAAATCTCCCAAAATCTTTTGCCGTTTAGACTATTGGTTAATTTCAAACAATTTAAATGACCGTGTAAAATCAACTGATATTATTCCCGCAATTAGAACAGATCATGATGCAATTACTTTAGATATAGAAGAATTGGCAACCGAACTAAGAGGTTCGGGATATTGGAAAATGAACTGCTCTCTGTTAGTTGATGAAGAGTATGTAAATAGTGTCACAGAAATGATCCCAATTTGGATTGCAGAAGGGCAAAAGGAATTGTCAGACGACCGTTCAACCTGGGATTGGATTAAATATAACATTAAACGTCACGCTATTTCACACTCAAAAAAGAAAGCGAAAGAAAGAGATGTTGAGGAAAAAACTCTTCAAAAGGAACTAAACAAAGCAAAGGAAGCATTAGAAAAAAACACAAGTGATTCTAACATTACTCATTATCACACAATCCGAGAAAAATTAGAGGCGCTCTACGAAGAGAAAACAGAAGGAATAATAATACGCGCACGTGCTCGATGGCATGAACACGGAGAAAAAAGTACTAAATATTTCTTGAATCTGGAAAAAAGGAATCATGTAAAGAAACACATACGGAAACTTTACATAAACGGTGCTATTAATACGGATCCAATTAATATTCTAAAGGAACAAGAGCGTTTCTATCATGATTTGTATAAAACTGGTAACAATGATCCGAATATTGCTTTAAAAAGACTCGCTTTTTTGAGTGAATTAAATATTCCAAAACTTTCGGAGAAACA
This sequence comes from Micromussa lordhowensis, assembly GCA_964020085.1. NCBI lineage: Eukaryota > Metazoa > Cnidaria > Anthozoa > Scleractinia > Lobophylliidae > Micromussa > Micromussa lordhowensis. The sequence goes on from OZ026606.1 coordinate 11,798,565, forward strand.
GAAAATCACATGTGAGGGTAAAATTACATCCGAGGAATGTTTTCGCCTTCTAGATTCTTTTAACAACAATAAAACACCAGGGAATGATGGCATCCCTATTGAATTCTATAGAAAATTTTGGCCTCTAATTGGTGATAGTTTCATAAGATGTGTGAATGAGTGCTTTGATAAAGGTGAGATGTCCTCATCCCAAAAACAAGCAGTTATTACTCTAATTGAGAAGAAAGGAAAAGACCGCGCATTCCTTGAAAACTGGCGTCCAATTTCGCTAGTCAACGTAGATGCAAAAATAATGTCCAAAGTAATCGCTTCGAGAATTAAAAATGTGTTACCAGAGATTATTCATCACAATCAAACAGGATTCGTTAAAGATCGTTATATAGGCGAAACAATTCGATCTATCTATGATTTAATGGATTATACTGTTGAAGAGAATATTCCAGGACTAATGATTTTTATTGATTTTGAAAAAGCTTTTGATAGCGTGGAATGGGACTTTCTTCTCGAATGTCTTGAATCCTTTAATTTCGGACCTAACTTTCTTAACTGGGTTAAAACTTTTTATAAAAACATACAGAGCTGTACTATAAATAATGGAACTGCTTCAAATTATTTTGTGCTTGAACGCGGAGTCCGGCAAGGTGATCCACTCTCGCCGTATCTTTTTATAGTAGTTGTGGAAACTCTTGCAATTGCCATTCGTCAAAATAAGGATATAAAAGGAATCTCTATCGAGAATGAGGAAACAAAGTTATTGCAATACGCGGATGACACTACTGCAGTGCTCTCGGATATGAACTCGGCCAAAAGTTTATTTGAATTGTTGGACATTTTCAAGGACATTTCGGGTCTTAAGATTAATTGCACAAAAACTGAGGGTACGTGGATCGGAGCTTCCAAAGAAAATAAAACAGAACCTTTTGGAATTAGATGGCCTACGGAACCAATAAAAGCTCTCGGAGTATACTTTACATATGACCTAAAACTGCTCAAAGAAAAGAATTTCATCGAAAGACTGGATAGTATTAAAAAACTGATAAACATTTGGTCTTCCAGAGGTCTTTCAATCCTTGGTAAAGTGACAATAATAAAATCCTTTCTAATTCCCAAATTTGTTTATGTATGCTCACTTCTGCCAACACCCAATGAGCTGGTGAAACAATTAAATCAATTGTTATTCAAATTCTTATGGAATGGAACAGATAAAGTAACGCGTGTTTCAACAATAAATGATTATGGGGAAGGTGGATTAAAAATGATTGATTTGGAGAGCATGGTTAAAGCTCTGAGATTGGCATGGCTTAAACGAATATTTAACGCAAATGACGGAACATGGAAGCGGTACTTACAACACCAATTGAAAACGTTTGGAGGACTGTTCTTTTTAAATTGCAACTATGATGTTAACGACTATACAATCACTTCCCAGTTTTATCGAGAGCTTCTTCTATGGTGGTCACAATTTCGTGAAACCTTCGCTACAGACTTGAATTGGACAAATATTATTTGGAATAATAAAGAAATTAGAATAGATAAAAAGCCTATCTATTACAAAAAAATATTTTGACTCCGGAATCACTCACATCCATGATCTCCGGTTCGATTTGAATATTAATGAATTTTTTAGTTACGTTTTAAATAAAATTAGTAAAATTAGCTTTTTACAATGGGCAGGTCTTCGACACTCAATACCTGATTTTTTGAAAGGTGATCGTAATTATATTTATACACTAACGCCTTCTTCGCTTCAAATAAATAACAACATTTTTGATGCAAAGAGAAAGAAATCGAGAGATTATTACTCCTTACTTGTTATGAAGAAATCACAGCCTCCCAACATTGTTCATAAATGGAAAAGCGACTTTAATATCTCAGATGATCTATTGAGGGAATCCTTTATTTTACCTCACTCTGTTGCACTAGAATCCTATGTTAAGGCTTTTCAGTATAAAATCCTTAACAATATACTCTACACAAACACGAAATTGTGTAAAATTGGCTTTAGAGCTGATGACTTATGCACTTTCTGCGAAGCCGAGCGAGAAACGCTTTATCACCTGCTTTACCAATGCACTTATGCTAGACAGTTCTGGAATGATTTCGAATTGTGCTGGTTCCGCTTGTCAAATCAGGTAGTTCACCTGACTTTGGAAAATGTTTTATTTGGAATGCTTTCAACACAATGCCCTTCACATACACTACTAAATTACTTTATTATTACTGGAAAACTGTTTTTATGGGACTGCAGAAGAAAACAAATACACCCTAAAATACAAGGTTATCAGAAATATGAAATTGAAAGAAAAATAAATAAGAAAAACTTCTTTGAAAAGAAATGGATATTTAAATGAAAAGGTTAATAATTTAAAAAGATCTTAAGCCGTTTTGCCTTCTATCCTGTTTTTCATTTTTTTCATTTTTTTTTTTTTTTAATTTGTTTAGTTTCTTAAGCTAACAATAGTGTAACTGCGTAAGATTGTTAATATATCGAGTTAATATCTTTTTTAACCTATTCTGTGAATGTAAAATTGTAACAGGCTGCACGCCGTCTGTTGTGTTCACGAGACTGGCGCCGCTGCCATGCATTTCTTGGCTGGCCATGGAGCGCAGATCGATCAGAAGCCCGAACTTGTTGTCGGTGTAGAACTTCTGAAGGGTCATGAACTGGGGTTTGTGTTTTTCTTTCATGAAGAAGCGGCTCACTTCACTCCAAATGTCCCGACTTTCGATGCCGTTGTTGTATATCATGTTGGGCGAGCCGTTTATCGTCACGCTGATTTTCTTTATGTCCGGTAAGATGTATTTTTCCGAATATCTTGCCCCCGCGGCGTACGACTCCATAAACAGCAAAAGGATCCCTTTCAATGACCGTCTTTGGGCGTTGACTTTGATGTTTATTCTCGTTGCTGTTTCTCTGTCGATTGGGACCACTTTATCACGGCTCACGTGGTCGTATAAAAACTCTTTGCCGCTGGTGTAAATGCTGGCTGCCTCTTCTGCAAGATACTTACTTTCGATCATTTCATACTCAAGCTGGATGTTCTTCAGCTTATATTTCAGTTTGGTCGGGTCCGTGCCTTTTACTACTTGGCTGGCTGGTGCGAGGGTCACTTCAAATGTTAGGTCGTTGTACAACGCCTGGGGGTAGAAAATTCCGTGGTCTGTCAAGATCTGATGGTCCAGATTGATTCGATATTTGGTGCCGTAAACTTCTTTAAGTTTTTTTTCGGCTTCAACGCCTGATGTTTTTTTGTCTCCCGAATTTGAGCGGATCTTGCACAAATCTTCGCTCTGGATACCCTCGGGCACCATGTTGTCTCGCTTTTCTCCGGGCAAGAAAAGGTCACTGAACGTATTGTATATGTTATGGCCGACGGTTTCTTCCAAAATCGTGCCTGCAAACTTAACAATTAGTTTGTCCACGAGTGCTCGCGAGACGTTCTGGACAAGGAAGTTGTTCGCGTGCCCCCCAGAAAGGTCGATATCAAAGATCAGGGCCAAAGAGTTAGGCGCAAGGACTTCGTTCTCGTTCAGCTTGGGCACGTGGACAGTCTCGCCTGGGTTGGCTTCAGAAGGGTTGAAAGTGATGCGCTTGACAGCGCGCGTTGCCTTCATGGCACGCATTATCTTTTAGCTGTGCTCTGGCAGAAGGTCATATTGCACAGACATGGTATAAATGAAAAAAATATAACTTCTAATTTAAAAAAACCTGTTTAAAAATATATTGCGATGGCTGAAGGTGGCGATTTTGGTTACGATGATCCTGATCTTGACTATCGGATTGACCACGATGACGACGACGACGACGATCAAGAAGTCAACAGAACCCGGCCGTTCCGGCCTGGCGCGGCGTCAACACCCCATCACGGCGAGCAATATGGGATGCAAACGATGATGCACGAGCAGGAAGGACTGCCAGATACCTCGTATGAAGAAACCCCTCTTTTAGGCGCCCAAGATCAAATACAAAGATCGTGGGACTCATTAACTCGTTTATATCCCAGAGCAAGCGCAACGAATTAAGAAACATCCTACAGCAAGACCGGCCGATTACAAGTCAAGATGGCCGGCGCAGGTAAAAAGGCTTATATGCTTTTCACAATAGACAATAATACAGGACAAGACCGGTTAAACCCCGCACTTCCAAAAGAAATAAAAAACTCTCTTGGAAATAGGGCAGAACAAACCATTGAAGAAGACCGAGCTTCCATTCAAGAACAACGCCAAAAATTATAAAAGCGACCTTGAAAGAAGAAAAAAGAGTTAGCCGGCCTTGAAAAACAATCAAAAGAGAAAGAAAAAATACAAGCAAAAGTTGACGGAGAAAAGAAAAAATTGGCCGAAGTTGAAAGAGAAAGAAACACAATAGAAGAAAGGCTGAACAGCACCAGGCGTTTAGACGAACTTGAAGATGATGAAAGTCGTCTTAAAAGGTTAAACGAAGAAGATCAGGCCGTCATTGATGACGTCTACGTATCAGAATTTGATAAAGATGCCGCACGAGAAAGGATGGCAGCAAGAGATGAGGATCTTTTGCGTCCTAAAGCTCAGATATCAGAAAGAGAATCTTCCTTGTCTCTCCGAGAAAGGATAAAGCTGATCTTCAAAAAATATGGCGTGACCGTTACAGCCATCTTTCTTGCTGCCGGCATTACAATCGGGGCAGTTGTTGGGTCAATCACCAAAGCTCTGAAAGCCACAGGCAAAGCAATAGGAAATGGTCTAAAAGACCTTGGGGCTAAAATTGGCTCACTTCTGCCTGGGTTAATTGGCTCGATCGCCAGCTTCCTTTTCAAAACTGCGGGGCAGGCGATTGGCTTTCTCGCCGAGCATACCTGGCTCCTGATTTTAGCGGCGGTTGTTTTCATTTTTGAAAAATACATCAAAAAGCGGCGTTAACGCGATGCCAACAACAGCAATGCTACGACTGCTACTACGCCAACAATTACCGCAGTTTTGTTTATCTCATGCTGCGGCGTTTTTTCTGAAAAAGTTTCCTCAATTTTTCCCGCTTCATCTTGCTTTGATGCCGGCTTAAGTGTTTGCGTGGCTGCTTTGTGGATCGGATCTGAGGGATGGCTGTTTGGAGGGTTGATTTTTGATGGCCCCCCATCCATCAGTCGGAGGCCCACTTTTTTTGTTCCTTAATTTACGTCATCGTTGACGCCTAGCTTCATTCCTGGAGCGGCTTGCTTCAGTCTGTTGTTGTATCCAACCGTGCTTTCCGTGTTGATGATCATTCTCGCTGGCATCAGCCACGCTCCAGGGCACACTGCAAGATTCAGCCTGACCTTTGCTTCATCAACCGCGAGCTGATACCTTTGCACGCTCTTCGCCAAATCCAGCTGCCTAATAGCGTCTTCCATCAGAGTCAAGAACTCCGTCTGCACCTCTTTTGCTCTCCCACCTTCCCCAATTATGCTGCTCCGAACATTAACTTGCGCGCCCAAGATGCAGTAAACGAAGGCCTCAATCGACTGGTTAATGCGTGCGACCCCTGTTTTCATTGCCCCGTGACCTGACACGCCGATGTATACGTCGCCCAGGCCGTGGTTTTTCCTGCTTGTGAACCGGAAATCGCTTGTTGGGTCTATCCCGAACTCTGCGCATCTCCTTTTGTATGAAGCCACGTCGTAATGATTGCCCGATAAATTGAATGTGGGGTCTCCGGGGAGGGCGCTTATGCTCTGAATACCCCCATCTGGAACAAAATTCTCCTGACTGTAAAATACAAGTGAAATCTGTAGAAGGCCCTCACTTGCGGAGAAAGATTCAGGCCGCTGTCAAAGATTTCTCTTGAAATTCCGCAGCCTTGCGTTGCGCAAAATACGGCGAAGTTGAGCTGCTGCGGCCAATAGTCCATATGCGGCCCTCCTAGCCAACGTTTCGCTTCTGCCGCGGATTTGTGCCTTATTCTTGTTTGTTGAAATATTTCCCTAAATTTCACCACAAAGATAGAATCTGGTCTCACGTAAATGTTTATCGGGTTGTTGAAGATTTTCTTCAGGCTTGGTGCCGCTTCAGTGAAATCTATAGCTGGCATACTTTGAAAAGAGAAGGTAGTGCAGTGTTGAGCGATGAAAAAAAAGATCCTCCTTTATCTGTTTCAAAAATACCTCCAGGACATTACAATTTAGAGGGCGTGGCAAAAGTAATAGACGGCCTGTTTGAAAAGTATCAATATCGCCAATTAGAAACAAAAATAAACACACCTGTGGCCATTCTTGAAATAAAAAATTTGGGGGCGAAAAAATAACCCTTGATCGTGATTTGGCCAATTTGTTAGGTATTAATCGTGTGCTAGACCTTGAAACACACGTAAAAAATCTCAGATATCCAACAACATACTTCATTCATTGCAATCTTATCGACAAAAACCAAAACTTTTTGAACAACAAAAAATCTGATGTTTTGGCTAAACTCGATTTAAAAGGCAAGCCTTATGAAAAAGTAAGCTATGAGTCTTCTACACATGAGCCTTTTCGCGAATGTTTGACAGACTCACATGTTCAAAGCATCACAGTAAGTGTCAGAGACCAAGATGGCGAGCTGTTTGATTTCAAAGGATTCAATCTTGAATTTGTTTTGGAAATAAATTAAATTTCTATTTATACAATCTCTTCCGCGAATGTTCTGCCATCCGCGCCTCCTGAAAACATATACCCTCAAATTCAGCCTGACTTCAGGATGCAAAAAGTCAATGAATTTCTGCCGCTCTGAACAAAGAAGTCGGCCACTATCGAGCAGTTGCGAAAAAATATAAACGCACCAAGAAGGTTTTCAACTGGAGTGCTGCCGGCTCCAGCGTTCTTTCGGCCGCTTTTTCAAGCGCGAGTTTTGGTTCCGCTCTTTCTTTTGTCGGCCTACCGGCCACAATATCGCTTGGCGTCGTTGGCGGGTGTTTCGCTCTCGCTTCTTCAGGGCTCATAATCGCCTGCAAAAAGCTTGATTCCAAGATAAAGAAACTTCAAGAGATTGTCACGCTTGCCATTGCGAAACGCGACCACGATTGACCGGCTGCTTTCCAAAGCCCTGACCGACAATCTAATATCAGAGAGTGAATTTCAGTTAATCATGACTGAATTTTCGCAGTACAACTTGCTGAAAGACTCTGTTCGGGCAAAACTCAAGCGGCATTCGTCTCGACCAGACGTTGCCGGTTCGAATTAACATTTGAAAAATTTCATTCCGGCTTTCATTTAAGCGTGACGCGTTATGCATGATGTCACGCG
>OZ026606.1:11810796-11833296 GCA_964020085.1 Micromussa lordhowensis
ATGTAAACAAACTTTAATTTGCATATGGAATATTTAATTACCAGAACCATTTCCATTCAATGTTTTTACGTGCAGTCGTCGCCGTCGTTTGGCAAAAGAAAATCGGCAAGCTGTTGCGGATTCATGTTTTTCATAAATTCAAGGGCTTGTTCAGGTACGGGTATTTTTTTTATTTCTCTGTTTGGTGTAAATAAATATACCATCAGCATGCCTCGTTCGCTTTGGCCTCTTGAAGGTTTTGCTCTCCGTTCGCTTTGGTTTATCAGACTTTTTCTTCCTCTGCCCATAATACAATAACTTAACATTTCTTCAATATAAAAAAATGATTCTGAGACAAGCCTTAAAATTATACACACATATATGGGGGGCGTTCTGGGACCGGGGTCGGGGGTGCCCGACGGCGAGCTTTGCGAGCCGGAGGGCGCCCCCCAGACCCTGTCCCAGAACCCCTCCGTCTATGTGTGTCATAATCTTTCTCTCAAGTTACCCTTTTACGCTGAAAGCTCTCTGTATCGGCCGTTTAGAGGAGCAGGATTTACATCACATTTACACATAAGCTAACTTGTTATTGTATTCTATTGTGTTCGAGGTAGGGAGGCATTAATATTGTAAGTGTAAAACTCTTTATTGTGTATCCAAAACTTTGGATCTTTCAGCCTTGTCCGCTGTTGATGATACAGCGTTTTTGTTTTCTTTGCTGACCTGGTGACTGTTTTAGCTATAACAAATTGTATAGCTACGTTAGTTGAGTAGAAAACTACCGCCTTGCTTTTTCACAAATGCAGTTTAATTGAAAAGAATATTAAGACTAACTCGCGTAGGAGACTCTGTAAATACTATTGTTTAATTTCTCATTCTTCGTGATGTTGACAAAATGGTCTGGCAGAAGTTGTTGCTTTGAATAAAGTTTTTCCTTTCGACAAAAGGTCATGATGTAAAGTGGCCTACATCGATGGACTGACTACATGTACTCTGTTAAAACCGTGAAGGATGTTTTAATGACCGATTTATTGTTTACGAACTCAAAAGTATTGCAACTTTTGCCTTCTGTCTTCACCCTCTTTTTTGTACTTAGGTCAGAGCATATGAATTTCTTGTGAACAGGCAGATCTTTCCCTTTTTTTCGGCAATTATACCTGAGTCACTTAGTCGAGCTATCTCTGTTTAACATTACGGTGCTTCACAATAAGGAACAAAAGAACTTGGTTTCCAAATAATCTGAATTTAATCAAAGTAAAGTCGAACCTTCGCAAGCCGGCGGGCCATTTGACACTTAATCACAGTCCCAACTAAATGCAAACACTAAATTTTATTGTTTTCAAGGATTGTTCCACTGAAAACTTACCTTCGTGATGCGTAATGTGTAGCTAAGCATGCAATGTCTTTTGCAGGGTTTGTTTTGGCCGCTGAAATGAGATTATCAAGGTAAGAGAGTGAATCCGTGGTATAGGCCTTGTGCCTAAGTTATTTTTAGACATGGTGCCCATTCTTCACGGATGTTACTCGCGCGTCGCGTGGATGTTTTCGCGGGGGATTTGTTTATGTTTCGTTTCAAAGCAAAGGAAAGCCTCCTCGCTGTGGGGATGTTTTCTTTTATATTTTAAATACAAGCACAGGAGCTTGTCCCTCGCTAAGTTTTGTTACATTTCGAAGCTTTAATAGAAGTTTAATCAGTAAAATAGCAGTTTCGAGAGAGTCGCGTGGGCTGTCCACGCATCGCGGGAGAAACATCCTCGGAAGAACTGGGTACCATGTCTAAAAATAATTTAAGACGGATTACCTTTGGGATAAGGCCTATACCAAGGATTCACTCTCTTACCTTGATAGTCTCTTGCCGCTGATTATTGTATACGCGCATTGGGCAATGGGCCATGGTTGCAATTAAACGTGTTTTGAATCAACACCTTTACGTTTTTACTTCTATGAAATAGTTTATTATATATCCATATAAATAGTTTATTATATTACTTCAATGTGATTGGCTGAGAGCAGGCGCGGCCAATTCATCGTTAATTTTTAAATTGCACTGCAGTGCAAATTAACCCGCGCGCTTTTGTGATCTTCTTGGTCGTATAATAAATGAGTACTCGTATGAAGCCTCGAGCAATTTTAAAGGATTTGTACTAATCGTTATCTTTTGCGAGTTCTTTCAAATTTTGAGGGAATTTTCAAACATCACTCTTACCTATACTAATTTTAGGGACTAATGGTTGTACTACGCTTCCTCCTTCAGAACGAAACTGCGTCCAAAAAATGTGGCTTTACTATGTATTGCTCGCCGTCGGAGCAGCTAAAACAGGTAAGCAACCCCAGTGACAAGGATTTTTTCCGCTCGGCTCACTGTGTTGCCCTGCATCCCAAGCAAAGGAAATGTATGAGCAGGCAGCTGTAACCACATGAATTAGAGAGATGGAATCTGCACAAAATCCTCGGATTTGCCAAAGAACGGATAATGAATGCACTTACCACGTATAACCAATCTTTTCCGTTGATGCCAACACGAGAAAGGCCCCATTGTGTCAAGTTGATTCGACTGAAACCTGACCTTGATGTTGAAAAGATTATATTGGGGTCTGTATCCAAGTTTGCTGTGGCTTTGGAAACTCTACATATAACGCCGGCGTGTTGTAAAAGTATAATGTGACTAAACTTGATTAACAGCCCCTTTTCTATCTTTATACCGAAAGATGATGATGATGATGATGATGATGATGATGATGGTGGTGATGGTGGTGATGGTTGTGAAGGTGGTGATGGTGGTGATGGTGGCGATGGTGGTGATGGTGGCGATGGTGGTGAAGGTGGCGATGGTGGTGATGGTGGTGAAGGTGGTGATGGTGGTGATGGTGGTGAAGGTGGTGATGGTGGTGATGGTGGTGATGGTGGCGATGGTGGTGAAGGTGGTGATGGTGGTGATGGTGGTGATGGTGGCGATGGTGGTGAAGGTGGTGATGGTGGTGATGGTGGTGAAGGTGGTGATGGTGGTGAAGGTGGTGATGGTGGTGAAGGTGGTGATGGTGGTGATGGTGGTGATGGTGGCGATGGTGGTGAAGGTGGTGATGGTGGCGATGGTGGTGAAGGTGGTGATGGTGGTGATGGTGGTGATGATGATGATGATGATGATAATAACGGTTTTGTTTTTTTTACAAAATTTGGCTCTCCTATGTTAATATAAAAGGATAACAGCTAAAAATAAAACTCGTTTACAATAAAAGACACTATAAATAAAAGCTTAAATTACACGTGCCAAAAGATTTAAAAAGAATAAAATTAAAAACCGAAAATACCTAAAATGCTTTTCTTCAGCTTTTTCCTTTTCCTCATTGTCACTTGCTGTTTTTTTTTTTCAACTAACATATTTGATTGATTGGTTTATAGTCTCTGGCCAGGATTCCAAAGTAAATATTGCTGGCACCGGAACCGTTAGTAGAAACGGCAAGACCTTGCTAAACATTCAAGTTGAGATAGATGGACTAGGGCCAGGAGCCCCCGGTGTTGGAGTGGGTGCCCCTGGTTTCGGAGAAAAGGCAATTGGAGGTAGGTAAAAGCAAAACGTCCATCATATTTCTGCATTCAACTTGGTGTTTCTATAACTCAGAGCTCATTTTGTGAGTGTTTTTTTACTGCGGTCGCGATATTTTTCTAGTTGAATGGGTTTTACCAATTGGTGAATTTTTTTTCTGTGACAACACAAAGATGTGAATCTAAGACGACCAAAAAATCTCCAGTTAGATCATGAAAATAAGAGAGAAACCAATTACTTTCATATACATATGGTAAAAAGGGATTGAAAGCACTTATTGTTTTACCACGTGCGCAGGTAATGGATGTTATATTATTGGGTCCAGTCTCTCTTATTTGCAAAAATGTAATTTTGAAAAGATTTTGTCAAAAGCTGACGGACTGATATTGGTTACGTCGGTAAACAAACCGCAACGAGAACTTGCGTAGGGGTCGATGCCACCTTCTACACCTGGAATGTTTCTCTATTTTATTTTTCAAAGTTATTTTGTATACCATGGACCAGACGCACAGGTTAAAACAAGAACTTCTTAAAATAGTCTGAAAATGCAGGTTCTATAGCAAGCGACCTTTTTTTAACTTGCATGTAAGGCCTGGTTTTCACTACGACACCTGCACCAGCACGAGCATTATGGTAGCAAGGACGCCCATGACACACGCATAAGGACGTAAGCATGGGCAGAATGGATAATTGTCTTCTTTTCGGTTCCATACCTACTCGACACAGTAAAACTAAGATGGCGGATTTGTTTACTCACTTGACAAAAATATAGACACAAGCAAGGGTAGAATAATATGTACTGAGTGGGATGGCCGGATGGGAAAATATTTGGCTCGAGGTCAGGACGTACGAACCGACCTCACTCAGTCAATAAGGATTTTATCATATGACCACTATTTTTTGCATTTTCATTCTTTGGTGGAACGAGGCCGCGCGCGGCAGCATTGCTTCGTTTCGAGAGTAGTGACTTTCTTTCTGTTGCTTCGCTGTGAATAGGTAATTGCAGCATTTCGGCGTCCGAACGCTCACCGGGATAATAGAACTCAATGTCGGAATGTTCGCTTTCACTCATTTTCAAGGAAAAATCGCTCGCGGGGCCGTACGGGTCATATGATAATATTTTTTTATTCTCCATGTGCTTAATTGTTCCTATCCTTGTGTTGTGGCCGTTCTCATTACCTTTTTGCGCAATGAAAACCTGGTTCAACACTAACTTTTCCAGGCTCCACGCATGTTAAATCTTTAATCTTGCCCAGTTTGAAACTAAACTTTCTGCCTTCGTTTTCAGCGTTTTCTGACGAAGAACAAACAGGTTTAGAGAAACATAATGCATTCCGGGAGATACACGAAGCTCAGCCCATGACTTTAAACAGACAAATGTGCAATGAAGCGAAAGGATATGCTGAGCAAATTGCACAAATGGGTTCTCTTGTGCACTCTTCAAGTTGGGATGGCGAAAACCTTTCCCTGTGATGTTCCACCAACAAGTCGCAAACTGTGGAAGAAGCTGTGACAAACTGGTGAGATTACCTAATTTGAATTCCAGTAAAATTTTGGCGCTATAATGAAACTAATCTGCGCCTTGGCATACGGAATTACATTAAAACCCGCATGTAACAACGGCAGGAATCAGTTTGCCATTTTAATACTCAACCAAAAAAAACCTTTTCCAAGCATACCTCAAGTTTTTTTTAAATTCAATCACACCCTCATTCATGCAGGGCAGGTAAAATGACTTTTATCATTCCACTATTACGCCATTTTACCATATTCAATAGAACGCGCAAAAATTGCTTTCGTTAATAGCACGAGCCTTTTGTAATCGATTTTCCGATAATGCAGGATGTATGTCAAAAATCTGGGCCGAAATACTAGAAAATGACATAATACTGGAGTAACAAATCCCTTATTTGACCACAATTGCTGCTAATCTCGCAATCTTTTTTTTTTTTTTTGTTTTTTTTTTTTTGTTCTCTGTTTTTTTTTTTTTATTTTTTATTTTTTTATTCGTAGTTATTAGATTTTTTTTTTTTTTCAATATGGTTAATTCTCTCCCTTACAATAAAAAACGCTTACCCTACTTATATTACTTACAATGCAGTACTTACATTGCTTACAATACAGTACGATCACTTACGCTACTAGCAATACAAATACTTACAATACTTACAGTACAGTACGATAACTCATGTTGATTACCATACTAATTAACACTTCTTGTACCACAATACGATTACTAACGTCACTAGCAATATAATTTAATTACTTATGCTACTTAAAACGTTAATTGATCGATTGTTTAAGAGAATTCTAGAAAAGACTGATTTTTTCTTATTATTGTCGAGGAAATTACCTTTGTTTGACTTACCATCGATTTGTAGGAAACAACCCTAACCCTAAGTTTTTCCTGGAGAGTTGAGATATTTAACCCAGTATTGTTTTCCAAGTGCTAGTTATTGACAGTGTTTTCAATTATGTCTCTTTGTTGTACTGCATTCACAAAGTCATGGAGGTCAATAGGCTTGTTATTTAGTTTGCAACTATGGATATAATAGCGCATAAATAATGTGATGTAGTTGAATTTATTGGTGATACTTTTCTCATTTAAGTTGGAGGTGATTCCGAATAAAAGTTCCTCTATAGTTGGAGAGATGTGTGAATTGTACGTTGTATTAAACCAACAAATAACTTTTTGTATAAATGATTTCGTAAAGGAGCAGTGAATAAAAGTATGGTCGATCGAGTCTCTTTCACCACAAAAGCAGCATTCATCATCAGTTTTAATACCATATTTGAATAATTCTCTCTTTGTCACCACGATTCTATGAATAAACTTAAATTGGAATTCTTTTAGTTTTGTTTCTTTGCAAAGTTTTCGTGTTGTCTTAAATATCTTTGCCCAATGTTCGCCATTCAAAGAAAGTGTTTCGCTCCATCTTTTAGGACCGGTCTGACCTCCATTATGGGTTTTATCAATGAAAAGATTGTAGAAGTCCCTCGATTTAGCTTTATCAAGGTTGAATGTGAAATTTCTGTTAAAATGAAAGAAATGATCGTTACTTGTGAAGAACTGTTTATTGACTGACTCTATTTGTCTTGCTTTCAACCGTAACCGGTCAGGAATGGTACTAATAATCTGAAAATATTGCATGAAGTTTGTTTTGCATGAAAATTTTCCTTTAAATTCCTCGAATGAGAGATAGCTACCATCCTCTTTCAACAAGTCTTTAATAAATCTCGCAATCTGATTGGCTGATTTGCCGTGGTCGATAAGAGTCCATACCACGCTGCTCGCGTCATTGTGTCACGCAATGCCTTTTACAGCTAGCGCTCTGAAAAAAAACATTTTCTTTGACGTTGATATTGTGGTAAAAACAAATCGAAATACGCTTAATCGTGCTCTAAACTCTTATCGTTAACGAGTACGCGTCATTACTCGTTTCCCAGACGTTTTTTCGTATTGTTTCTCTATGTTGAGCGAGTTTGCAAAACTTTTGAAAGGAAAGTATGACGCGTACGCGTACAAATAGCTCATTTGCATAATGCAGCGCGTGCACTTTCAAGTCCGTGTTTAGCAAAGATTTCCTTCGTTACCTTTGATATTGTGGTAAAAAACAAATCGAATGTGGTTTAGCGTGGTATGTACTCTTTTCGACAACGATACGCGTCATCACAGTGGTCAAAATGTTGTGGACTCACGTGGCGCAGCGTTGTCGATAAGAGTACGTACATACCACGCTAAACCACATTCGATTTGTTAATTCGACGGTTTAACATAAGATACTCGCAGACATTTTCTCGTTGCTCGTATAAACCACAAAATATTTCGCACGTATACCCACCCTATTTCCCCACTGGAGCATTAAATTCAACACAAGCCATTTCTTGCAGGTACAACGAGGTGTGTGAGCCTGGATACAATTTCGCCTCCGGTGGCTTTAGCAGCGGAGCAGGCCATTTCACGCAAGTCGTGTGGAAAGGAAGTACGGAACTTGGCATTGGACGAGCCGAAGTACAACAAAGTGGCGTGAAGTGTGCATATATCGTCGGAAGATATAAACCAGCAGGGAACCTTGAGGGAGCGTTTAAAGAAAATGTCAAGAAGGGAAGCTTTGACGCTGACAGTTACTGCTCCTCAGTTACAAATTCAGGCTTCAAAAAGAAGTTCTTGGACAAGCAAGGGCTAGCAGTGGCGACTGTCTCAACGAAGGCTTCAGGACACGCTCAGAGTCACAGCAATGGGTTTGCTGAAGCTCGAAAGCAACGTCTCGAGGTCTTGAAAAAGAAGAAGACTACTGTGGCCCAAAAGCATGATTAATGGTTTCCACGTGGAGCTTGAAAAGTGTATGATTTATTAAAAATAAAATGAATAAAGGTCAAACTATGATAGCTTATTTTTGAAGGGTTCCTTTATTTTTGAAACTATTAGCCCAAGCTTGTCATCAGCAATATAAACCACAATTTTAGACTTAAATCAGAAAACTGGATTTTTCTCAACTTTTTTTGGCTGGTAAAACGTTCTATTTTAGCTGAGTTATGCGTATCACCTAACTCCTGTTATAAATTAGAAGCACCTAAAGCCAAAAATTAAGGGCGTTTTAACCGAATATATTGTTGCTATATTATAAGCATTTGCTTCCAAAAAAATGACCTACACAGAGTATTTTCCATTGCATAATTGTGCATAAATAATGGACTTGGTAGAATGGGACACAAGTCTAAAAAAAAACTGTTTTCAGCCACCTCAAGGCACACTGAAGTCTCCATTGAGTAGGTCGCCGCGTGTTTGGTGCATAATTGTTACTGCAACAATATCTGGCGAGTACTTAAAGATCGAACGCTTGCCTGAAGACAAACTTGCACAAAGTGTATATGACATTAAATTACAGAAGAATGGCGTTTTTCTTTTTGGACTACTTCAAGTATTCAAGTGTTATTGGTTTTTGACAGAAAAGACTGGAGCCAAGAGGGTTTCCATGGCAACGACGTTATGGTGTCATTTGGTTTCTTTTAATTTGTGATGTACATCTCTGGTGTCAAGTTTGAAGAACACTGCTTCAATATTTCCACAGATGTTCTTTATTCAGTATTTTACCATTTTAATTGCAAAAAACATGACGTCATCACTTTTCTGATTTGCATAATACAAAAACGTCAATATCTCTAAAACGAAAAAAGTCATTTTAAAAAGGAAAACGCCATTCTTCTGTATTTTAAAAAGCCTTTCAAATGCGCAGCTTTAATTTTTTATGTCATGTACGCTTTAAGCAGTATACATGAACAGATTTTACGAGCTGTTCAGCAGGCTCTTGTCCAGTGTTGGGAAGGCCCATGGCTCTAACGGAGATCTGCAAACCAAACTTTCTTTTTCAACAGACAACACTTGCCACGCATCTCTTTACATATCAAATATTAAAATACCGTCTGTTTTCCTTTCAATAGAGAAGATTTATTATCCTACACTAACATGTTTGTACAAAGAATACAAGATCCTAAACTATAATCACTGAATAGGCCATTTCCGAATTAGCTTTAGCCTCTTTCTCAAAGAGAGTCTTGGTGCTCATCCTTTCATATGAAAATGAGATTTCATTCACATGCAAATTAAACTCATTTTCATATGAATGGTTGCGCACCAGGCCTCGCTTTGAAAGAGAGGCTTTAGGTAACTCGGAAATGGTCTATCGGCTTGAAGTGGGCCACAAATTTTAAATGATGTTTATTACATTAGATTGACAGAATTGGGGGTGGAAAGGGTTCTAGAATCGTCGGGTATCTTCTTTCAATCAAGAAGACTGAGAGACATAAAACATCGAATTCATTAAGAAAATCAGGCAGTGGTTAACAGATCAAATTAGTAATGGTAATAAGACTGAGTGAAGTCCAATTCGGTCTGTAATCGTACGAGTGATCACAAAATCGAATAACAGACCGAACTGGACGACACGAAGTCCTATTATCAATTAATTATAAAAATTTCAATTTCCGAGAAAAGAAGAATAGCCAAGTTATGAAAGAAAGGGAAAATTTGCATTAAAGTACTGAGAAAGGAGGCGTGTCGCTCCGAAATTGAGATTGGTTGATTTAAACTACAACATTGAATGTGATTGGCTTATTGAACTGTCCGATAACAAACTGTCTGATAACAAACTGTCCAATAACAAACTGTCCGATAACAACTTGGTAAGTGAATTAGTGTGAAAAAGGTTTTTTTTTAGACCAATCACATCCAGGAAATTGTCATTTTTATGATTAAGCGTGTTATAGAAAATTTCTGATTATATACTTATGGCACGCTCCGTTGCTTTTGAAATTTAATTTTACAAACGAGTTTTTTCTTCGTTTTATTCAGTATATTCTCTATTCAGCTCGTCAACAATGTTTATACTCAGGAGTTGTTATGTCGCTTTCTTCTGAACACTGACATGTTCCGTACTCATTTTCTTTACAGCCGTGGGACAGTAAACATCTCGGTTGAACGATCCCTTTAATACATTCTCTCTGTACGAGCCTCCAAGATTGCCAGCGGGTTTGTATCGACCAACAATGTACGCACACTTCATTCCGTCTTGTTCTATTTCTGCTCTGCCAATACCGAGTACGGTGCTCTCTTTCCAAACAACTTGTGAGAAGTGTCCAGCGGCGTCGGGTCCATCCTCGGCCTCCCCAAGCCCTTCATACCCGGGATCGCAAACTTCGTTGTACCTGAAAGACAGACATGAACTTTGTTTATATCGTACAGGTCCACTTTACTTGGTATACCCATACATACATGCATTGAGGCTCAAACATGTTTGGTGGTGAGACATGGTTGGAAAAAGAAATATAGGCCACGATCTTTTTATTCAATCAGTATATATGGATTGGTAGTATACGCGTGTACACCAAGCGAATTGTGCTCGACATGATAGCTATGAGCATTTTGTTGAGGGGAAGGGTGGGGAGAATTGGATAGGGGATAGCCTTAAGGTCTCGGTAAAGGAAAACAAGGTGCCCACGGAAAAAAATTCTAGTCGCGCGAGTATTTTCGCTACAAAGGCAAGTTATATATCAAATTAAAGCTAAAAGACTAAATTACCTGATAAAATATTTTATTTTATCGAATTTAAAAGACGCTTAATTTTTTTTTTGCTCTCGAACTCGGAGGTATCGAGTTTACTTCTGAAGCTCCAGCCCTTTATCGTTGTTAAATATTCACTTCTTTTTTATTGCATCTGATTGACAGATAAAAGACCTAAAAAATGGTGTGAGGAAATTTGCACACCCTTTTTTAGGTCTTTTATCTGTCAATCAGATGCAATAAAAAAGAAGTGAATATTTAACAACGCGAAAGGGTTGGAGCTTCAGAAGTAAACTCGATACCTCCGAGTTCGAGAGCAAAAAACTTAAGCGCCTTTTAAAATTCGATAAAATAAAATCTTTTATCAGGTAATTTAGTCTTTTGATATAATTTGATATATAACTTGCCTTTGTAGCAAAAATACTCGTGCGACTAGAATTTTTTCCGTGGGCACCTCGTTTTCCTTTACCGAGACCTTAATACTTTTTTGGAGTGAAGACGTTTTTAGCGGCTGTTTACGTTTACCAACAATTTGTAAATAAGGGTAGGGAGGTCAAAAAAGAACTAGAAATCAAAATGACAAAATGTTCTGTACTGGACCAACAAAAACATCCCTTCCTTCACCTTCAAAATGCTTTTTGCCAACGAGCAAGCCATGAAAATGTGACAATTTCTTTGAAGGTGGATGATCAAAGTTAATACCTCTGTTTCTCTAAGTTGAACCTGTTTCGTAGATAAAGACCTCGTCAAGATTACACCAAAGTAACAAGAGAAATAGAATAACTTAAAGCTAGGGACCTAGTCAGTCACACCTTTGTTTTTGTTTACGAGCAAGAGTTTGGCTATTATATTTTATTCCGAGCATGTCGAAACGAAGGAAATCATTAAAGATAATTTAACACACTTTCAGGAAAGGAACTTACAGTTAAGTCCTTTAAGCTTAAACACTGTCGAAAAAATTGAACTCAGGACCAATGAGGAGGACCCGGTCACTTTTTGCCCCATGGTTACTTTGGTAAATGTTCTGATAATTTGTGTTGTTAGTATACTTTGGCTTGCTTTCTGTTGCCCTAAGGAGATAAATATGTTAAGCTAGGCAGAGACCTGATAACCTCGATTACGCAAACCGTGAGAACATTGTGAAAGGAAAGAAACCGTCTCAGAACATTGTGAAAGGAAAGAGTTATTTGCAAGCTCTGAGAACATATCGTAATAGTTAATTTTCAGTTAAACATACTTGAGTAATTAATCCCCTTTATCGACCGTAAAACAAGTTTTTTTGAAGACTTTTCGATGGCCACACATAAACCGTGAAAGGAAATCTTTCTCAGGTAAGAATAATGATAATTACCAGTTTGTCACGGCTTCTTTCACTGTTTGAGGTTTGTCGGTGGAGCAGCCCATCGACAAGTTTTCACCTTGATTAGGTATCTGATCTTCAGTTGAATGTACTAGGTCACCCAGTTCTGCGATATATTTGGCCCACTTGGCAGCGGAATCACACATTTCACGATCTAGCGTCATCAGCGGCGCGTCATGTATGGCACGGAGATCATTGTGTTCCCTCAGGCCGTTTACCTCTTGTTGAGAAAATACTGCACATACGGATAATGGTTTAGTAGTAGGTCAATCAACATGTCAAAGTCAGTAAGTCACTTAAAGTCGATCAGTCCAAGTCAGTCAGTCAGAGTCAGTGAGTCAATCCATGTTAGTCTGTCAGATGATTCAGAGTCAGTCACTCCATGTTAGTTTGTCAGATTTAGAGCCAGTCCGTTCATGTCAGTTTGCCATATTCAGAGCCATTCAGTCTATGTCAGTTTGCCAAATTCAGAATGGGTCCGTCCATGTCAGTCAGTCAGAGTCAGAGTCAGTCTCCATGTTGGTCGGTCGGATGTTTGACCAGTCAGTCAGTCAGTCAGTCAGTCAGTCAGTCAGTTAGTCAGTTAGTCAGTTAGTCAGTCAGACAGTCAGTCAGTCAGTCAAAATCAGTTCGTCTGTCAGTCCACGGAATATGTTACTAAAGGACAGACTTTGTAATAGGTTATCTACTCTTACTTCCTGTTGGGAGCACATAAGTGGCGTTTTCTGCAGCTCCTGGGCTACCTTGATTTGTGGGTGACTCTGTTAACAACAAAACAAATCCCAGCTAGCTAGACAAGGGCATGTGAACTTGTATAATTAATTTGAATAAACGAGCAACTTACAAAACTGCTTAAGAGCAGTCTCAGGGAAAACGTTGGTAGGCTTTTTCGAGGGACTAGTCATTAAGAATCTCAGCAAGAAAGCATAAAATAAATCGATTATTAGGTCCACAAGAACTGCCATGCGATGAATAAATGTACATTAATTTGCGATATCATGGTCTAATTAAGTGCAATGATACAAGTGTTGGATGCCCAATGAAAAATGGTGATATGTATTGAACTGTGATAGACATATTAAGAGATGATTACAAAACAAATTGTGATGACATTGTGATTGTGAGCTTAAAGCCACTTCAATATGGAAAAAACTTGTAGGCTATTAAAATAACGTAAATTGCACAATTAACTAGATCCTAGACCTTGTGCTGTATTTATACTTTACGTGGGCTGCAATAAGCCATTTCCAAGTTACCTTGTGCCTCTCGTTTCAAACATGACAAGTTCTGATGCAAAACGTCTCATTTGAAAATGAGCTCGACTTGCATGAGAAAGAATCTGTAGGTGTAACGCATTTTCACATGCACTAGGCAACTAGAAAATGACCTATTGCTCTCATTTCTCAGAATTGTTTCTGCTTTGTTACCTAAAAACGCCTTACTAACAGCCACAAGGAACACGGGATAAAGCAACATCTTCATAACTTTGACACTAGGGAGAAAACCAGAAAGATATATCGACACTTAGATACAACAGCAAATTGCCAGCTGATTTCTCTATGAAAACGGAACTTGTCTGAATACCGTTAGGCCCAGTTCAAACGTCGAACTTTTCATGAGCCGAACCTAATAGCCCCAATTAAGTACATGACGTCAGTTCAGACTACGTACGGAGCGACTCCAATTCAAACGTCGAACTTTTCATGTACTGAACCTAATGCATACATTACAAATACATTAAATAAATTATTTTTTTCCTCAAAGGTCTGCACGTTTCCTTTTTTTGTCATGCGTACCCAGCTTGTTTTGATCTTTTGGAACAAAATGGTGGGAAGAGCGGGAAGATATGTTTCCCTCTTGCTTCGAGAACACGAAATATACTTGCTTGATGTGCATAAACCACTTCTGTATGCGGTGCAAGAATGTAGCGGGTTGACTCGGAAAGCAGGCAGTTCGGTGGCATATTGCAAAACATGTTTTTGAGAGAAAATGGCAAAATAAATTTATCTTGAAGAAACTGACGACAGGAACGAACTCGACGAAGAACTGTGATGTTCCTTTGGGAATAAGCAATAATAGAAGGCAAACCAAATTCAAAAATCATCTTCGGTTGTTTAATGCTAACTGCATCTGGAGTCGCCTTCTTCGACTTGTTCTACTCTCCTTGATCGCACTTGCAAGAAAAGCAAGCTCTTCATTTCCACAATGAGTCTTTTTCACATTTGTTCCGCCATTTTGGTCAACAATAGCCGCCGTTTGTAATAGTGCATCTTATATTTTTGCAATTAAGTTCGACTAAATTGGGTTCGACGTTTGAATCAACCGTCGAACCTAATCATTTGGGTCGACCCGTATTAGGTTCGGCACATGTAAATTTCGACGTTTGAACCGGGCCTAATTACTGTAATTACAACGAAAATGGGTAATCGTAGTGAATTAGTGTCTGCTAGCTAGTCGGTCGGTCGGCAATGTCAGACACGATTTATTAATTTTATTCGTGTTACTGCAAAAGGATATATCAATTCCTTTTATCGTCGACATTGCCACACCACTGAGTTTTTGCAGAATCTCTAAAATGCCATGCAAGAAAAAAAGCCGGATAAATTGATGCCGAGAATGTTTTGCTTATTTCGTTTAAGATAGCATGCCAGTGAAGAGCTTTGAATATATTAAGGAGAAACTTGAGTCCACTGACCTGGGCAAACAAACAGTGACTAAAATAAAATGTGTTGCAATTTTAGATGTTATTTAATATAGCAAGAACAACCGAATTCACTGAGTCTGGTAGGATTTAACCGACTCCTCAGCGGGGCTATCCAAATTATAATTAATTAATCGAGATACAAGAAAGAGAGTTTATAACCATGACAGTTTTCCATTGTTTTCCCTTTAGCTTAAACTATAAGTTAGTGGTTTGTAGGAAGAGAATCATCGCAGAGGGCGTTTACATCTATAGGGAAAATCTCAACTTTGTTCTCGTTGTTGTAGAAACAACATTTTTCTGCCCAGTCCACATTACCTGTTAAACCACTGAACATTTAGATCGTTTAGGATGTGCATGTATCTCTAAACGTTTAAATATTGTCTAAGACGAAAGTAAAGTTTGAAATTGAATTCAAAAACGCTTACCTTCAATTTTGCGTCGATGTGCTGTTTGTAGACTTTTCCCTCGCAAAAAAGCGTTTTGAAGGCACTTAAAACCCTGTTTTGCGTTAATCAGAGAATCAGTAATGTGCTCCGATAAAAAGAGTTTACCTACCTGCCCAACTCACACTGTGAAGTCAAAATGGACAAACAATGGGTCATTGGCTTTACCGATATTGCGCCGCCGCTGTTTTCCGTTTCGTAAACGGTCGATGCCATTTTTAACGGTCGTTGCCATCATTGGTAACCAAGCCTTTCAGAATGGACGATGCCATATCTGCTTTAGTTTAGGCCTGGACAAGGTAGAAACTGGTATAATTTGTTGATAGAGTAAAATACACTAACCAAATGCTTAATTGTTCATATTCACACTGGTTTGCTTGCGGTTAGCTCTCATTTGATGTTTGGGGCAACTCTATTATTAAGGTTTAAGAATGTCACGTTTTATAATCAAATTTTGGGGAAATTTGGCGGATCAACCTGGTAGTGTAGTGGTATAAGAGGGAAAAAGAGATTCCGGGTTCGATACTAGGTGGTTACTTGCAAATTTTCTTTTTTCTTTGATTTAGTAGAGAAAAATTCGTGTACAGTTGTAAAAAATTTCTAAGTGTCGCGAAAATGGCAAAGACCGTTTAAGGCGGCTCGATCGGATTTTTGAGTCACGACACCGTTCAACTTTGAGCGACTAGAGCACCACCATTATCAATCCAACAGAAAATCAAACGTTAGTGGTGTGCTAGAGAAAGATGAAAGTTTCAAATGGGGTACACTTCACCAAGATCTGAGTTACCATAGCAACGAAATGACTCCATGCCCCATTTTACGTAAGACCGAATAACTTGCCACCAGACATAATTTGGAAAAT
This sequence comes from Micromussa lordhowensis, assembly GCA_964020085.1. Taxonomy (NCBI): domain Eukaryota; kingdom Metazoa; phylum Cnidaria; class Anthozoa; order Scleractinia; family Lobophylliidae; genus Micromussa; species Micromussa lordhowensis. The sequence goes on from OZ026606.1 coordinate 11,826,749, forward strand.
ACGACGTCGGGATCTCGGACCTGACATAGCTGCCTCAACGATGGCAAAATTGCAAAAAAATCTATAAGAGCGTTTTCGAGAAAATTAAGAGTGAATTTTTAAGGTGTCAAAATACAACAAAAGCAAAGCTGTTTTAAATGTTATTGCAAACTATGTCCACAAGACTTCACTAAATGGCATTCTGGTCTTAAATGAATGTTCTAATATATAATTACCTCGAGTAAAAGTCTCAGAGAAATCGCTTCTTTTGACTTTCAGAAACATTGGCGTGAATATCAACTGGTGTGGGCCGTTATTTTGCATTCTATCAAAAATTGCCCCTAAAATTCTTAAATTTGGTGGGAATTAAAAACCACTCGATGAATTTTTTTTATACTTGGCCCTTAATAGGATTAATCCATATTTAACGTAATACCGGAGTTTCAAATAAATTGTAACACTTTAAGGCTGCTAATTTTCAGCGTCAACTCAGGATAATATTGCGCTTATTTTCACTCGTGTTGCTTGTTGTCTTCATTATAATTTTCTTTTGTCTCGAATCACCATACTATTGTACATTTCTGTACATCATGAATTCATAACACGCGCGATTACTTTCCGGCGACTATCCCGAGGCATGCTAACATATCCCGAGCTAGCACTACAATAACAATAAATGTAATTGTAGAGCTAGCTCGGGATATTTTAGCATCCTTCGGAAAGCCATCGCGCGTGTTATGAATTCATGATATACAGAAATGTACAATATTATGGTGATTCGAGACAAAAGAAAATTATAATGAAGACAACAAATAACACGAGTGAAAACAAGCGCAATATTTTCCTGAGTTGACGCTGAAAATTAGCAGCCTTAAAAAGTTTCAATTTATTTGAAACTCCGGTATTACGTTAAATATGGATTAATCCTATTGAGGGCCAAGTATAAAAAAAATTCATCGAGTGGTTTTTAATTCCCACCCAATTTAAGAATTTTAGGGTAATTTTTGATAGAATGCAAAATAACGGCCTGCACCAGTTGATATTCACACCAATGTTTCTGAAAGTCAAAAGAAGCGATTTCTCTGAAATTTTTACTCGAGGTAATTATATGTTAGAAGATTCATTTAAGACTAGAATGCCATTTAGTGAAGTCTTGTGGACATAGTTTGCAATAACATTTAAAACAGCTTTGCTTTTGTTGTATTTTGACACCTTAAAAATTCACTCGTAATTTTCTCGAAAACGCTCTTATAGATTTTTTTGCAATTTTGCCATCGTTGAGGCAGCTATGTCAGGTCCGAGATCCCGACTTCGTATTTCCGAAATTATGACTGGTGGCAAGTTATTCGGTCTTATGTAAAATGGGGCATGACGTCATTTCGTTGCTATGGTAACTCAGATCTTGGTGAAATGTACCCCATTTGAAACTTTCATCTTTCTCTAGCACACCACTAACGTTTGATTTTCTGTTGGACTGATAATGGTGGTGCCCTAGTCGCTCAAAGTTGAACGGTATCTTGACTCAAAAATCCGATCGAGCCACCTTAAGGCTGGTTTACACTAACGCATAAGCATAAGCATAAGCCGACATACGCAGAAGCAGTGTGATGCTAATAATTAGCGTCTTTAGTTATGATAATTTCCAGACAAAAGGCGCTACTTAGCAGCACTCTACTGCGTCTGCGTATGTTGCTTATGCTTATGCTTGGGCGCTAGTGAGAACCAGCCTTTACGAAACGGACAACTGCTGCGCCGCCTGTTGTGAACGCACTAAACAAAACACCGAACTTGGGTCCTGTCCAAACTACGCCGGAGAAATTTGACAACGGCGTTTTCATTCTGAAAACGCATCAAATGTTTTCCGTCCTCACTACGCAGGAGAAATTTTAAAACGCAACAATCACCAGTCATTTTGGATTTGTGTTTGAGGAAAACTCGGGCAGGGAAATGACATGATTATCGTCACGGGATCGTTTTCGAAAAGCTCCGTTTGCAAAGTGTTTTGCCTCCGGACTAAAACGAGAATCGGGTGTTTCCAACTGAATTACTCCGGTTTGAAGAGCGTTCTAGAAAAGCTCGGTTTTCGTGACGGATTAGTGTGGACGGTAGGCCTAACCGTAAAAATGAAGTTGTGTTTTCAAATTTCTTCCCCGTTGTGTGGACGGGTCGGACCTTAATTCAATGTAAACGATACAAATATATAACAAGGATAAACACGGGTGAGATCGATGAGATATGAAGAGACCTGAACCCAGTCTTAGCAGTGTACCGTAAATTTGATTTCAGTTTTTAACTTTGCAGTGAGGTTTTCTTCTTATATTTTCTGTCCGCCAGTTTTGAATTCGACTTACTTGTCTCAAACGGGTCAAAACATGTTGTTAAATGCTAAAAAGATGTTAAATGTTGAAGGTTTATAGTGGTCAATGGCTTAGGTAAACAAATCTATTTCTCAGGCAAATAAACGTGTAATAGGCTTTTTGAAAAACTCCAGCTGATTGAGGCAGACCACTTGGCTATTTACAAGCATAACTGAGTAGTTGAACAAGGGTTTACCAAGAACCAACTCCAGCTTACGGCCACGCTGTCTTCACAAACACTAGCACACTGATTTTTTTCCTGAGTTTCTTTTTGCGCATTGGCGATTGTTATGCTTTGAAGGATCCAAGTATTAAAATATGATTGTGGAATTTGAATCCTTGACCACAACGATTAATTCAAGTCAGTCTTCTTTACTTGTATTTTACAAAAACTGCCGATCACCAATGATTGGGCAGTTTTTTGATACCTTGATTTTGGCATCAACAGATATAGAGTGGATATAATTAACCCTCAAAATGTACATGTAAGTCTCTGAAAGTACTGGAAACTGTTTCCAGCCACCTTAAGTGTCACCCTAGCTCTATAAACAAAGATTAATTGATTGATTGATTGATTACTGTTTTTATCCTTTGCTTCTAATAACAGGAAAACAGCACACCAGACTCGCTCGGGTGTGCTCTCAGTCACAGTAACTTATAACTGATTTTGAAAATTTTATGAACGTTGGTCGAGCCATTAAGCTGTTACTTTTAAATTGTACCCTTTGATATGTATATCGATTAAAAATGTGTCCGTGAGGTCTTTTCTGACAAACCACTTGATACGGACACACGGACAAACGTGAAAGTATCACAGAGACATAAAAACAGAGAGTTTATTCACTTCCTTTTTAATGCCAACATAGGAATTCTCATCAGTTTGTCTCCGCTGTTTCCATGGCTTGTCCCTTGTTAGCAGAGCATCCAATAGAAGGATTTTACATACATACATGCTTTATTCGTCCCAAATGGGCTTTTCAGAATAAAGAGATAATTAATACTATATACACAAGTAAATCAATTAACTAATTAACTAGTAAGTAAAATGACATACTCAAACTGATTAATTATTAAATGAAAAATTAAAAAAAAAACGACAAAAGTAGAGCAATTAAGTCACTAAAAAGTTTGGGACAAGGCTTCTCTTCAGGCAACGTTTGAAGTCCTGTAGTGTCGGTTTCAACTTAAGAGAAGAATCCAGTGAGTTCCAGAGTTTGACTGTCCTGAAGTAGAAAGTTCTTTGCCCTGTGGCTGTTTTATACAAAGGAATGTTTAGCATCTGGGAGTTCCTCGTTGCACGCTTGGTGATCATAGCTCTTTGAATATATGTAGAAAATAAACAGGCTGGTGCGCACCCTGACATACATTTGAAGGCCATTATTGCGTGGCGATAATACAACTGCTGTCTTACAGGTAGCCACTTTAGATCTTTAAGGATAGGGGAAATATGGTCGTATTTCCTTGAGTTACTAACGATACGAGCCGTGAAGTTTTGTTCAGCTTGGATCCTACTTAAATAGGCCCTTTGCAGCTAAGCCGTCACGTGACCTACTTTTCATAAAATTATGGGCTATAACTTAACAAATGCCAGAAATAGAAAAAGCATGTCGAGAATATCAAAACGGTCAAATTTGAGGCCCCCATCATTAAAAGATGAGATTTTATGACAGTCTGAATTTAAAAAAAAATAAGGAGGTTTGTATGGAAAATGTTGCTGGAGAGCAAGACCTTGCTCTCCAGCAACATATTTCCCATACAAAACTTCTAAATTTTCCGAAAATTCAAACTGTCGTATAAACATACTCTTTCATTCCAGGGGGCTCAAACCTGGCCATTTTGGTATTTTCGATGCGCTCTTTCCATTTCTGGCATTCTTTAAGTTATAGCCCATAATATATAAATTTTCTAGGAAAAATCTGGTCAAGTGACCCCAGCTGCAAAGGGCCTATTGTACTCAGAAGTGTTGTTCCAAGCATTACAACAATAATATAACTTGCTAAAAACTAAGGCATTAATTATAATAGTTAAGGTGGTTGAGTCAAAAGCATGTTTAACTCGATTAATCTGGCCTAGGCGCGCCATGCAACCGGACACTTGTCCATGCCGTTCCTGGTTTGAAGAGTGTGTTTAACTCCCCATCCGAGCGAATTTTTGGACGTGCCCCTTAACATCAGCATGCATTTTTCTATCTAGTGTCATTAGAGGAACGCGATCTACGTCTTTCGTTGTGAAGTCCTCTTGAACTGAGGAAACAAGAGAGCAGAAAAGTGAAAAGTGAAACCCGCCGAACTCATTTGTCTCTATAAATCGGTAAAAAGTATAAACTAAGTGAAATGAAGGAGATAATCTCTCTACCTTTTAAATGAAGCTATGTCAATCTTTTATTCTACATATTTATTCAAAACAGAAGCAAGAAACAAGCATGCTGTCAAATGATATTTTTCGTTCAGATAATAACGTGTTCTAGCTAATTTTTTTCTAGCATTTCCAGCGTGATACTCGCATTTCGTAATTAATGTGCCTTACTATAATAATCGTCCCGGTCTTTTTGAGATTGTTTTCACATCGAAACCTATGGAATTTTCTTCCAAGCAAGATAACAAGAGCTATCACTTGAAGTATAAAGACATTTTGTGCTCATTTGGTGTTTAGAATTGTTAGTTTCACCAGGAAATGTACCAAACGAAAAAGTCTTTTCAATCAAGGGAATTACCTTAAGCAAAGAAAAATCTGCAAGGCTGAAGTTGTTATAAACTCTAATGACAAGGGTCTGCGTATATTCTTTTGAGAGCTAAATTATGGCTTACAGGCAGGCTCTAAGATTGAGAGGCATTTTTAACCGCCGCCCAGTTAGCTCAGTTGGGAGAGCGCCGGTCTGCTGAGCGGGAGGTTGTGAGTTCGAATCCCGGCCGGACCAATACTCAGGGTCTTAAAATAACTGAGGAGAAAGTGCTGTAATGACATCTGTAAATGATTTTTTTTCTCACAAACCTTGTTCACATATATAACTTTGTGGGACGTTAAAGAACCCACACACTATTCGAAAAGAGTAGGGGACGTAGTTCCCGGTGTTGTGGTCTATCTTCGTAACTTACGTCATCACTCATCATGGGTTGGGAGGGTTCAGTGGGCTCATAAATGGACTGATAGCGGCTGCCTTCGGCGCCCTTAGTATGCTGATATCCGAGCCCACTGTAAAAAGCAATGTAAAGAGGACATGTTTGTAGAAGTTTATGCTGTAAATCTCATAGCGTACTACAAGTGTCCTTGACCTGAATAATTAATTATTAACATCAGTTTTTATACATAGTAAGAGATTTTAATAACTGGTTTTATATATCACTAACATATTTATTATTTGTATTACTACAAGGCTTTGACACGTTAATAAAGTTCTTACTTACTTACTTACTTACTTACTTACTTAATAATGTACATGTATTCTCAGATCGAGTTTCTCAGTCACTTTGAGTAATGGTCTTTGTATGAGGTCTATCAATTCTATTGGACAAGCCCTTGGTCAAACCACCCTAAAAACGTTACAGTAGTCGAATAGATGTTTCTTTTAGGTTGTGGCAATACCAATTAATTAGGGCGTACTTGGCTCCTTGGCTTCTAGACCGGCTTCACGTCCTGCTCGTATTCTCCCTCCTCCCACTCTGGCACCGGGGCACCGGGGCTTCCTATCTCTAGTCCCTGTATCTCAACTTGCATGTTTTAACACGGTCTTGTCGTTTCCACCTCGTTTCCAGTATACCCGTGATACGTATCCCGGAATCCTGTTCGCTCTTGCTTGAAATTGTGTAATACACAAATAACATAAATCATTTAGAACCGAATAATTAGCATAGTTCACAGTTTTCTCTTGGGATTCTTCCAGTGTATGGAAGAAGCCACTTCGTTTTCCTGACCTTGTGGACCGCATATCTCTACCATCCCTACACAAAAATAACAACTGATTGTGAAAACCCTCTGAAAATGGCAAACTTCAAACAACAAACTTCTTTAAAGGCCCATTTTCAACCGAGATCCTCTGCGCGCCCGGATCATTTTTCATATATGAAAAATACGCCATTTTCGTTGTAGTTGTGAAATCGCATTTGTATCTTGTTCCATCTTGCTAGTTAGTGCTTTCAAACTTCCATCTTGAATTGTGTAAGAACAACAAAATATCGCAGTATCCATACCAGTAAATAGTTTTTAATTCTTACA
>OZ026606.1:11838296-11873296 GCA_964020085.1 Micromussa lordhowensis
ACATACAGAAACCCGGACCTTTCTTTCGGGCACAGGCACCTTTACAGTTACATATCACCTGCAACAACAAGCGAAAAGAAAATTTTTACACCAAGGGAACAAATTTGAATCACAATTTGAAGCACAATTTGAATCAACATCAAATGGTTGCATGTAGCTTTTTAAAATACCGATCTGTCACCTACCTCTTCATGTTCCGCAATCTCCTCTTCTTCTTCTTCTTCTTCTTCTTCTTCTTCTTCTTCTTCTTCGCTCCCCGCATAGATTCTTGATCCGTAGGCGTTGAATTCCACATGTACTTGCAAATCAATAGATTCGTCTGTTTCCATAATTACTAAAAAGAAAGAACTCCGTACTTTCCTCGCACGTCGTGATGAATCTTGTTTGGAAAAGACCGGGCGACGGGATTCTAATAGTCCGCCAATCAGAGTTCGCCATTTAACAATGGCGCGATTCCAAAACAAAAACAAACGACCTCAAAGGATCTCGGATGAAAATGGGCCTTTAATACTGTTTCTTTAGCTTTGCAAATGCCCAGAAGTGTGAAAAACCGCAAACTCCTTGAGTTAGCGATGCCAAGCGGTCGGCCTTACAGATAATCCCGAGATATATATTTCCTGTCGCATCGGAAGTAAATTCTTAGATTCCGTAGAACCTTCTTGTAAAGTGCGTCTTTGAGAAGCCCTTCGGCTGAGAAGATGGAAACAAGATGGATCTAGATAAACTCTATTTGCTTTATTGTCGCTTCTTTTGATGCTTACGGTGGCGACTACATGATTGATTATTTTTTACTACCGAGAAGCCTCTGGAAACACTCGACATCTGTTAAAAAAACGCTTTTGCATGACCAACCGGGTGTCAGTTTTGTATATTTTAACTGAATAGTAACCACTCGATAGCTGCTGGCTTATTCCGTGCTAAAACTTTCAACAAAATAGTACCTTGTTTTAAGATTTCGGCTTCCATAAAAAGAAACTTTTCAAGCTAGCTAGCTCATGATACTTACTAACCGTTTAACAAAGTTGCCCATGTTACTTAACTGTATCAGAGCAGGTTATGCAATTACGGCTTATGCTAATTTAATGCAGAAAAAGACATGTTTTTCAAGGGGTCACCCTTTTCCGTGTAAAAGGACAGCAGTGAAACGACTCTTAATGATCCTTGAAGCAGACAATAATACATAAAATAGTATTTTTATTTTAAGTTTTAATAAGTTTTAGATGTGTTTTAATTTTTTTTCAACAATAATAACCCTCGAAAGAAAATAAAGAAATTACTTTCAATTAAATGTGGCTACATTTTAACTTTCAATTTTACAAATGTTCAAGTTTTTATTTGTTGGGTTTTTGCAAAATTTCCCATTTTAACACTAGCAATTCAAAAATTGCTTTAAATCTTCAGAGTAGTGCTTCAATTCTTGTAGTCTCCTCCTCAGCCGTTATTAGGGTCGTCACGCAACGCTTCTCCCCGACTAACGGCTGCTTTAAAAACCCGAACCCCATTTGTTTTCCTTTGTTTTGAGTTCACGTGAAAATTACAGAATGCACCAATCACGCGTTGCCTATTGTTAGCTCTGAAACCAATCACGCATCAGTAGTTTGTCAATGACGTCGGTTTCCCGCGTAAATTCATCGCCTCCTTCGCGAGATGTTGCCAGACACCCCAGGGATTTCCTATGGATCTAAGTCCAAAAAAAATAGTCAAAAGTAGCTCTAGGTGCTTCATTTGTTTGTCTGCTTCCCTCAAGAATAACAAAATCTTCATTTTCCGAAAGAGTTCACTAACATTGCTGAAGCCATCCGATCCTCGCTATCAGTGGACGTGAGTCGCTTCTCAGAAAACGGCGAACTGTTCGTCTGTATAGCCAAATGGTACCAGCGTTTGATAAAATTTAATCGGGAATCGGATAACTTGAAGGAGCTAAAGAAAATAAATCGAAGAAGTCTTCAAGGCAAGAGAAAATGGTTTTCTCTTTATTTTTATATTCCGTGAAAGTGCAAGCCAAGAATTACATCCAGATGAGAATGCCGACAGAGGTGTCAAAAATACATCAACTTCATCGCCTCGAGGAAAAGCATCCAAATGCGATTTGCCGATACCACTTGTACTTCTTCTGTCATCCACGAAGATTCGGATGCGTTGGGAACACCAATTTCTGCTGACAGAACGCCGCTTGGTTCCTGCTTATCACCGATTCAAAGTCATCCCTTTGGTCTGGTCTTACGCGCTTTTCCAAATGCACAACTGAACGGAAGTTCTCCCCTTCCAATGTTGACACCGACGCCGGAAGGTTGGTGGTGTGATCAAACACAAGTGGAAGCGCTTGATAAATAAGAGATTTGCAAAGTCAATTGCCAACTTCTGTTGATAATTTAATATGTGGATTTTGAACTTGGAAGACACCAAAATAAAGGCTTCTTCGAGCGACGTCACCATCAGTAGCCGATAGAACACGAGTTGTCATTGGACAATTAGTTTTGGCGCGACCGCCTCAGGAATATGTGAGGGATGTTGTGATTGGCTAATACGCGGAAACAAATGGGGTTCGGGTTTAAGCAGCCGTTAGTGGGGGAGAAGCGTTGCGTGACGACCCTAATAACGGCTGCGGAGGAGACTACAGTTCTTGTTGACCGCTTCGCAAATTTTATAAAATAAAAACTGTGACATTCGATTGTACGAACTGCTCTGTCGATTCGTTTCTCGATGTAGGCTTTACATTTGACATTTGAACTTTTTACTGGTTTGTTCTATGAAATTTTCATAGAACGAAGTCAGATAAGGTAAACTTTGCCATAGCGGATCAGAGTTTCTCGAAAAAGCATCGCTGTTTAGTTTTCGAAGCAATCGCGCTTTTTGCAATGTTGGAAAACACTGGCCCTCGTACGTGTTGTCATTCCTATAAGAAGGGGAAAACGTATCACCCCTATTATTTATTCACAAAAACACATGCCGACTGAAAGCATAGACGAGCCACAGTGGATATTCTTTTGCTACTTAAAGGAGCTTCGTCAGAATGTGCTTATCTTGAAATGTTTAGCCTGGTAAATTTTTCAAGTTCGTCGTTTGTTATCGTAACCCTAACCCTAACCCTAACCCTTAATAGTCCTTTATGATTTGTTATCTCTTTGGTGTCTTATTTTATCTTAGTAAGCTACTCTATGCAGGTCTCATTCAATTTGAAGGTAATTTTAATTAGTCTGTAGCCAAAATAACTCAAAATGTCGTGACTGGGAGCTCCGCCATTCACCTTGCTATATAACGCTGGTGTAAGACGTTCCGGTTGGCTGTTTACAAACTTCTTAAGTTCTTTAGTGAGCAAATTCCGCTGAGTGTGCATGAAGAACGCATGGGTTAAAATAACATGGATGACCATGCAACAATCAGAAAACGACACAACTTATAGCTTGGTAGTTTTTATTTCATTTTCAGGTAGGCTGTATTTATTGGCAGACTTTATCTTTTCTACAGACAGATCATTGTTTATCTTTTTGGTTACCGACCATAGATTTCTTCTTGTCGTTTAAAAGCTCAACTTGCTGACCTGGAAACTTAGCAGGCCCAGTTTTCTCGATCGGGACATCTACTGCTGACATCGTGGAGTTGACGATCACTGGTCGCCCTAGCTCGTCAAAGAACTTTCTACCTCTCTTGCCAACAGAGGCGCAGTATGTCTGAGCATCAAAGCTACCCTTCAGCACATTCTCTGGAAACTTTCCCATCATGTTCCCAGCTGGTTTATATCTTCCCACGATGTATGCACACTTCATTCCATTTCTTTCTGTTTCCGCTCGTCCCACGCCAAGAACTGTGCTTCCTTTCCACACTACTTGTGTAAAATGACCTGTCCCACCAGAAAAACCACCGTTTTGGAAATCGTAGCCTGGGTTACAGACTTCGTTATACCTGGGAAAAAATGTCGTAGTTACATTCCAGCCAATGTAAAAGCCATTGCAAAGTAAATGGATTCTCTGCTTAGACTCTATATTTAGGTTCTATGCTATTTTGTACTTAGGGAATACACATGTAGTTTTATGTGATAGATACAATGCATACTGTCGATATTGTATGAATACAGCAGGTACTTTTAAATTGTAAGCTTTGATCTATATATGACCATATATCGACTAAACATGATGGGCCGATTTATTCTGACAGCCGCTTAATACGGACCCACGGATAATACTTTTTACAATAACTTAATTTACAATGGCTTGCCTTAGGCTCGCCATTTGTAAAGACCTATACAGATTCGAGGCGTATATTGTTTCAGATTTGTGAAATAAAGGTGATATTTTTATTGTTTTAAGTTTAGAAAAAATATAATGATGAAAAATAAATCGGTTTTCTACAGCATGTACTACATTCGTGTCTTTTCACTTGATCCATTCTTTTGCAATCATGAATAAGTTTTAAAAATCCATAATCAATCCATAACATGTCATTTCGCCGCTCGCAAACGTGACAAAAAGTGAAAATATCATTATAAACACAGAGAGACAGAGAGTTTATTTATTTCCTTTTTAATTCAAACATAAGCATTCTTACCAGTTTTCCACTGCTGTTTCCATGGCTTGCGGCCTTTCAGAAGAACATCCCATGGAGAGGTTTTCGCCTTCTCCATTACGTTCCTCCTTTGAGGAGTGCTGTAAAGCCCCCCCCATCTTGGCGAGTTTTTCTGCATATTCTTTAGCACCATCACACATTTCTCTATCTAGTTTCATCGGAGGAGCATCGTGTATTTTACGGAAGTCATTATGTTTCATTAAGCCAGTTTGTTCTTCCTCGTCGAACTCTGAAAAGATAAATAAAAACACACACAAATTTTAACTCCGAAGCTCACGTGTAAAATCGAGATGTTAAAGGGGGAGAGAAGTGTTTCGTTCCTTGCGATCAAACCTATGCGACTACCGTGATAGAAACTGTCGATTCATGATCATTTGAATCTAAGTTGAATCTAAAACACTTGTAACTATTGATAGACTGGCCCGCCTAGACTAGCATAGCTATCTGCGGGCCAGACCAGCTGTAAAATGCAATTAATTTAATAAATGAAATAAATTTAAAAAGTGACTGATTGGTTAACCGTTAGCCGTAAAAAAAACAAAACAAAACAAGAAAACAAAAACAAAAACGGTAACAGTGGAACAAGATCTCTTGTCTAGACTGTTTTGTGCCTTGTATTGTTGTTTGGTACAAAATGCAGTAGTAATTAATTTCTAAGATTTCTGTTAACCCTAAAGGAAAATAAATTAACCGTGAAATTTCAGTGTCCTCCACAGAACCATGACGGCCTTCTTAAGATCGACCGCTTGCTTTTGTTTTCTTTTTCTGAAAATTTGGTAATACAGTGGAATCCTATTAATACGGTCTTCAAAGGGCCATGAAAATTTGGCTGTATTAACGCGGTAGGTCAACCCTCACGACTGGTCTAAATTGAGTGGCGTCTTAACAGACATAACACAATTGCACTTCTAAACAACTGTTCTTTACTAAGCATATGGAATGTGGATATAGTTTTTTTTTTCAAAAAATAAACTTGAATCAGTGTATGAAATATTTACAATGGAAAGATGAACATAACTGGTTCGAGTGGCCGTATAAAGGAAGTAAAATTATAAAAGGATAAACAGGTTGGGATTTCAGAATGTGACCGTTGGCGTTATTAAAGGGGTTTTCTAATAGGAAAATGTATGGCCGTTTCGCCGGGACAAGAAAAAGTGACCGCAATGAAGAGCTGCTGTACGGCGAGGTTCCACTGTATAGAGTGCAAAGTATACAAGTGAACATATGAAATTTTATATGCCTGAAAAAAAATTCAGGCCTGAACGGGATTCGAACTCATGACCTCTGCAGTGCTCTGGCCATTTGGTGAGTTCGTAATATACAAGTAGAGGTAAAAATATTTTGAAAGACGCTTAATGGCGGTATAAAATAACCGTTCGCAATATACCCGTAGAAGGTGAAGTATACAAGTGAATATATGAAATTTCATATATTTGAACTGCGGAGAAAGATACGAAGATATGATTGATCATCGCGTTATGCACACAACTTAAGTAGTTGTGAAATTGAAGCCTGAAAAAAATTCAGGCCTGAACGGGATTTGAACCCATGACCTCTGCGATACCGGTGCAGTGCTCTACCAACTAAGCTATCAAGCCAACCGCTTAAGCTGTGTGCGTAACTGCGATCGGATCAACCATATCATCATAGAGTGCAAAGTGTTGCTAAAAATGAAGTCATTTTAGATCTTTCAGGCTCCGCCTATTAAAAAAGATTTCTTTGTTTGAATAATTGATGACGCCACTCATCAAGAAATCAAAAATGTGTTTTGAGTTGGGAGGAAAAACTTCGATTTGCCGTTTTTGAATCACACCGGTTCTACTCATATTATATAGGACAGTCAATATGCAAAGTAGGTGAAATTGCTAACAGGAAAACACAACTTCAATTGAAAAATATTTATCAAGGGGGTTCACAATATTTGGACTCAGCATTCTTTAGAATTTAAAATATCATATCTCCTTTAATTTGTTTTTAAGATATAGACAATTGGTTTTCAGCTTTCTACTATTCTTGTGATCCTCTTTCTAAAGAAGAAACAAAGTTTAAATTACAAAAGCTTTTAATCGAGAGCTGGGAGTCAATTTTGTTGTCCAAAAAGTTGGACATTCGTCCTCTGTTGACTCGGCAAGTATCGTTATGACATATTGTGTAGATTTCAAATTATGCTAAAATAACCAAGCAAGCCAGGTCTCAATCGATAGTCGTTTTTGGCCCCAGATAACTTGTGCGCGTTTCCAGAATGGTTACATTCTAAAGTTTACAATGCGACATTTTAAAATCCGTTGACATCTTCCCTGAAATTTGGGCATTAGTCATTCTGCTTGCACGAAATATAGTCTGTAATTCCGACTGATACAAACTACTCAAATACAACGAAAAGTTACGATAAGAAATTCTCGAAAATTTGGTTGTACATCGCGAGGTTGTCCTGCTTTCAGTAAATTCTGTAATATACCACTGGCGACTGGAAATTTCCAAAAATTCAAACCACATTTTTCGATCGAATGGAAAGAGTCTTGGTTTAGTTAGAAAGCGAAAAAGCTACTCTATGCTCACGACATACTTTGCACATTCGCCGAACAGCGAAACCATCTGTTTTAAGATGTGGAAATAATTGAGACAGAGCTCTACTATACTGTAATATCCATTTTCTTTGATGGGCCTAATCTTAGCTACCATTAAAGTGTGACAAGATAATTTTTAATAAAAGGTGGAAATAATCAGCTAGTGCTGTTGCTTATAGAAAATGTATTGCTGACTTTTAGAAATTTAGAAGTTTAAAGCTTTGGTAGACAGAAATTTCTCTCTGGAAAATGCATGTGTACGATATTTGCTTGCGAGTTGTGAATAGTCCCGTTAGCCTTGCAAGTCCGATTCATAACACATGAACGAATGTCAACCAACGAGCCACGGAGGCAAACACCCCTGCGGTTAGGCCGATTCATATCTATCTTTTGAGGTATTCTGACAAAATTCAAATTCTTAAAGTTGCCGCCAATGCCTTGAAGGACAATCCGTTCCTGGACTGTCAGATTTTTATTTCTGATGATGTTTCAAAGAACGTTCGTAAAGACCGAGCAAAGCTTCGAAAAGACTATCTCAAGGGGATTAAAGAAAGAAGTGATGTTGAATTTGCATTTATACCTTGGTCGGTACCGGCGCAAATTCTGTTCAAGGATCGAAACTGCTCAAAATTAAAATCTTTCAAGCTTCCGGATGAATAAATACGTTCAGCGTACTCTCCTGTGAAATAGATTTACTAACGGAGGGACTACGAACATGTCTACGCTTTGGACGTTTGTAAATATTTAGCGTGAATATCTTTTATTGTTCTCATCTTTGTACGAACATTGATCTAGTTTATCTCGCTTTTAACATTCTGGTATTGAATAGTGTTTTTCGCTCGTTACGCTAGTTATTAATTCAAGCTCAGATTTATTAACAGCGATATTAACGTCTCATGTAGTTCTTTTAAGAATATTACCAGTACTACTGCAGTTTATGTCAAGCTCTAGGAGCGGGAATACTCTTTTGGCTATATAATAGTTTTTGCTTTTAAGTGTAAAATTGAGTACAAGTAAGCTAATTCAATTCGAGTGTTAATAGCCTTTATGTGGAGATCCCGACGGGAGTGCATTACAACCACAGGATGGTAAGTGTGCTTTCGTTTATATGTATGTGTGTTTTTGTCATTGTGCGTGTGTGTGTTTTTGTTATTGCTTACACTGCGCGGAACACTTTAATCTTGGATGCAATAATCTCTACTTTTAAACTGATACCATGCATATTGAAAAAAATTATTTCTAACATATTCGTATTTAAGAAGGCAGCAGTTACTCCTTGTAATGAAACGACCTTTTCTATATATTTAAAATGCTGAGTAAACAAAACTCGAAGCCTGATACAATTAGATTATTATCCTTTAATGTGAGAGGCCTAAGCAATTTTAAAAAAAGAAGAGCAATATTTTCCTGGTGCAGAAAGCAAAAAGCCGATTTGATATTTTTACAAGAAACGCATTCAAGTAAGGAGCGTGAGGCTCAGTGGAAAAAAGAATGGGGTGCAGAGATATTATTTTCTCATGGGAGCACAAACGCAAGAGGTGTCGCGGTGCTTATAAAGAAAGGTTTTGATATTGATGTGATGTTGACTCAGACAGATTCGAGCGGAAGACTTTTGCTGCTCAAAGCTTTGATTAAAGAGGAAAATTATACAATTGCAAATATCTACGGGCCCAACAAAGACGCTGAAGCTGTTCAATTTTATCATAAACTTTCAAATCTATTAAGAACCAATGATTTCGGAAATGAAGAAAACATAATTATGGGAGGGGATTTTAATTGTCCCTTGAATGTTAATTTGGATAAAAAAGGTGGAATTCAAGTTCCCCGAAGGCATGTCGTAAAATGTATTGAAGAAATTCAAGATGAATTTAGTCTCCATGACATTTGGCGCATAAAGAATCCAAATCAAAAGAGTTTCACTTGGGCTCGTTGTTCTCCTTTTATATTTTGCAGATTAGATTACTGGTTGATCTCGGATAAACTGCATGATTTAGTTACAAATGTGGATATTTTTCCCTCGATAAAATCAGACCATTCTGCAATATTTCTAGAACTCGAAGAAATTAAGGAAAATAACAGAGGCCCTGGCTATTGGAAATTGAATACGGCGCTACTGGCGAATGAAGAATATAAAAAGATGATCAATGATAAATTGCCTATTTGGCTTGAGGAAGCAAAGGATCTCAAAGACGGAAGATCAATTTGGGATTGGATAAAATTTAATATTAGAACCGATTCTATTATTTTCTCAAAGCGTTTATCACAAATTCGACAACAACGTGAACGAGAATTAACCGACAAATATCAAGAATTATTAGCTGCCTTTCATGATAATCCCTGCGACAATACACGAATTACAATGGAAAGATGTAAAAGCGAACTTGAATTAATGTATGACAAAAACGTTGAAGGTTTAATTATACGTGCAAGGGCACGATGGCACGAACACGGAGAAAAGAACAGTAAATATTTTTTAAATTTGGAGAAACGTAACCATATTAAGAAACACATTAGAAAATTACACATAAGTGGAGTTATTTCTACCGACCCACTCTCGATAATGAATGCACAAAAGCAATTCTACACTAAGCTGTACAGCAGTTCTAAAACAAAGTTAGACACTCCAGATGCAGCATTATTCTTTGAAAATCCAAATCTATCAAAGTTATCAAATGAAGCAAGTGAGAAATGCGAAGGAAAAATAACAATGGAAGAATGTCAAAACATTATTAAAACATTCCAACTAGGTAAAACTCCTGGAAATGATGGTCTACCAATTGAATTCTATAATGTATTTTGGTCATCAATTGGTAAAATGGTGGTCGAAAGCTTTAATGAGGCTTATAAAGAGGGAGAAATGTCAAATTCACAAAGGCAAGGTGTCATTACACTTATCGAAAAAACAGGTAAAGACAGGACCCATCTTGAGAATTGGAGACCGATTTCGCTCACTAATGTTGACGCTAAAATAGCATCCAAAGTAATAGCAACACGAATTACTAAAATTTTACCAGAGATAATCCACAGCAATCAGACTGGATATGTTTCAGGTCGATACATAGGGGAAGCAGCTAGATCAATTCTAGATATCATGGAATACACTAAAACATTCAATATTCAGGGTATACTATTATTTATAGATTTTGAAAAGGCATTCGACAGCCTTGAATGGAATTTTATGTTTAAATGCTTAGAAATTTTCGGCTTTGGTCATAGTCTTGTAAGATGGGTTAAAACATTTTATAATAATGTATCCAGTTGCATCATAAACAATGGGTCTTTTTCTGCTAATTTTGAGTTAAGCAGAGGTGTTAGGCAAGGGGATCCTCTGTCGCCATATCTGTTTGTGATCGCAATTGAGACTTAAGCTGCTGCAATCCGAACTAGTGCTGATATTAAAGGAATTAAATTAGACTTAGAGGAATGGAAAATTGTCCAATATGCAGATGACCTCACTGCCTTTTTATCTGATTTGACATCCGCACAAAATCTCTTTAAATTACTTGATCGTTTTGGAAAATTATCGGGTTTAAAAGTTAATTATACTAAAACAGAGGCAATGTGGATTGGTTCGTGTCGTGACAGTCCCGAGATGCCCTTATCCCTAAAATGGTGCAAAAGTGTAAAAGCTCTTGGGGTACACTTCAGTTATGACGGAGAAGTGTCTTCTCAGAAAAATTTTAACGACAAGATCACTGAAATTAAAAAACAAATACATCAGTGGAGCTGGAGAGGTCTCTCTTTATTTGGTAAAGTATCAATCATTAAAAGTCTTCTTCTCCCTAAATTGGTATATATATTTTCTATCCTCTCACCTCCCTCGGATTTCATCTCACTGATTCAAACGATAATATATAAATTCTTGTGGAAAGGGCCTGATAAAATAGCCAGGAGAGCTGCAATTAATAGTTCTGATAATGGGGGGTTAAATATCACTGATCTAGAGACTTCAATTAAGTCTCTTCGATTAGCATGGATTTCGAAAATTTTCAATCCTGAACGTCTCCATGGAAAAGCTATCTCAGAAATTTGCTCAAACCTTATGGAGGTTTTTTCTTTTTTCACTGCAACTATAATATTAATGACTATCATATTAATTCTACTTTTTATTTAGAAATGCTGCAGTGGTGGTCTGAATTTCGCTCAAATTTCTCAACGGATTCTAAAGCTACTGACTCTATTATTTGGAATAATTGTAATATAAAGATAGACGGCAAACCAATCTGTTATCATAGATTATATGAATGCCGGGGTAATTTTTATCAACGATTTGATGTATTCTCGGAACAACGTTGAATCCTTTAATATAGTAAAGGACAAGGGGCTAATTGGCTCAAATTA
Organism: Micromussa lordhowensis; assembly: GCA_964020085.1. Classification (NCBI taxonomy): domain Eukaryota; kingdom Metazoa; phylum Cnidaria; class Anthozoa; order Scleractinia; family Lobophylliidae; genus Micromussa; species Micromussa lordhowensis. The sequence goes on from OZ026606.1 coordinate 11,849,768, forward strand.
CTTGACGTGGTCTGCTGTTCGTTGCGCTGTGCCAAAGTATTTGAGGAATCTCACTGTCGAAAGAAACGTTTTAAATACACTTCAACTGAAATGCGGTGACAAAGATTTTGATCCTCTTGAGAGCAAGAGTAAAAACTTTTATGCTTATCTTATTAAAGAAAAAGCCAAACATTCTAGAGGTTTCGTTAAACTAATGTCAGCTTTTAATTTAAGTGAAGAAGAGACTCGAAAAGCGTTTGTACTGGCAAAATCAGTTGCTGTTGAAACATTTGTACAATGTTTTCAATTCAAAATTTTAAACGACATTTTGTTTTTGAATACCCGATTAGCTAAAATCGGAAGGATTCAAAGTGACCTTTGTTCGTTTTGTCAGACCTCTCCAGAAACCGTAGAACATTTCTTTTATCGATGCTCCTTCTCAACAGAATTTTGGAATAAATTTGAAAACTTTTGGTTAACAGTAGCCGGGAAGCAAATAAAACTGGATTATATTAACATTATATTAGGAATATTAGATCAGAGATCAAACCTGCTCAACTACTTCATCGTTCTAGGTAAACTTTATTTATGGAATTGCCGCAAAAATAAACAAGTCCCTCTCTTTTTGCCTTTCGAAGATGTAGTCAAGAGAAAATATGAAATTGAAAAGCTTATAGCCTCTCAAAGCATCTTAAACTTAAAATATTTTCAGGCAAAATGGAACCTTGTTTTGAATAACAATCCATTCTTTTTTGTAAAGGAGTAAGTGGTGCTTGTGTAATTAGAGTAAAATGTAGAGTAAGATTTGTATTATTAGTTGTGAAGGCAGAGTATCTGTAATATTTGTAGTGTTTGTAATTGTAGTGTAAGTAACGATTGTATTGTAAGAAGTTTCAGTAGTGTAGGTAATGTTAGTGTTGTATGTAATAGTAAAAAAGAAATGTAAACATAATTAATTACCTAAACAATAAACAATAAAGAGTAAAAAAAATTAAAAAAAAAAACAAAAAACAAAAAAAAAAAAACACATGAAATGTGATCTTTTGGTTACGGAGCGAGTAGTGTTCCTTTACCAGTGACATTTGATTGTTCACGTTTCTGATTGGTTGAAGTTACACGATACATTTGCGGGTGTCATTCAGAAAAAAAACCGTACCTGCCCAAAGAATATTGAAGAACGGGCCGTAATACTCTCACCTCCACCGATTCCAGGCCCCGGTCCTTCTTCTTCTGTTCCCGCTCCTGGACCTTCTTCTTCCTCTCCCGGGCCTTCTTCTTCTGTTCCAGGGCCTCCCCATCCGACTCCAGGACGTCCTCCTCCGGCTCCAGGACGCATTCCCCCGGCTCCAGGACGCATTCCCCCAGCTCCAGGACGTCTTCCTCCGCCTCCAGGACGTCTCCATCCGCCTCCCGGACGTCTCATTCCGCCCCCTGGAGGTCTTGTCCCAGGTGCTGGAAATTGCCCTCCTGCAGGCCCTATCTCAACTTGTATTTTTAAAGAAGTCTGGCCGTTTTTCCTGATTATTCCATTTCCCAAAAGTTTTATATGGGAATCCTGGTTGAAGACGCTTCTGGTTACTGCATTCTGACCTGAAATAAATTGTAATTACACATATAAAATGTAGAATAAGTATAATTATTCAACAATAGATAATTACATAATTTGCACAACTTAAACCTTTCTTTGTGTTTGATTCGGATCTGTAATAACCTTATAAACGTACTTAGACATTGTCCATAATTAGATAAATTGTTTGTTTTGTTTCAATATTGTGGCTATGGTTCTAAAATTTGATGGACACTATCTCTGTGATCATAACTGACGGCGAGGAAATAAATTTGTTTTCATTGACAAATTAGTCAAACGATTATCATGCTGCTCATCTCTCGACGTACCTTGATTTACAAAAATATACCTAATGAAATTTGTTGTTTTGTTTTCGAAATTTGTGAAAATAAAACGTGTAACTGCTCTCATTATTCGCAGAAACTACCTAAAAGATTAATATTTTACAGAGCTTAGAACATGGACGAAGGAGACGAATATTCACATTATTTGATTATCCTGAATATCTGGAAACTTCTGATGTAGAAACTGAAATAGACATATACGAAACCCAGGAAGCCACGGGCGATTTTATAAACGTCTTTTTCGATTCGACATGATATAATTCGTTTTCAAACTTCTGTATCTTTTATTTCTTCACTTGACAATTTGAATACAGTGCAAGGGACACTCGTTTGAAAACCGTCGTGCTAGCTTGCTCTTTCAGTGTTGCTGGCGTCATCAAAAACACGTTGCGGTGGAGACCCTTGAAAAAAAAATGTTCGGAGTTGTGTCATAAAACAAAAATAAACAAGCATGGCCCGAGTGCGAGATAATAAACTACATATTAACCTACGCACCTCGCTTCACTCGGTCCGTACTGCCACGACCTCTGACCAATAGAGAGCTTAAGCAAACCACGACGGCAACGGCAACGGCAACGAGAACGCCACCAACCAAAACGTTTAATAAGTAATGGTAATAGGACTGAGTGGAGTAATCATACGAGTGATAAGAAAATCGAACGACCGCGCAGCGGGAGTCCGATTTGTTTATCACGAGTATGATTACAGACGGAATTGGACGACACGAAGGCCTATTACCAATTAATCATAAAAATTACAATTTCCGAGAAAAGTAAAATTGCTAATTTATGAAAGAAAGGGAAAATTTGCATTAAGATACTGACAAAGGAGAAGTTAATATCGCTCTGAAATTGAGATTGGTTGATTTAAACTACAACTTTGAAAGTGATTGGCTGATTTAAACTACAACTTGATTGGCTTATTGAACTGTCCGATAACAAACTGTCCGATACCAAACTGTCCAGTAACAAGTCCGATAACAACTTGGCAAGTAAATAAGTGGAAACTAGGAGTTTTTTAAACCAATCAAAATTGTAATATTTTTTATGATTAGTAGAACAATGGCTGTACACGTGCATTACAAAACTTGGTACATTTCTTTGCCGTCCTCTGCACATCAATAACGTGAAATGACTAGTTTTGCTATTTGTGGAGAATGCAAACGACGGCGGCTAATTTTTCGTGTTCTTATTTGGAATTGAACGATGTCTAGACATATTTAGCTTGGGCAAGTTCGGAAACCAATAGGCGCACTGAACAGATCTAGACAATTGCTTAACCCTTTGACTGCCAGGTGACAATAAAGTCGCCCTCAGCAATCGTGCTCTTTCTATCACTTGTGACGTCATCAATTTAAATTTCACCAGACATTCTTGATAAGCAGACAGTAAAGCTAAAATAGAATCTATCCGCACAACAGTCGGTTTTGGATATCGACGGAATTCTGACGTAGCAGATTGAAAAACAACAGTTTTGGTGCGAAAATGGCGGTAAAATCGCCCATTATACCTATAACTGATCAAGGTCCAGTTCTAGGCTTTAACTTTAATTAACACCCAACATTTTACGACAGCCAGAAAAAAGAATATGAAACGGTCGAGAAAAAGGAAAGGAAGGGGGCAAGAAAAAAATTCGGAACGAGTAATCGCAAAAAAAAAACAAAACGAGTCCAAATTTTGGCTTATGCGCATGCCCCAGATTAAAATATTGTACTTTTTGTACCCAATCTTGGGGAAATCTATCTTTTTGGTGAAAAAAAAGAAGCTTTTTCAGCGGAACTAAGGCCCATCTACTGTCATGGCGGCCAAAAAACTGATTTAACGGTTAAAAACGGCATTTTTTGTGAACATTTGGCGGTCAAAGAGTTAAGCTCTCTATTATTTCCCAGAATGGCCGTCGCGCTCGTTTCGTGACAGGTGAACAGTTTTAATACAAACATTTGGGAAAAGCTTTTGATAATCTTCTTTGTCGTCTTATTTGCGAAATATCCTGAACGAGGCTGATTTTTTTGGAACGGCAAGTAGTTTCACAAAGTGTTGTATGTGTTTTTATACATAGATATTTTTAGAGGGTTACAAGCTCACTAGTTTTATAACTGTTAAATGTCACACTCTTCAAATAAGGTTTGATTGATTGATTGATTGATATAGAAATGTTTATAGCACGCGATGTTAATGTTTGTTGCATCAGATTAAAACGTTGGCTCGGATGAGATTAGGAGAGTCCTTAGTCTGTTAATTAGTATTTACAGTTAAATCTAAACCTGAGTTTAGTTATTAGCCATACCTTCAAGAAAAAATCCTTTAGTGACCCGTTGTCGTTTACCTGTGGAGCAATTAAAAACTCAGCGATGCGAGAAAAAAAATCAGCTCGTTAAATAAAATTTATATCATTGTTTATCTACCTGCTTGAACTGCCACAACGGTCAACAATATAACATAAGAAATCCACATGCTTCTGTCGCTGAAGAAAGAAGGAACAAAATACCATATAAGTTGCATAAGTTAGTTCTCTGAAATTGACTATTTTGCATAAAAGAGAAATTCTCGTCATTTTACTTCAAGCCAAATGAGAATAATTCACTATTAGCACTTTTGGTTAGTGTAAACTTAATGTCAATGCAAACAGTGTCACATCAAACACCAACATCACTTCAGTTTTAGGGGATGCAGCGCCTCTTGTGTGTTGCTGTTATGCAATACGTAATAAAACAAGGAAACTAAACATTACCATATCCTAGCCTTTATAAACAAGAATAATAAGAATAATAATTTAGGAGTTATTTATCCGTTGATTCTGGACGTTGGTAGAGGGATACACAAGTATTCGTAAGTACTTTCTAATATGAAATATGAATAGCTTCCTTTTCGTTAAGGTCATTCATTTTGAGAGGTTTCCATTATGAATGAAAGAAAAAGTATCGTTTTTGGCAACGATCGTGAGCTCTTTTGAATTAAAAACGCTTTTCAAGTCACATACCAGATAGTCCTTATATTACCTTGCCAGGAGATAGAGACGAAGAAAAGACCTTTCTACCTCTTGCGGTGAATGAAGAACAGAGCAAAGCTGCGTGTTAATATCTAAAAGTGGACCTTTTGCTTAGAGAAAAAACGTTATTGGCTAAAGTTTGAAATCGACCTGTTCGTTTTCTACGGAAGATGGTTTCTGGAGAGACCCTTGGTGATAAAAATGTAAAATATTTAGCTCGCTGAAACGTGTCCTCTCCCTGAAACGTTTTCACCACTTCACTGAAGAATTTGTCAACCTGTGAAAGGAGTCAGTTTATGTTTTCCTTGAGCAAGGCACGAATGCTCGGAAATTGGACTGATTATTAAAGTTTTGGTGGAAACCATTCTCGCCACAGGACAGGTCATGACCCTGGGTTTTTGTTTAGCCAAAAGGAACCAGCCAGGTTGATAACGAAAGCGTATACATTTTTTAAATTAAATAGACCTTAAATAATTTCAGTTTAGCTTCTTACTCCACTGAACTTGATCGTCGTCAGAGGTAAACTACCAACAGAGTTATTTCAATAGAGTTATAATTTAGAGTTAGAGTTAACGACTGCCAAAATCCTGAATTCAAGATTTTGGACTGCCAAAATCCTGAATTCAAGATTTTGGACTGCCAAAATCCTGAATTCAAGATTTTGGTTTGCCAAAATACTGAATTCAAGATTTTGGATAGCCAAAATCCTGAATTCAAAATTTTGGTCTGCCAAAATCCTGAATTCAAGATTTTTGACTGCCAAATCCTGAATTCAAGATTTGGGACTGCCAAAATCCTGAATTCAAGATTTTGGTCTGCCAAAATTTTGAATTCAAGATTTGGGACTGCCAAAATCCTGAATTCAAGATTTTGGACTGCCAAAATCCTGAATTCAAGATTTTGGTCTGCCAAAATCCTGAATTCAAGATTTTTGTCTGCCAAAATACTGAATTCAAGATTTTGGATTGCCAGAATCCTGAATTCAAGATTTTGGTCTGCCAAAATACTGAATTCAAGATTTTGGAATGCCAAAATCCTGAATTCACGATTTTGGATTGACGAAATCCTGAATTCACGATTTTGGAGGGTCAAAATCTTGAATTCAAGATTTTGGTGTGCCAAAATCCTGAATTCAAGATTTTAGGCCCACCAAAATCCTGAATTTAAGATTTCGGAGACTTAAGATGGATGCAGCAGGCAATCTGGCGAGCGATCCAAATATTACACAGTCATCTGCTTCCTTCACTCCTTGTTGCTTGACATCTGAGTTAGGTAAGTCTAATTAGATGCCCTCTATGGCCTTACGTGATCAAAACAAGAGTCGCTAAACAGCTTATGTTTTATTTTATGTTAGGACAAAGTGAATCTAAAACCTCAATTACACCGAGCTCCATGTGCACCAGGTTTGTTCTATTTAATATTTTCTTCAATGTACATTCTGTTACTTTATTTTGATTTTAATTTTCTCAAAATCCGAGATAAAGAAAATTCTATGTATGTATACGTATGTATTTTGGTTAATGTTGTGACTTACATGATCAAGGACTTTCTCGATTGCAATCCATATTAGTAAGAGTCGTTCTTATTCAATCATTTCTTCACATTTATGTAGGCATCCATCTGTTCCATTGGTGATGTGCCTTGAATGTGCCCTTGAGAAGTCGAGTGTTCAAGTGACTGCTGTTGTTTCCGAGTATGCCGATATGGACAACTTCTTAGAGATGTGGTGCAAAAGGCGTGAGCCAGTTCCTAGTGATGGTCACTGTATTGTGCATTCTTGGATTAAGGTAAATGCCATCTCATTTTCAGTCGACACTGTTTTGGTTTTCTTCACTAGTTTTAAACAATTTCAACTGCCTCACTTGAAACAATGTTAATCCTTATGTGCTACCATGATGAGTACCGTCAATTTTCTTCCGTCCGTTCCCTTTGTTCGAGTTTGAAGTCATATTTAGGTGCAAATTTAGGAGTCCAAGTTACAAGGGTAGCTATTTTTCAACTCTAAAAATATATATTTTATTAACGGTGCGACTGCATACCGGGTACAAAATGCATACTAGGTTCAAAATGCAGACTATGACTAAATTTTGTCACGATTATATCATTGTCCACCAAATTTGCATTCGAGATGGTACCCAGTCTTACAAACAGGAGCTCCGGTTATTTTTTTTCCCGCATTTTCAAACCATTACGTAGTGATGCGCCATCACGCGTGATGAATTTGCAATGTTGGTGTGACTTCCTGTCAGCGTTCAACTACGGTACCGCGCTAAACGATGTAAACGAAGTAATCTAGGAGTATCATATTATTCGAAAGTCCTGAGCCACTTAGTAATCACAAGCATTTTTTTGAAGCAACTGCAAAGCATTATTTCAAGATTTGGGAGGACATCCCTTTGAACAGAGCTTCTCTCAAGCTCGGGGGTCTAAATTGCTTCTGTCCTCATACAAGAAATCGGCTGAAGATATTACCTGTACCGTTAAAAGTATGACTGATAGGTATGAGGTGATAATCTCACGATCGCCATCATGCTCTTGCCCTTATTTCCAAACAAGGGCAAAGAACACGACCCAAATCTGTAAGCACATAATTTGGGTGTATATCAAAGTTCTTAACATTTCCCAGGACAATGATCTCACACAGCAAACTGCTCTGAAACCAGAAGAGCTTCGCACTATCGTTGAGCAGGCACCTGAGGTCTTTTCTGAACTTGCTGGAATTCCTCCTTCACATTTCACGTCATCGTGCACCGATGCCAATCATAGAGTGTCAACCTCGTCGTTTAAGCCGACTAACACTTTAACGTCAACGGTTACAGGGTACTCCACCTTTGAAGCTACAGCTGAAAACAGAACCAATGAAAATAGACTTGACAGCAAGTCAAGGTCAAATGAACATGTCCTTAGGTCTGTCATTTGGCGATTGCAATCAATCATCGTCCTCTACAACCACAGTAACACCTCAGTTATTTACAACAACCCCAAACCATCACCTGACAGCAACTGCCTTTCAAGGGAGTCCCTCATTAGCAGGGATTTCGGGCTCCAGTCAACAACGTTTCGCCTCTCGCTTGCCACCCGACAGTATGAGTCCCTTTCTCATCAAATTTAGGACAGGAAGAATAAGACGCTGTGCAGGGTGCAAGCGCGACTTTCCTTCATTTCTAAATGGGCGTGTACCAAACGCTCCTTATGACATCATAGTCTCCCATAGGGAGTTTGACTACTTTGTCAATCCACATACACAGCAAATGCAGCTAACACGAGATGCGGCAGACAAACACTATCACGTAAATCCATTTTGTATCAGAGCAAGAAATCCAGCTTTTCTCAACTCACAACAGGAAATACCAGCTGAAGTCCACCCTCATCTCACTCAAGTGCACATGCATTATATCAGTACTTACTTTGGTTTGTAAGACTCTCGCAAGGCTTATGCATGCACTGCACTCGCTTGGATGGCAAGAGTGTTTGACCGCAGCACAAAATGAGCTTGCGTCAGTTCTGGATTTAAAAACAAAGGCAACTAAGGACGTCTTGTGTAAATACTTAGTTAAAGTATGTTCATGTTCCTATTTGACTACGTTCAGTTTTGTTTTTTTTTGGTTTAGGTTACAATATTCTGTTTCTTGAAATTTAAAATTGAATAAATATAAGGGAGTTTAAGATAAAGGACAGCGAAAGCAGGGAAAACGTCAGCTTAAAACTTTCTTCGCGTTCTTCCAAACTTCTTCGCATTTATTTTACCTCGCTCACTTTACCAAATGTGAGTGAATTTTCCTGGAGATAAAATCTTAGCAATCAGTTGTATAAATACTTAGTTAAAGTACGTTCATGTTCAAAGTTAGGTACGTTCAGTCTTGTTTTGTTTTGTTTTCTTGAAATTAAACAGTGAATGAATATTAGGGAATTTAAAATAAAGGACAGCAACGGCAGGGAAAACGTCAGCTTAAAACTTTCTTTGCGTTCTTCGAAACTGCATCACAGTTATTTTACCTCGCTTATTTTACCAAATGTGAGTGAATCGTCCTGAATATAAAATCTTTGCAATCTGTTAAGTTAGATATTCCAGTTAAGGTAATTCCCTTGAATTGTTCTACTATCAAACTTTTTTTGAAACTTGGCGTAATTAACATTCATGATATGAGCATTAAAGTGCACCTAGCCCCAATTTAAGGGCTTTTTAAACTCTGATAAAACATACGTGTTTGACCAATCAGAGCGCGCGCAGGGTCCTATCTATATTATAAAAAGAGTTAAGGCTATGGAAATGAATCTGTGACATCAACCCAAGAATAGACCCAGGCCCATCACAAGCTCGGTCATAGAATTTAAGGATATCAAATTTCAGCCACTTTCTGTTAACTTTTTAAGCCCTTAAATTGGGGTTAGGGGCACTTTAATGCTCATATCATGAATGTTAATTACGCCAAGTTTCAAAAAAAGTTTGAAAGCAGAACAATTCAAGGGAATTACCTTAACTGGAATATCTAACTTAACAGATTGCAAAGATTTTATATTCAGGACGATTCACTCACATTTGGTAAAATAAGCGAGGTAAAATAACTGTGATGCAGTTTCGAAGAACGCAAAGAAAGTTTTAAGCTGACGTTTTCCCTGCCGTTGCTGTCCTTTATTTTAAATTCCCTAATATTCATTTACTGTTTAATTTCAAGAAAACAAAACAAAACAAGACTGAACGTACCTAACTTTGAACATGAACGTACTTTAACTAAGTATTTATACAACATAAAGCAAATGAAGAAGCCTAAGCCGTGTATTACACTGTGATAAAACATTCCGGACATTTCAGAACACTCGAGAAATGTAGAAAACCCTCGCCTGCGGTTCGTGTTTTCTACATTTCCCTTGTGTTCTCAAATGCCCGTCGTGTCTTATCATAGTGTAATACACGGCTTAGACGTCTTTATTTGTTAAATAAACAGGCATGCAAAACAGTTTGTGACATCAACCCAGGAAAAGACCCAGTCCCCTCACCAGCGCGGTCATAGCGCAAAAGATATCAAACTTCAGCTACTTTTTTCAAGCCCTTACAAATAGCAGAAACTGAGAAATTGGGGTTAGGTGCACTTTACAAAAATGGGGTCACCCTGCTTGTTTACGCGTCAGCAGGGTCTTAGTGCTTTCGCATTTAAAGTTTGAATCACCTTCATACAGAATTAAGTCATGGTTACTTGAAAGACACAAATTTTAATTGAAAATAAAGCTTGTTTTATTCACAGAAGCAGTACTGCTTCATTTAAGCCATTTTTGATTGCCTGGTTGCGGGAATACTGCACTTTTTCGGGCAGTTTCGTGGTTAGCTTGACTTCCACGCCGTGTTCAAAATACACCTAGTACGGAACTATTGTACAGAAAAAAAAATTCTTTATCCAACTGCACTTCGTCGAGTACAAATAACGCCCAAAAAGAGTACAAATATTACACTCTATTTGTACTCCAGGGCCGGGTTGTTCAAAGCGCGATTACGCTAACCCAGGATTAGCGAGAAGTTTGATTTCATTTTTGTAGCATTTCAGCAAGGAATTCTGCTCATAGTTTTTGTTCTTCAGTTTTGAGCATGAGTAATCTCAAACGACACAAAATACAAGCGATGGATAACACTCTTATAGCTGAAAGTAACCCTTTGCTAACTCTCTCGCGACCTGTGTGCTTCTATGGGGCAGGGCTCCGTGATAAACAGCAATGCAGCGCCAGAGACAAAGGTTGTCGAGCGCTACCATTTGGCGGCTGTGTGCGAGGTTGTGAAGCCACTCTGGCAACAGACCCGAGCCAAGCAAAGCTTGCCTGTCAAACACAGCCTTAACTTCGATGTTTGAAAACTTTAGAAACACCCATTTCGTGTTAGGCCGCTTGATTTTAGCAATATTCAAACGTTGGTTCTCTTGCTCATTCAACCACTTTTCCGCGTCTTTAAGGTTTTGAAACCAAGGGGAACCTTTTTTCTGTTGAAAGAAAACCATTTTTAGCCCTGTTTCGATGTTGTTCAGCTTTGTTGCATAGCTGTACCGCAAATAAAAAGATGAACCGAGGCCCTGCCTTAGCTTTTGTAAAATCAGGTCTGGTTTGTCCGCAGCCGTTTTGTGAAAGACCATCTTGTAAACCGTGTCCCTTTTTTCGTTTCCACCCCCTCTACCGCACACTCTGGCGCGACATACATCTCCACAATCTCATCCTGAAAATCACTAATGGGCGGTTTTTTAAACACAAGAGGCTTTCTAGACTTAATAAAGTTTCGAGTATGTCTCTTCACGTAAGGAGCTGCCATAATACAAAGACAAAGTATTTATCTCAAAGGGGTGTTGCGGCGGCTCATAGTAGTAGATGATGAAGGATTCAAATACTGTTTTTTGCTGGCGGGCTTGCTTGTCCAAATTGAGGCCAAAAATCGTCGCAAGCTCACAACACGATTTTTGGACTCAATTTCAGTGGTCAAACAAACCCGCCAACAAAAAACATTATTTGAATCCCTCATCATCTACTACTTAATATAATGTATTTATGTATTTATAGCTGACGAAATTTGTACCGTGGATAAACAAAGATTATCTATCTTTTTATCTAGAGGATTCTCCTAATTTGTGTTATTTCAACAATTACTGTAAAAGACGTGTTAACTTTGCTTTCCCTACGGCAAATAACGATGATGTCATGAGTATTTTTCAAGTCATTATACGAGACCAGTTGCTATTGCCACTCATTAGCTTGACGCTTATCCTACTTTATCCTATACATTTTTTTTTTCTGTAATGCGGTTGATAAGGGAAAAACACGTGTTAAATAAATTGCTGCCGAGAAAATGTTGTCACGACAACGAGGATAGATTGTGCAACAAACTGGGTCTTGTTTGTCCTATAAATTGATAATGATGTAGGATGCATAATCGAATAGAACGACTAGCTCAATCAAACGACAACTGTATATATAACATTGAACTCCAAACTGAACGAGGTGTTATAAGTTTAACAACATGAGAAATTGCGTATCAGAAAAAACGTGACCTTGAACACTAAGTGTAAACTTAACAGCAAAGCACGAAAACAAACCGCTTTTTTCAATGCCGCTTTCCTGATATACGTCTAATGGCATCAACAAAGGCATCGAAAAATAAAACATTTCGACAGACTTCGCATGAATGTGCAAAACCGTTTTCACTCACGATGAATGAGTTACGTGTTCATTGTATCAAGCGAAAGTGAAGGAGTGGGCCGCAGTGCTACCCAACAAGGCATCAAATGCTGCTTTGAAAGCGTCATAAAGGGGATATCCAGGCACTGGAATCTCGATAACAGTTCCGCATGTGTGAGCTCGTGGTAAAGGCTCCCTTGCCTCTGATGCAACAAAAAACACCTGTATGTTTTTGACAACTATTTGCTTACTTCCCGTGCAGAACTTGAGCAGATCCTCACATTGCCGTTGAGTGCATTCTCTGGCGTAACGCTGAAGAAATGCAAAAGCTGTTTCTTCTTCGTCTGTGAAGACGTTTTGCGGACATGTGAATAGAGAACTGACTTTTTCTGGGCTCGGTCTCTGAGTGGAATAAAGCTCCCTTAAATCTGCCACTGTTACCTTTCCCTAGAACTCTTTACCCTATTTAGAGCTCAACATTCCCTCATGAATTCTCTGCATACTGTAGGCTGGAAGTTCGATTAGCTCGCTACGCGCTATTTGAGTGATGATATGCTTTACATATTCTTTGCTTGGACGAGTCTGTATTCCGTAGTGCTGCTCCCATTCGACGATCACCTCTGCATCTGCAGCTTCTAGCTCGTCAGATTCCATGATTTTAATTAACTGCATAGACTTGCTAGGTTATAAGAGCTCAAGGAACTTTCCTATTAGTCGCTCATCAGACACTGCTTCCTCACCAAAAGAGCATGGCCTCCACAAATGCTTCATTTAATTGCAAAGGGAAAAACCCTGTAAGGATATAACCCTGTCCAAGTATTCGCCCAAGCGCGATTACCTGTTCCTTTGTCATTCCTTCACACCTGGGTAACATGCTATTCTCATTCCCGTGGAGGAATTTCATGCCTGCCTGTTGCCAGAAGTCACAGAACACTTCCCTCTTGACACCATCATAATCAACTTATGAGATGGTTGTAGCCAACTTGACGCCTCGTTGGCTAGCCATTATCTCATATCCAACGCGCACTCGTGGACTAATTGTTAAGTATGCTCGCTGAAACGTGTCCTCTTCCTGAAACGTTTTCAAGAATTTGTCAACCCGTGAAAGGAGTCGGTTTATGTTTTCCTTGAGCAAGGCGCGAATGCTCGGAAATTGGACTGATTATTAAAGTTTTGGTGGAAACCATTCTCGCCACAGGACAGGTTCTGACCCTGGGTTTTTGTTTTAGCCAAAAGGAACCAGCCAGGTTGATAACAAAAGCGTACACATTTTTTAAATTAAATAGACATTAAATAATTTCAGTTTAGCTTCTTACTCCACTGAACTTGATGGTCGTCATCCTCATCACCATATCCTCATTTTCATCCTCACGAATACCCTCACTGTTGAAGAAAACCACAAACAAAATTGTACCCTGAAGATTTTTATTCTGTTTATTCTGCCGCCATATTTGTTTTTAAATCTCGCACCTCTATCGTTCGTGTTTCTCACGCGTGACGCACGATGGTGATCTACTCCCCGCGCGAGAAAACTGGTACGAGCCACCTTAAGTTTGCCAAAATTTCAAACTTTAGAATTGCTCGTAAATTTGATTAAGTCAGTTTATTTTGACCGCTCCGTAAATTTTATAGAATAAATTTCCCCTTCGCAAATTTACCAGTTATCTTATTGATACAACAATTCGTTTCGTGACCACTCAATTTGTTTCGCGATTTTATATAAAGCCACTCCTTGTAATGCAAATTATTATGCACTTTAATTGAACAACTTTTTATTGGACATACCTCAAACGCTAAAACTTGTTAATTTATGCAAATTTACAGCATGGTGTCTAGGTGTTCTCGCAGATATATAAGCCGCATCCTCGATTTGATACGAAAATTTTGAGCAAAAAAGTGCGGCTTATACGCCAGTGTTTACGGTACTTTTTTCAGTCAATATCACACGGTGAACCCGGCCGGTCAATTTTACGCGATGCCAATGGGACAAAATTAATGCAAGCTAATCCCTAGTCACGGTTTAGGCCCTGTCTACACGTATCCGGATATTTTTGAATCCGCAACTATTTCTTTCCGGATACGGCTACCGTCCACACGCATCCGGCGAATTCGGCAGCGAATCCATGAATACGCTACGTGTTTACGGGGAAATTACTGAAAATCGCGGATTGAAAAATGTCCGGATACGTGTGGACGGGGGCTTAGTTGAAAGCGGTGTGAATGGTGCATTTCGTTCATGTATAACTGAAAGGAAGATGATTACTGAAATGAGAAGCTTGCCTCGATGTCCTGCCCGTTGCATCAGGACAGAAGTATTTTGCTAGATTTATTCATGACTACCTCGACTTCACGTTTGGTGAGGAAACTGTGACATTCGATGGTACGAACTGCTCTGTCGATTCGTTTCTCGATGTAGCCTTTATATTTAACATTTCACCTTTTTACTGGTTCGTTCTATGAAATTTTCAGGCATAGGACGAAGCCAGATAAGGTAAACTTTGCCATAGCGGATCAGAGAGCAATACCTTATAGTTTATTCTTTCCCCAAAAGCCGTGAACGGCTCAAAGTAACTTCTTTAAAGAGAGTTCGATGCATATGGTTAGACATCTAGCTCTAGAGCTCATTTTCTTAGTTTTACTCCAATTTGCTTACAAACCGGCCGCCCTTACGTACACTAGAAAAAGCTACCTAAAAACGCAGTTGAAACTGCGACTACATTAGACAAGAAACATTCTTGCATGGTTAGTGCGCACGACTCCGGATCGAGCGGTCCAGGCTAGGTTCGACCCCTGGCCGAGGACTTGGACATGACACTATTGCCACTCTCCATGCAGGCGTATAAATAAATGGGTACCCGTAAATTTAACACTGTTCAACGCGCTTGAGGGCTTAGATAAAGGGGAGGGAAAATGCATATAGTTGAAAAGTTTTCAGTGGAATGTTCTTTACTGTTTGGTGGTTTCCTAAAGGTTTAATAATAAGTTGCAATGTTTTAGCAGGTTTAGGCGCGCGAGGCGAAACCGAGTAATCTTGCAGTGTTAAAAAGATTCGCTCCGACGGAGGGCTAACGCTCGAAACGTCAGCTTTCGAATCTCTTTACGGTGGCCAATTCACATTATCAACTCAGTTGATAAAACCTAATTATCAGTGTTAAAAAGTGCCGCGCTGCGAGTTTCTCGAAAAGCATCACTGTTTAGTTTTCGAAGCAATCGGGCTTTTTTGCAATGTTGGAAAACGCTGGCCCTCGTACATGTTGTCCTTCCTATATGAAAAGGAAAACGTATCACCCCTATTATTTATTCACAAAAACACATACCGACTGAAAGTACAGACGGATTATAGATACCTTCGTTCTTTTACTACTTAAAGGAGCTTCGTCACGATTTGCGTATCTTGAAATGTTTAGCCTGGTAAATTTTTCAAGTTCGTCGTTTGTTATCCTTAACCATCCTTGGTCCTTTATGATTTGTTATCTCTTTGGTGTTTTATTTTATCTTAGTAAACTACTCTATTCAGGTGTCATTCAATTTAAAGGTAATTTTAATTTGTCTGTAGCCAAAATAACTCAAAATGCGGTGACTGGGAGCTCCGCCATTCACCTTGCTATAACGCTGGTGGAAGACGTTCCGGTTGGCTGTTTACAAACTTCTTAAGTTCTTTAGTGAGCAAATTCCGCTGAGTGTGCATGAAGAACGCATGGGCGATTAGAATCGAGACATTAAAGCCTAGAGCCGTAAACCACGCAGAAACACCGCTTCACAGAATAGAAATCTTTGCTTGAAGGTTACACTGAGTACTTAGCTTCTGGGTTAAAATAACATGGATGAGCATGCAACAATCAGAAAACGACACAACTTATAGCTTGGTAGTTTTTATTTCATTTTCAGGTAGGCTGCATTTATTGGCAGACTTTTTCTTGTCTACAGACAGATCATTGTTTATCTTTTTGGTTACCGACCGTAGATTTCTTCTTGTCGTTTAAAAGCTCAACTTGCTGACCTGGAAACTCAGCAGGCCCAGTTTTCTCGCTCGGGACATCTACTGCTGACATCGTTGAGTTGACGATCACCGGTCGTCCAAGCTCGTCAAAGAACCTTCTACCTCCCTTGCCAACAGAGGCGCAGTAACTCTCAGCATTAAAGCTACCCTTCAGCACATTCTCTGCAAACTTTTCCATCGCGTTCCCAGCTGGTTTATATCTTCCCACGATGTATACACACTTCATTCCGTTTCTTTCTATTTCCGCTCGTCCCACGCCAAGAACTGTGCTTCCTTTCCACACTACTTGTATAAAATGACCTGTCCTACCAGAAAAACCACCGTTTTCGAAATCGTAGCCTGGTTCACAGACCTCGTTATACCTGGGAAAAAAATGTCGTAGTTACATTCCAGCTAATGTGAAAGCCATTGCAAAGTAACTAGATTCTCTGCTTAGACTCTATACTTAGGTTCTATACTATTCTGTACTTAGGGAATACACATGTATTTTTATGTGATAGATACAATGGATACTGTCGATATTGTATGAATACAGCGGAATAGTAGTTAGGCACTAAACTACTTTCTGGTACTTTTAAGTTGTAAGCTTTGATCTATATATGACCATATATCGACTAAACGTGATGTGTCTGTCCCGTGAGGTCGATCTATTCTGACAGCCGCTTAATACGGACCCACGGATAATAGTTTTTACAATAACTTAACTTACAATGGCTTGCCTTTGGCTCGCCATTGTAAAGACCTATACAGATTCGAGGCGTATATTGTTTCAGATTTGTGAAATAAAGGTAATATTTTTAATGTTTTAAGTTTAGAAAAAATATAACGATCAAAAAAAAAAAATCGGTTTTCTACAGCATGCACTACATTCGTGTCTTTTCACTTGATCCATTCTTTTGCAATCATGAATAAATTTTAAAAATCCGTTTAAGACCATAACATGTCATTTCGCCGCTCGCAAACGTGACAAAAAGTGAAAATATCATTATAAACACAAAGAAACAGAGAGTTTATTTATTTCCTTTTTAATTCAAACATAAGCATTCTTACCAGTTTTCCACTGCTGTTTCCATGGCTTGTGGCCTTTCAGAAGAACATCCCATGGCAAGGTTTTCTCCTTCTCCATTACGTGCCTCCTTTGAGGAGTGCTGTAAAGCCCCCAGCTGGGCGATTTTTTCTGCATATGCTTTAGCATCATCACACATTTTTCTATCTAGTTTCATCGGAGGAGCTCCGTGTATTGCACGGAAGTCATTATGTTTCATTAAGCCAGTTTGTTCTTCCTCGTCGAACTCTGAAAAGATAAATAAAAACACACGAAAATTTTAACTCCGAAGCTCACGTGTAAAATCGAGATGTTAAAGGGGGAGAGAAGTGTTTCGTTCCTTGCGATCAAACCTATGCGACTACGGTGATAGAAACTGTCGATTCACGATCATTTGAATCTAAGTTCTCAAACTCATTAATATTTCATCATCTTTAAACAAAGGAAATCATGACCGTGACGTTGTTTGGATATCTGATCTTAATTAGCATAGATTTTTAAGATTTTATTACTCCGTTTTCTCTTTAGTTTTAGCTTCGATTGAGAAGATATATCAAACACTCAAGACGGTGTTTGACCACATTTCCAAACACCTCGAAGTTTGTTAAAAATACTCCGCTGCGCGTCGTATTTTCAACTCTCTTCTCGGTGTTTGGAAATGTGGTCAAACACGGTCTTTCGTGTTTGATATATTACTTGAATCTAAAACACTTGTAACTATTGATTGACTGGCCCGCCTAGACTAGCATAGCTATCTGCGGGCCAGTCTAGCTGTAAAATGCAATTAATTTAAGAAATGAAATAAAAATTAAAAAAATAATTGATTGGTTAACCGTTAGCTGTATAAACAACAACAACAACAACAAAAACAAACAAAAAACGGTAACAGTGAAACAAGATCTCTTGTCTAGACTATTTTGTGCCTTGTATTGTTGTTTGGTACAAAATGCAATGATACTTAATTTCTATGATTTCTGTTAACCCTAAACGAAAATAAATTAACCGTGAAATTTCAGTGTCCTCCACAGAACCATGATGCTCTTCTTAGGGCCTGTTTACATGGAGGTGGGGGACCCCAGGTAGGTGAGGTAACCCGCCTAGCCGTGGTCGAAAAATGGCCAGCGTTTACATGCAAACTTACAACCCCGGGGTCCCGGGGTGACTTTACTTGACGTAAACATTGAAAATGGCGGACGGACGACGCATTTTGGCGTTCAGTGTTATTTTATCTTTATTTTCTGCTCTCGCTGCAGCATTTCAATGCTGTGGCGTTTTATTGTCACTTTTGATGATACAAAGCCTCCGCCAGAGGCAGTTAACGGCCATATTGTTCTGGTTCAAATTTTTACGCGCTTTGGCGCGCTTGCAAATGTAACTTGAACTCGACCCCGGCTAGGCGGGTTACCCCACCTTGAGTCGTTTACATGGCAAAATGCGACCCCGGCTAGGCGGGTTACCCTACCTGGCAGACCGGGCAACCCGCCTAGGCGGGTTACCCCACCTATCATGTAAACATGATGAAGTAAAAATGAGAGATTATATGGAGAGGCGGGTTACCCCACCTAGGCGGGTTACCTCACCTACCTGGGGTCCCCCACCTCCATGTAAACAGGCCCTTACTGCGCTTTTCAATAACATGCGGACTCTGAAATTCAAAGCTCGACCGACAAATGCGTTTTTCGCTACCGTCAATCAAATGTTCGGCGGCTCCTCCCAGCTTCTGACTATGTTGTCTGAACTGTGCTCAACGATTTGATTTGATTACCGCGCGCTCGGCTGCAGTAGTCGGAAGCTGGGAGGAGCCTAAAATTTAGAATGCGACATTTTAAAATCCGTTGACATCTTCCCTGAAATTTGGGCATTAGTTATTCTGCTTGCACGAAATATAGTCTGTAATTGCCACTGAACTTTACGTGGGGCGCTTTCCATTCAACAGAAAATCCACGATTTATTTAAATGGGACCAATGGTCCTAGAAACGTTTTCAAATTAAAAAATTGTTGGATGTCCGACTAATACAAACTACTCAAATAAAACGGAAAGTTACGATAAGAAATTCTCGAAAATTTGGTTGTACATCGCGAGGTTGTCCTACTTTCAGTAAATTCTGTAATATACCACTGGCGACTGGAAATTTCCTAAAATTCAAACCACATTTTTCGATCGAATGGAAAGAGTCTTGGTTTAGTTAGAAAGCGAAAAAGCTACTCTATGCTCACGACATACTTTGCACATTTACCATTAAAGTGTGACAAGATAATTTTCAATAAAAGGTGGAAATAATCAGCTAGTGCTGTTGCTTATAGAAAATGCATTGCTGACTTTTAGAAATTTAGAAATTTAAGGCTTTGGTAGACAGAAATTTCTCTCTGGGAAATGCATGCGTACGATATTTTCTTGCGAGTTGTGAATAGTCCCGTTAGCCTTGCAAGTCAATTCATCACACATGAAATGTGATTTTTGCTTACGGAGCGAGTAGTGTTTCTTTACCAGTGACATTTGATTGTTCACGTTTCTAATTTGGTTGAGGTTACACGATACATTCGCGGGTGTCCTTCAGAAAAAAAAACCGTACCTGCCCAAAGAATATTGAAGAACGGGCCGTAATACTCTCACCTCCACCGATTCCAGCCCCCGGTCCTTCTTCTCCTGGACCTTCTATTCCCGCTCCTGGACCTTCTTCTTCCTCTCCCGGGCCTTCTTCTTCTGCTCCAGCTGGGCCTCCCCATCCGGCTCCAGGACGTCCTTCCCCGGCTCCAGGAAGTATTCCTCCAGCTCCAAGACGTCCTCCTTTGGCTCCAAGACGTATTCTCCCAGCTCCAGGACGTCCTCCTCCGGCTCCA
The DNA here is from genome assembly GCA_964020085.1 of Micromussa lordhowensis. NCBI lineage: Eukaryota > Metazoa > Cnidaria > Anthozoa > Scleractinia > Lobophylliidae > Micromussa > Micromussa lordhowensis. The sequence goes on from OZ026606.1 coordinate 11,869,682, forward strand.
AGACGTATTCCCCCAGCTCCAGGACGTATTCTCCCGGCTCCAGGACGTCCTCCTTTGCCTCCAAGACGTATTCTCCCAGCTCCAGGACGTCCTCCTCCGGCTCCAGGACGTATTCCCCCGGCTCCAGGACGTATTCTCCCGGCTCCAGGACGTCCTCCTTTGCCTCCAAGACGTATTCCCCCAGCTCCAGGACGTATTCCCCCGGCTCCAGGACGTATTCTCCCGGCTCCAGGACGTCCTCCTTTGCCTCCAAGACGTATTCCCCCAGCTCCAGGACGTATTCCCCCGGCTCCAGGACGTCCTCCTTTGCCTCCAAGACGTATTCTCCCAGCTCCAGGACGTCCTCCTCCGGCTCCAGGACGTATTCTCCCGGCTCCAGGACGTCCTCCTTTGCCTCCAAGACGTATTCTCCCAGCTCCAGGACGTCCTCCTCCGGCTCCAAGACGTATTCCCCCAGCTCCAGGACGTATTCCCCCGGCTCCAGGACGTCCTCCTCCGGCTCCAGGACGTATTCTCCCGGCTCCAGGACGTATTTCCCCGGCTCCAGAACGTCTTCCTCCGGCTCCAGGACGTCTCATTCCGCCCCCTGATCTTCTTGCTCCAATTCCTGGAGGTCTTGCCCCAGGTGCTGGAAATTGCCCAGTCCCCGCCCCGCCCTCTTGCCCTCCTGCTGGCCCTATTTCAACTTGTGTTTTTAAAGAACTCTGGCCGTTTTTCCTGATTATTCCAGTCCCCGAAAGTTGTATTTGGGAATCCTGGTTGAAGACGCTTCTGGTTACTGCATTCTGACCTGAAATAAATTGTAATTACACGTACAAAATGTAGAATAAGTATAATTATTCAACAATAGATAATACATAATTTGCGCAACTTAAACCTTTCCTCTATGACCGACATTAAGACCTAATTTTGTGTTTGATTCGGATCTGTAATAACCTCCAACGTGTCATACGTTGTCGGTTATAAACGTACTTAGACATTGTCCATAATTAGATAAATTGTTTGTTTTGTTTCAATATTGTGGCTATGGTTCTAAAATTTGATGGACGCTATCTCTGTGATCATAACTGACGGTGAGGAAATAAATTTGTTTTCATTGACAAATTAGTCAAAAGATTATCATGCTGCTCATCTCTCGACGTACCTTGATTTACAAAAATATACCTAATGAAATTTGTTGTTTTGTTTTCGAAATTTGTGAAAATAAAACGTGTAACTGCTCCCATTATTTGCAGAAACCACCTAAAAGATTATATTTTACAGAGCTTAGAACATGGACGAAGAAGACGAATATTCACATTATTTTACTATCCTGAATATCTGGAAACTTCTGATGTAGAAACTGAAATAGACATATACGAAACCCAGGAAGCCACGGACGATTTTATAAACGTCTTTTTTCGATTCAACATGATATAACGTTCAATAAATTCGTTTTCAAACTTCTGTATCTTTTATTTCATCACTTGACAATTTGAATACAGTGCAAGGGACACTCGTTTGAAAACCGTCGTGCTAGCTTGCTCTTTCAGTGTTGCTGGCGTCATCAAAAACACGTTACGGTGGAGACCCTTGAAAAAAAAATGTTCGGAGTTGTGTCATAAAACAAAAATAAACAAGCATGGCCCGAGTGCGAGATAATAAACTACATATTAACCTAGCTTGCTAGGTTGTTTATGTACGCACCTCGCTTCACTCGGTCCGTACTGCCACGACCTCGGACCAATAGAGAGCTTAAGGAAACCATGACGGCAACGGCAACGAGAACGCCACCAAACAAAACGTTTAATAAGTGATGGTAATAGGACTGAGTGGAGTCCAATTCGGTCTGTAATCATACGAGTGATAACAAAATCGGACGACCGCGCAGCGGGAGTCCGATTTGTTAATCACGAGTATGATTACAGACCGAATTGGACGACACGAAGTCTTATTACCAATAGACCATTTCCGAGTTACCTAAACCCTCTCTTTCAAAGCGAGGCCTGGTGCACAACCATTCATATGAAAATGAGTTTAATTTGCATGTGAATGAAATCTCATTTTCATATGAAAGGATGAGCACCAAGCTAGACTCGCTTTGAGAAAGAGGCTAAAGGTAATTCGGAAATGGCCTATTTATCATAAAAATTACAATTTCCGAGAAAAGAAAAATAGCCAAGTTATGGAAGATAGGGAAAATTTGTATTAAAATACCTACAAAGGAGATGTAAACATTCTAAGGCCACCGCCCCTACTACCGGCAATTAGGCGCCAAAAACACAAAAGCAAGCGTGTGCACGCAGGCACGTAATTACAACTTTGGATGTGATTGGTTGATTTAAACTACAACTTCGAACGTGATTGGCTTATTGAACTGTCCGATAACGAACTGTCCGATAACAAACTGTCCAATAACAAACTGTCCAATAGCAAACTGTCCGATAACAACTTGGCAAGTGAATTAGTGGAAAATAGGAGTTTTTTCCGAGAAAAGAAAAATCGCCAATTTATGAAAGAAAGGGAAAATTTGCATTAAGATACTGACAAAGGAGAAGTTAATATCGCTCTGAAATTGAGATTGGTTGATTTAAACTACAACTTTGAAAGTGATTCGTTGATTAAACTACAACTTGATTGGCTTATTGAACTGTCCGATAACAAACTGTCCGATACCAAACTGTCCAGTAACAAGTCCGATAACAACTTGGCAAGTAAATTAGTGGAAACTAGGAGTTTTTTAAACCAATCAAAATCGAGGAAATTGTAATATTTTTTATGATTAGTAGAACAATGGCTGTACACGTGCATTACAAAACTTTGTACATTTCTTTGCCGTCCTCTGCACATCAATAATGTGAAATGACTAGTTTTGCTTGTTTTGGAGAATGCAAACGACGGCGGCTTATTTTTCGTGTTCTTATTTGGAATTAAACGATGAGGTGACATATTTAGCTTGAGCAAGTTCGGAAACCAACAGGCGCACTGAACAGATCTAGACAATTGCTTAACCCTTTGACTGCCAAGTGAGATTAAAGTCGCTCTCAGCAGTCGTGCACTTTGTACCACTTGTGACGTCATCAATTTAAATTTCACTAGACATTCTTCATAAGCAGACAGTAAAGCTAAAATAGATCTATCCGCACAACAGTCGGTTTTGGATATCGACGGAATTCTGACGTAGCAAATTGAAAAACAACAGTTTTGGTGCGAAAATGGTGGTAAAATCGCCCATTATACCTATAACTGATCAAGGTCCAGTTCTAGGCTTTAACTTTAATTAACACCCAACATTTTACGACAGCCAGAAAAAAGAATATGAAACGGTCGAGAAAAAGGAAAGGAAGGGGGCAAGAAAAAAATTCGGAACGAGTAATCGCAAAAAAAAAAACCAAAACGAGTCCAAATTTTGGCTTATGCGCATGCCCCAGATTAAAATATTGTACTTTTTGTACCCAATCTTGGGGAAATCTATCTTTTTGGTAAAAAAAAGAGAAGCTTTTTCAGGGGAACTAAGGCCCATCTACTGTCATGGCGGCCAAAAAACTGATTTAACGGTTAAAAACGGCATTTTTTGTGAACATTTGGCGGTCAAAGAGTAATCTATACCTGACAACAACTTGACAAAAGACGAAC
>OZ026606.1:11878296-11913296 GCA_964020085.1 Micromussa lordhowensis
AACGCGCACTCGTGGACTAATTGTTAAGTATGCCTCGGAATGTATAAAAAATGAGCTAGCCGCTGAATGGGAAGCGGGTGGCGGTGGTAATTTCTCAAGTCTTGCTTGTCATTGTTCGTGCCATTGGAATTGCCGGAAATTATAACTTAACTTCGATCCACGTCATATTACCTCATCATTTCGTGTTGCTTCTGTAAATGCCTTTTAGCCCTCTAGGGATGCGTAATGAAAGGACCGGCTATTCCACTACTAGCTCGTTTTGCTTTTCATTTTAATTCTGACAAGTTACAGATTTGTCGGTCACACAGTTATACATGTATTTTCCACAAAAAAAAAAAAAAAAACGCAATCAGTTACACTTGATGGCATCACTTCTTGCTCAGTTCAATTTCCTTGGACCTCGAAGCTCAGCAGACCCAGTTTTCTGAACCGGAGAATCCACTTTTGACTTGCCAATGATAACGTCCTGGAAATTGGCTTCTTGGTCAAATCCTTTGTCAAGCGCGGCGCAGTAGCTGTTAGCGTCAAAGCTGCCTTTTGGCACATTTTGTTGATACTCTCCTAGAAAGTTTCCTGCTGGTTTATATCTTCCGACGATGTATGCACACTTCATGCCATTTTGTTGTACTTCGGCTCGTCCAATGCCAAGAACCGTGCTTTCTTTCCACACAACTTGCGTGAAGTGGCCTGTTCCTCTATTATTGCTTCCAGCGTTGAATTGGTATCCTGGGCTACAGACCTCGTTGTACCTAAAATAGATACGTACGTTGTGGTTCACTGTACTGACAATAAGTAGAAGACAATCTTAACCAGCATTGCAAAGATGCCTAACTCATCATAATCGTTCATGGGTACCGCTAGAGAACCAAACTCCCAATTACAATTTATGCAATTCTGAATATGTTTTACCCCATTTTAATACTGTTACTTTTGGCAAATACTCACTTAGATATCTGGGTCCAAAATTATGGACCAGGCTCCCCTAGCAAACTTTGTTAAGGTTGGCTACCAGTATTAATGAGTTCAAAACGAATAGACGTAAGATGAACCAAGAAACTCTGATAGATGAGGTATGCTGAAGCTGCAATCTATGTAATAATTAAGTACTAGTATTTTTTTATGAAACTTGTAAAAACATTATTTTTTTAATCATTGTTAGGTTGTATAACTCGTATATAGACTTATTTTTAAGTGATTGTTAGGTTTTTTTAATTTCTTTTTGAGGTAGGTGTCCTCTTTCAATGGAGGGCTATCCCTCGGCTAAAACAATTGAACACGCGCAAAGAGAACTGGCACTAGGTGTAAGTTGTGTCCTAAAAGCAAAATGGTGGCCGCGCTGCACATGTATAGCAAACTTTTCTCCACTCTTGCTTAAACCATTTGTATTTTCGCCTTCAGAACTGGTCTAATATCTGCACACGTTCGTCGTTGAGCTCTTCCTTGAGCTCTGCAAGAATCTTTTCATACCTTTTCGTTTGAGCTTTTTTTTAAGCCATCGTTTCCAGTACAAGGTTTTATCTCGCTCTTCATTTGACGCAAGTACATGTACGAATGCCGTTAGTTCTTCTTGTGACCACGTTTTGTTCTTTTTTGAACACTTCGCTTTGTTTTAAGCAGACTTCGCTGACTTAGCTTCTTCCTGATTTCCTCCATGTTGAAACTTCCCATAAAACCTCGCTCTGCTGCTAGTCCCATTTCCTCGCGGCGAGCAAATCAACCATTTGACCGTCAGATGTGAATTGATGTCGTACTGTCGTCGATTCGTTCGTCGCGACTGGCAAATCGTCTTTCCAGACCGACAAATATCAGACGATTTGTTCGTCGAAAAATTTGTTCGTCCCGTTTGCACATCAGACTCTGATGCAATCGTGACGATTTGTTAGTATGAGACGATTTGTCCGTCCAAACGATTTGTTCGTCCTATAGTGTGAAAACGGCCATTATAGCGAACTCGGCGATACGCGCTTCGTTGGCTATCTATTATCTTATATAATCCATCAAATATTTTCACTCGCGCGCGATTGGTTTAAACTCGTCACTTGACCGAATGTTCCCAGCTAAAAATTGGGAATATCCGAAGGATATTTCCCGATTTTTAAAACCACGCCTATCGCGAAACATATTTGAAGGATAATAAACACATTAGCTTCCATTTGACGCGAAAATATGCTAGAATATTTGCTTTTGGACATTATCTGTTCCTCAAAGCTCACAGTTTTCCTCGAGCTACCCTCTCGCAGGAAAACTGTTCGATTCTCGGAACAACGTGCGGAACAACGCGCGCTCGTGGAATAATTGTATATCTCACCAATTTGTGACGGCTTCTTCCATCGCTTGTGCCTTGTTGCTGGAGCATCCCATGGAAAGGTTTTCGCCTTGTCCTTGCCGTTCTTGTTTTGAAGAGTGCCTCAAACTCCCCGACTGGGCGAGTGTTACAGCATAAGCTTTAGCTTGATCACACATTTGTCTGTCTAGCGTCATCTGAGGAACTCCGTGTGTTGCTCGGAATTTATTATGTGTCTCCAAACCTATTTGTTCTTCATCGGTAAATTCTGCAATGATAATAAAAAAGCGCGTTTATTCGAGAAGTAAAAAAGCTAACCTTTCCGGTCACACTCGTGGAAGTACTTTAGGCGAAATTCCAAAATTGATTGTAACTAGAGTTGATGGTTCACGGAAACTAGCTATCATATATCTGATATTCCAATGTAAGCTGAAACAGTGGAAGCGGGTTGCTCATCAAAGCTCTCGTTGTTATATGCGATCAAGCAAGAAATGTAAGCACTTGTTTGAGTGGTCGCTAACGAGAGCTAAAAAAACAAAGACAAAGACCAGCTGGTGATTTCCAAAGGTATCATCACCATCATCATTATCATCATCATCATCATTGGCGATACCTCCTGGTTGAGAACCCCCGCCTCCGCCTTGGCTTCCTTGACCTCCTTGGCCCCCTTGACCTCCTTGGCGTCCTTGACCTCCACCAGCTGGGTCGACTCCGTCCAGCTGTAGCTTAAGTGTCAAGGTCTTTTTGTCAGAGGACAATTGTACATTTCCTCCTGTCACTTTTATTCCGTTCACACCTGAGTACAAAAAGGAAAGAACGCATCAGCGTTCGCCCTATTTAGCGAAGGGAAGGAGGCAAAGTTATAATTGCCATCACTGATCTCAATCTTTTCTTACCAAAATAACATTCAACGCTATAATGTTCAAACTATCAGCAATAAGAGAATCTATATTAGTGCAATTTAGATTTAGATAAAAGTACTCGATTTAACATAGCGTAGTTTATTATGTAAACAGCTTTTTGCAACTGACGTCGTTCCTTGAGGTAGAATAGACCTTGAAAAATAATACATATTAGTCTCTCCTGTCCAGCTTCGAAGAAAATTTCGGTCGCACGAGAGCAGAAAAGGAGAACTACTTGTAACTTTTCACGTACAGATTTTTGTTCTTTTGTTCTATGAAAAGAGCAGAAGGGGTCGCAGACCATTTAAAAAAAGTAAACTTCAGATGAAGTTAATTTTTCTGTACTTGCTTCTATTTTTTCTCAGCGCGCACCGTTGATAAATGACGCGACTTGACATTGCGACGTGAATTGAGTGCGCAGTAAGGATATGCAGAAACAAAGGGCGCAAACATAGTTAGGACGATGTCATTCCAAATTTTGTATTCTCGTGAGTCATTATATTTGTCTTGATCTTTTTGAAAATTAATTTTGACGTTTTTTTGACTTATTAGTAAAATTTTTGAAATCCAAGATTGTGCATGGATCCAACAGGGCAGGACATTTTGAAATGTGTGACGTCATTTCAGCATGCTGTGGCATCATGATTGACACGTGATTATCACTAAAGTAAACAGGTTCCAATTTTTCACCATACAAATTGGATTACCACTGAATAAATACTTCAGATGATACACATGATATGGTGGCACTCACGACACTATTACACAATCGCTAAAACTTGTTCCTTATGCAAATTTACGGCATGGTGTCTTGAAGTTCTCACAGATAAGCCGCATCCTAGCCTGCGAACAGCAGACGTATTTCCGGTCGTTCCTCCGAAAAATAACGTCGTTATTTTTCGGAGGAACGACCGGAAATACGTCTGCTGCGCTGGGAGATTTAGAGGCTGCCACCAAACGCTCGTAACTTTTTACAAGATTAACCTAACCTTCACCAACTATGATGGCCTGTAATTTTAAAAGCATGTAAACAATGAAATCCAACTTTGGCGAATTGACCCCAAATGTCAGTACCTGGAAACAATTTGTTATGGTATGTGATTGGTCTAGGATTTTAATGTTTTCAAGGCAACTATTTCTTGACAATTAAGTTCTTGAATTTTTGAATTTCGTTGTTTTAAATAAAAAAAAATGCTTTCTTTGCTATTTTTAATCGTTTTAGCCTTTGCTATCGGTTTTGACTACTTTCAAGCCATTTTTAGCGGTTTTATAGCATTTCGACTAGGTTTATACCAGAGGAAGAATCTAGAATGTTTTTAGAATGTTTTTAGTACGGGATTGGTTTTGCCGTCTGTACACAAGTGGACGAATCCGAAATAAAAACTCCCCAGTTTGGTCATGTCTCAAGAAATTTTGAATCCAGAATTTAAAGTGGGAACTTTGAATCCGAAAACTTTTAAATCCGGAGAGTTTTGTCGTGTCAACGATTTTCTCTCGAGTCCGGATATTTTTCTGCCTGCGAACTTTTGAGTTTGTGGTAGAACCAAAATGGCGGATCTAGTCGTAGCCATATTGATGGCCATTGATGGCGGTCGCTGGCTGCCTCATTCCGTTACAGGTCCAGGCAATCTATTATAATGGACAATGCCATATTCCTCAGAACTGAAACCAAAATTATCGACGCAAACAATGTTGTCGTCCTCCACACTTAATCGGAGATGATGATGGCACGATCGAAAACCTGGGGGATTCTGGATAAGATCCGGCCAAATGCCTGGTGGGACTACATGATTGGCAACAACGTGGTCGGCGAGTGAAAAGAAAACTTCAGACTGTCTCAACCTACCCCTACCTTATTTTGGCGGCATTTTGTTTCTCGTTGTCGAGGCAAGAAACAGCTTGTTAACCATCTCATCATGAATGTTCACAATTTGCACGCGAACTTACAAAATAAAAGACTCTTTGCAGTCTTCTGAGTCAATTTGGGCGGATGTTTTATCCTACTGATTTGGTATATACTAAAACAATATTTATATTTACCGGTGAATATCCACCACTAGCCACCTCCATTGCTGGGAATAATTGTTAATTTAACGACCCATTGAAGTCTAAAAAGATGCAATAACGTTCTCTCCAACAACACGTTAAATTATGGAAACTGTTAGGACCTCAACACTCATGCAATAGACAATAGGCCATTTCCGAATTACCTTTAGCCTCTTTCTCAAAGCGAGTCTTGGTGCTCATCCTTTCATATGAAAATGAGATTTCATTCACATGCAAATTAAACTCATTTTCATATGAATGGTTGTGCACCAGGCCTCGCTTTGAAAGAGAGGCTTTAGGTAACTCGGAAATGGTCTATTTCCAAGTTGTCTTTTGCCTCCGTGTCAAAACTAGTCCACGAGCGAAACCATTCACATGAAAATGAGTTTCATGCAAATCAAAGTCATTTTCATAACAAAGGTTTTGCGCGAAGACCCGTTTTTGAAACAGAGGCACAAGGGGACTCAGAAATGGTGTTTGATGTTTTACGGCTTTGCCATTCAATGGAAAGTCAGCCGGATTCATTCTATGTTGACGTTATTACGCAAATTATACTCTGTCTCTCGTTAAGATCTTAACACTGGGGTCACAGATCGAGAATGTATGATCTAAATGATCAACATAAAATAAGTTGTAACTGGCCAGTACGTACTTACCTTCTTTTGCAATAGTCGACAAGACAATTAAAACCACCGCGACACGGATCATGACCTTATAAAATACAAAGGCTCAATATTGAGTCGAATTTCAAAAAAAGGAAGACAACAAAATAAAATTGTGTTGAGCTACCTAACGCGGCATTATGCTTGAATCAATTCTTAGCATACAAGAAAATATTGAAAATATAACATTCTGGAAGGAAGTAAACCCGTAACCATTAGCAATTGTAACTGGCTAGAAGTGATCGATCTTTTCACTATAGTGAACGTTTTCCCCATACAGCCTTAATTTCATTTCATCATTAAATCTATGTGTGTTTCTCTTTTGTAGTTATAGTATTCTTTGAAGAAATTCATACATGAGTTGGGTAGAAATTTTTAAAATTGCATGTACTTACTATTTTGACGTTTTTGTCCGTAAAGCTAATCCGTCGATTTCCGCAAATGTTTGTAACGTTGATCGATTCGATCGATCGCTTAAGTTATCTAAGTATTACTCAATTTAAATCAATGCTTAAATCAATTTATAGCATACAAGAAAATATTGGAAATATAGCATACTGGAAGAAAGTAAACCCGTCACTATTGGCAATTGCAACTGGCTAGAAATGATCGATTCCGTTCACTATAGTGAACGTTGTCCCCATACAACCTTAATTTCATTTCATCATTAAAACTATATGTGTTTCTCTTTTATAGTTATAGTATTCCTTGAAGAAATTCATACATGGGTTTAGAAGAAATTTCTAAAATTAAATGTACTTACTATTTTGACGTTTTTGTCCGTAAAGCTAATCCGTCGATTTCCGCAAATGTTTGTAACATTGATCGATTCGATCGATCGTTTAAGTTATCTAAGTGTTACTCAATTTACCAGTGATCTCGACCACTCCCCTTAGCCTGGTACCTTAAACAGCACAAGATTCGCTTCAGCTGGTATAACCTGTCGAAGGCATATTTTCAGCTCCGTTATTTATTACAAAACAAAGGATATTTCTCAAACCTTTTACGATGTGTAAGGATTACATGTAGTAAATTTTCTGGCTTGTTATGTTTGTGGGAGAAACATGGACGTGTTTTGCCCAAATCCTTCGTTTTTTTACAGATAATTTCAAAAGAAGATGAGAAGCCTTCTTGAAACACGCAACCAGCCTTTTGAAACATCAAGTTGCTGACAACGCACCGCACGTTCCTAAACGGCCTCTCATTGGTGCAAACACAGGCTGAGAACCCGTTTACACTACGCGGAGAAATTAGAAAACGGAGCTTTATTTTATTTCTACGGTTACGCTTAGCGTCCACGCTAATACGTCAAGAAAACGAAGCTTTTTCGAACGAACTCTTCAACGCGGACGAAGCTTTTCGAAAGCAATGGCGTAACGAGATCAGTTAATTTTCCTGATCGAGTTTGGCTCAAACAAAACTGCAAAACGACAGGTGATTGTTGCGTTTTCAATATTTTGCGGCGTAGTGTGAAAGGAAAGCATTAGATGCGTTTTAAAAGCGAAACCTCCGTTTTCAAATATCTCCTGCATAGCGTGGGCGGGATCTAATTATATCGGAACCCGGACCGTGCAATATACATAAAGCCTTTTACCATACTTACTTCTAATATCGGGTTGGTAAAATTAAGCTTCGAGTGACTTTTTGATTTTTTTTATTCATAGACAATTGGGATTTCTTTAAATTGTTATTTGAGTCTAGAGTTAAAGTTTTCTGCTATTATTCATTCTATTACTGATTCAAGTACATTGCCTTCTAATTGCTGGTTCTTATAGACTGTTTTTTAGTAAATAAAATCCCTTCAGGCGGCTGGCTGGTATGTCGGCTGACAATGCTAAAGAAATTTTATGTACAGCTAAAACCTACAAAATGAAACCCTCCAGAATTGAAAAAGTCGTCGTGATAAGCTCTAATCATCGTTATTCAAACAGTTCATGAGTTATGCTGTGTAAAATGATAAACAACGTCAAGTCATAATTTTTATCAAGGAATAAGTATAATGGCTGAGAAACTCTTAAGTAAATTTCATTCATCCACTGGTCCGATGTGAGTAAGTTTGGAGTCCAGGGTTTGAGCAAAATTGCAAGCCGTTATGAATTACTTACATGAAATGCAGTATATTATTTTCTTGGTCAAAAACGTTTACAGATATTACTGGGGTGCTGTATTTTTTTCTCGTTCGCCGTTTTCTATTTCAGCATCTAGTGGCTTTTGCGGTGTGTATCTTGGATGATAAACCGTTTATCACTCATGATTACGGTACCTGTAGTGTGATCGTCTGACTGATAGTTATATTTAGAAAATAACCCAAAGCAAATACGTACGCTGATTGGTTTAAAACCGTGTTTCTATTAAACAATTAGATTATGAGCTCGAGATTTCTATCGCGTGATAGTTGACGACGGCGCAGCCCGAGTCAACTATCGCGCGATAGAAATCGAGAGCGAATAATCTAATTGTTTTAGTATAAATCTACTAGTCGTTCAAAACTTAATCTAAATCCTCTTCTCAACACTTCGAAAACGCCAAGAAACGGCCGTCATTTTGTTAACAAGTGCACACTGTTACGCTACTCACTATCTATCACAGAATAGATAGTGAGTAGCGTAGCCAATCAGAGAACAGCATTCGTGATAGAACGCTAGTAGATTTATAATAAAACTCGATAGAAACAGAGAACTAGCACGAGCTGTTGACATAATGATGGCGCGAACAAAGAGAATCTACATTTTGATGATCAAAGTAAACAAGTTGTTTTTCTTTTTCTTCGCCGCGGTATTTTCTAAAAGAAATAGAAAACATGTTCTCCGTGTTCCTATCGAGTTTTATATAATAACCCAAGTTATTCTCGCATTTTGATTGGTCCTCGCCTATGATCTATTAGAGGACAGATGCACGATTGACGTCATCATTACAAAGCTCTTCCCTCTGTGTTTTAAAATGGCGGAAAGTTTTGAGGATTTAGATAATATTTGACGTGATTGAGCAAAAGATATGTACAAAAAAACATTGTAGAGGCATTGAACAGGTACGAGAAGCATAGTCTAGCAGGAAGAAGAAAGATAAAGCCGTTTCTTTTAGAAAATGGCTGAGAAAAAAATACTCGAGCAGTCGGCAGAAAGCGAGACTTAAGCCAAACACAAAATTGGTCTTGGTAAGCCGAAAACCTTTGCTTTATCTCGAATTTAACAAACCCAATAAACAAAACGTTTATGAGATTAATTCATTTAATAAATTCAACTTTTCTCAGTCTCAAATTAATTGTTGACACACTGATTGATGTCGGGAATTGCAAAACATCAAACATCAAAATAAACACCTAACCTTGCTTTCCGATGCGAATGTTCCAGCCCGTTTCAGGGCACAGCAGCGAGCAAAGTACAGCTCACTACAGCTCACGGCCTACTGTATCGCAGCTAAAAGGTGTCTCCGACACTATTTCAAACTGATTTGAGAATCACCGACCACAGAGGACACAAATTTCCACCGTCACTGACGCTTCTTTCCGTTCAAAACTTGAATCAAATGGCCTCCGGGTTGACTGCAATCGCAAGTTTCCCGAGCGTATTTTTTCAACTCTTGCAATATTCAAGGCAACATCCAAGCTCTTCGGCTCACTGGGCTGCTCTGATGACAAAAACTGACTTGACACCAGCATTTTCTTTACGATTTGTAGATTTTCGCAGTTCAATTCTGCTTTCGCTGTAAGTTTTCATTCACGAGAAGCGACGCTCGAGTCAAGTTTGACAGTGGCGCGATTTTCCTGGACCAATCACAAGTCTTTGCTACGCATGGCAACCAATGAGATTGCTTCATTTTGTATATCATAGATCACGTCAAATGGCCTTTTTCGTGCAAAGGCGGGGCAAAAGGCCGGCTTTCGCGTTATGTTGAAATATTTAGAAACAAAAAAGGCTTTTCGTTATTATATAAAACAAATAGATTCCATGTTGCCGTGCGTCTGATTCAGTAATAGATCACAGAAGACGTCAAAATGTGGTAAGAACATCAGTGACACACTCGGCTGCGCCTCGTGTGCCACTTTTTTGTTCTTACCACATTTTGACGTCATCTGTGATCTATTACTGAACAGACGCACGGCAACATGGAATCTATTTGTTAAATAGAAACACTCGTGAAAGTTTGGGAAGAAATCGAAAAAGCTGTGGAAACACTCGCCTGCATTTCTCTTTCATTTCATCGCAAAGGCATTTCTCGTTCTCCCAAACTTTCACCCGTGTTTCAATAACTCGATAGAAACACGGCACATGTTTTCTATTTCTTAATGAGAAGTTATGTTAAGTTGATGTCTGGCGTTTTAGTTGACAAAGGTGATTTTCACTGAGTGGGGCCGTTATGGAAACGTCAGATACCAGGAAGTATTTACGATCACTGCAAATACATCATCAAGTATTTGTAGTTGACTATTCATGATTATATCGCCCTGGGGAAACGTGATTTACAGTTATGTAACTAGGGTATCTAAAAGATAGTAATACTGCATTACACTCTGTTGATAGTGACATATCTTACGCAGTGATTCATTTACCTCTGCGTTCCAAGACTTACATTAACCTTTAGTTGTAGAGGCGGCGTGCCGAGTAGTTTAGCGCGCTGGATTTGAAATCTGGAGGTCCCTGGTTCAAATCCTTCACCCTACCACTATCTGGATTTGTTATCGGTAATCCCGTGTTCAACTCCTCGACCGCGTTGTGTAAATAGCCAACTGGTCAGCCTCCCTCCAGTTGGGATTCTTAACAGTATATGTTCTATTTGATGTATTTGTTTATTTACTGACAGTGTCCCCAATCAGCACAACAGTGCTAAATGCATATGACACTTAAATAAAGTTATTATTATTATTATCATTATTATTATTATTAGACTATTATCAAATTAGTGTCAAATCGTAGTGTGTGACCCAAAATCTGTCCTTGTATGCATCAAATTCATGTATGATGACGCATCGACCCAAGGGATCATCACACAAAAGAACATGGTGATCTGAACTTTGTTTGGACATCGGAAATCGAAAGATGTGGAAATTGTAGGAGCAGAAATTAACTAATAAATTATGTGCTGGTACGCGTTAAATTTCTCTAGAATGTTGACAGACTGTGCCGAGGACGCGTACGTCCATCAGGACGCTCTATCATTGGGTCGATTGGTCAAAGGAGCAAAACCGCGGCAAAGGCTGGATTTTCAGTATTTAATAAAACAATGCGGTAGAATGTATAGTAATCTGAAGCTAGAAATTGCGAAATGATACAAAATTAGTTGCTAATCCATAGCTAACGAAAAGAGAGTCAAATGAACGAAAATACAATTGCAGAAAAATTACATTTTCCAGCCTCGTAACATAGAGTTAAGAAACTCGCCTTCATAAAATCTTTTTCTTTTTTTAAAAAACCTAATACATTACATTCCGTGCGGCACTTAAAGAAACGTATTATGTACCAAAATCACATGGCCTTTGTGGGCGTGAATTGAATCTCAGTCAGTATCGGCTTATGTCACGCAGCATTCATGTTTGGATGAAAAGGAATAGATCGCAGCATATATGAAATTAGCGTGCTCTAATGTTTTTCGTATTTTAATTATTCTACAAGCTTTAGTAAAAACGACTTCTCTTCATTTCAGTATTCGACCAAGGAGGCTAGACTGCGCAGAAATGACGTACTAAGTTAAAATTTAGATGTCACAATTAATCGTCAAGAGTAATCAAGCAAGGGTTGTGAAAGTCAAGCACGATCTTCATCACACAGTTTTACAGGCAAATCAGAGAAAAACAAACCACTACATTCTCACTGGAATCTACCCGAAATAAGACGCCGGCTCGACGGTATGATATCCTAATGTTGTTCGTGGCACAATGCACTCTGGTAAAAAGTGGCACAGTGCACTCTGTTAAATGCAATGCAATCTGGTAAAAAGTGATGCATATGAATTCGAGAATTCCTATCCCCTTCTATATATTCTTGTTAAATCCTGACTATGTTGCTCGCTGCGCAGCAATGAGAGAATAACACACAGACTGCATGTTATCTCCTAAGCTCAGCTTGACCAGCTTCTCATCAAAGCATTTTCACACATCACGATGGACACGTATTCGACACAGTCTGTCAACATTCAGTTAGAGTCGGACATTTAATGCGTACCAGTACAGAATTTATAAATAGATTTCTGCTCCTATAATTTTCACATCTTTCGATTTTGTAAAGGGGAGGTTGGTGTGTATCGCTTTATGTCCAAACATTGTTCAGATCACCATGTGCTTTTTTGACACGATTCCTTGTCACACCTGGCCATCAATGTGTCATCATGCATGAAGTTGATGCATACAAGGACAAATTCCCCACGATTTGACACTACTTTAAGAAATAGAGGTTAATGTAAGTCTTGAGACGCACAGGTAGATGAGTCAATGCGTAAAATATGTCACTATCAACAGAATGTGCCGCAGCATTGCTATCTTTTAGATATCCTAGTTGGTACGTTTATCTGAGGAAACTGAACCGCCATACAATACACTTAAGGTCTCAACTGGGGTAATCATGATTGGTCGCTCCCAATCGACCTTTAGTTGGTAAATACAGGCTATTAAATGTTTAGAACCTTTCATCCCTTTTATACCTGTTTATTTACGAGTTTTTAATATCACGAACGAGCTAGTCTTCGACCGAGCGTGCGATATGTTACGGAAAACCAGGGAATAAAACTTGATATCAGGCTCTTAACAGTTCAAAAATAAATTTGTTTATTACATATTCAAAAAGGCATTTCGTCAGACAAGAACAACGAAGGATACTTTAATTGTTGTAACGACAACTTCTAATAAACTTTTACTTTACTTCATCATAAGTTGAGAACAGAGAACGAAATTGCGAAGCAATGTTGCCATCTGAACTCATTTCCGTCAAATCCTATTCCTATGGGGTCATGCATGAACCCATAAGACAAAAAAAATCACCAAAAAATTGCGTTACTTCCGATTCACGCTAAATTTGGCACAGAGGAAGTAGACAGATTTTGGCAATCATGGACCAAATTTTAGCGAAGACACTTCAATTCCGTATACATGACGAGTTTTTATCTGATCACTTCAACAACAACAACAACAACAACAACACACCTTTATTCGCCTAGTACACACGCTGACGCTGATAAAGTTAAAAAAATAAATAAATAACTTTTCTGTTAGTACTCTATTAAGCCTGGAGCTGAAATAATCCTGGGATTTTCTAGCCAGTTCTCCAGATTTTTAAGTTTGAAAATAATTGAGATAGGAACTATTTTTACTAAGAAGCAGTTTTAAGTGTACAATATATAATAAGAAAGAAAGAGTATATGTTTAGGTTGCGTTTAATTATGCAGTTCTGACAGTAAATAAGGTTTTAGTTGTTTCGAGAATTGGTGTATGTTTAGTTCCTTAAGATTTAAGGGAACTTTATCCCAGATGATACACGCAGCATATCCGATTGTTTGCTTTCCCTTATTGGTTCGCACTTTTTTTACGTAAAGGTTTTGTTTCGATGCATACCTGGTATTGTATTTGTGTACATTACTAGCATATTGAAAATAGTTTGAAAACAGCTTTGGCAGAAGGCCTTTATGCCAAAGGTACGTGAATTTTAGAATCTGAAATCTATAAACATTATGTACCGTGAGAACATCTAATAAGTTTAGCAGGGGAAGTGCACTTTCTGTGTGCTCACCATAAGCGGTGGCAAAGAAAATAAGCCTAGCAGAATGATTTTGTTTAGTTTGTATCTTATCAATATGTGTTTTGTATGCACGTCCCCATGCTAATATTGCATATGAGATATATGGATATATTAAGCTGTAGTAGATTTGTTTCATTTGCAGAAGAGTAAGATAATGTCTCAGCTTAGATATAATACCATTGTTTCGCGCAATTCTTGTACAGATGTATGAAATATGGTGATTAAATGAGATCGTTTCATCAAGCAAAACACCCAAATACTTTATTTTTTGCTTCCTTTGCAGCGCATTTATTGTACCGTCTGCACTTTCAACACTGATATTTACTTGATCATCTTTTTTCTTTTGCGATTTAATAATCATGAAGTTTGTTTTAGAGAAGTTAATTGACAGTCTATTTACATCACACCATATTTTCACTTTTTTGAGTTCAGAGTTGACTATTTTCTCGAGAACTTTCAGATCACCGGCTGAGGCAAAGACGTTTGTATCGTCTGCAAATATTCTAAATGTTAAGGCACTGGAACAGTTCGGTAAGTCGTTTATATAGATTAAAAATAATACTGGACCTAGGGAACTCCCTTGTGGAATTCCGCACGTCATTGTTTGCTTTGATGAAACTGTATTTCCCATCTGTACATATTGCTGTCTATTTGTAAGATAGCTTGCAAAAAATTGGAGGGGAACACCCCGTATCCCGTACCGTTCCATTTTTTTAAGCAAGATTGTGTGGTTCACCGTATCAAATGCTTTGGAAAAGTCTAAGAACACGCCACAAGAATAAAGATTATTGTCTATCGCATCACGTAAATTATCAGCAATTTCTGCAATGGCTTGTGAAGTTGAATGTCCCTTTCTAAAGCCAAATTGAAACTCGTATAGGATTGCATGCTTTTCCAAATAGTTTACAAGCTGTTTACAAATGAGTTTTTCGAAAATCTGAGTTAATGCAGAGAGTGTTGATATAGGTCGATAATTATACGGGTCCGTTTCCTCACCCCCTTTAGCTATTGGTGTGACTTTTGAAACTTTAAAGTTTTCCGGAAATATTCCTTGTAATAAGGATTGATTGAAAACCATACTTAATGCCTCGTATATATGGTTTGCAGCGCGTTTAATGCATTTTCTTGGAATATCCAATGCCGACTTATCTATTTTCAAACTCATTATTTCATCATATACTTCAGTCGGGCAGATACCACGGAACATAAAACTATTTGCTGTCATAGTTCTATCTAAATACACTGAAGGGTCTATGTCATGCTTTGGCAGTTTATCCTCCGTGTGACTTTTGAAACATGGCTTCTGCATCAAAGAGACTGCGTTCGGCGACTTTTAGTACAGAGGAGGTTTTAGAAATGCTGTTTTCGAAAGGAGAGAATCATTTGGGGATGTCTAGTGATGGGGAGAGCGAAATTGATCGCGAACTCGACTACGAGAGTGGTGTTTCAAGGTAAGCGAATTATTTACTTTCGGCCGCATGGTGACGCTGCTGCCACGCAATCAAAAATCTGGTCTTGAAATGCGAGGAAATACTCTTCTGGCTGCCTTCACACGTTGGATTTCTTGCCAGGTTCATGAAATGTATCCATAAATTCATTTACAACACTTTCAGATCTTCTCCTATGCTGATGTAGCTCACCAGCAAACATTTGGGAAAAAAAAATTTTCACGATTTTTGTGCGTAGAATAGGCTCTTTTTGAAAATTCATTTCTCCTCAGAGATTTTATCTTTTTCTTTCAGATTTTCAGGTCATTTTGCCGATGAAATAAGGAACAATTCGTTTTCTAACACTTTATGAAGATATTACAACCCAGTGGAGCAGTTTTCCTTTTGCCTCAAAAGTGTGCATAAATTATGCTAATTCATGTTCTTTCAGAATGTTTTACTGAAATGTTGTGGGAGTAAATCCACAGTTTTTTTTTTCCTGAAAAGCCCATTTTGTACACTTTAAAATGGGATATAGTAGTCTTCATTCCTGTAAATACCTGCTGAGATATATAATAAAACAATTAATACGGTCAAATTAGTGTGTTTTTTTTGGACAGAAATGAGTTTTAATGGCATAGCATATACTTAATTTTTCCGCTTCGAAGTTTGTGGCAAGTTGAGATGATGTTTCACAACAGTACGTCTTACTTTATCACAGAAAGAATAAACTTCTGTAAACATTCATTCAGTTGGGCTTGCACCACCAATTCTGACAAATTTTAAGATAACATATTTTAATCATTATGCTTTGGTACATGACTTTTCGTCGCTAACTCGTCTTGTGATGAGTCATCGCCGATATCCGCATCCTCGCTGTTCATAAGCGGGATAAGAGTTTGGCTTAACCCTCCGTTCTCTCCATTTTCATCGTTGTAAACGGCGTTGTCTGTAGCCTGTTCATACTTTCCGTTTTCAGCAGGGTCGTCTCCCTCAACAAACTCTTCTAAAACTTCTGCTTGCTTCGGGTAATACTCTGACAATGGTACAGGCATTCGGGACTGTTGATTAGCACCCCAGGAGTTTCCAGCAAAATAGCTTAGTTTATCGTTTTGATAACCTTGTCTGTGAGGAGATTTGTGTGTTACCTCAGTCAAGTTGGCTTTTCCATATTTAGCATCTTTGGGGGTAGCGTTGCTCGCCGAGTTTCTCGTTTCCTTCCCACTGATCTTCTCAATTGGTTTCTTCGTTTGTCCCAACAGTGGTTGAAAACTGGAATGCCCATTTGGAGAAAAACTGGCCTGTTTTGGCAATTTACTAGCAGGGTTTCCCCTTACTTTTGAGGAAGGTTTGTTTTTACCTGACTGTGATAATAAAGACGCGGGTGTACGTCCACAGTAAGAGGGATTAAACTTTCCCTTAAATACGTTGTTCAAAGTGTCGAAAGAAATCGCTGGCCTGTAACGCGCAACTATATAAGTGTAACGACGCCCATTTTTCTTTCCTTCCGCCTTGCCAATTCCGAGCTCTGTGCTACCTTTCCAGATGACTTGCATGAAATGAGCTGTCTGTGGTTCATAACCTCCTCTTCCCCAGTTATAAGCGCAAACCTCGTTATACCTATAAAAAATTAAAAGTTAACAATTGTTTGTTTTAGAGTAGTTCTGAGCGTATGTTTCATGCAAACAACCATCTTTTGCTACATGCAACGTGATAAGGCCTACGTAGGTGTAAGTGTATGCTGGGCTATTCTCTTTACGAATAAAGGGGGCAAGTTTCTAAAGAAAACGTGGTGCTGCGTGGGTGGGAGTATTACAAGATAATTTGGTTTCATCAACTGAGTTGATAATGTGAATTGTCCACCGTAAAGAGATTCGGAATCTCAGCTTCCGAATCTCTTTACGGTGGACAATTCACATTATCAACTCAGTTGATGAAACCAAATTATATTCTCTTTACGGTCACATTGGAATTTCCATTATACTAAAGTGCTTTGGCTAGTTGCTTATGTGCTAATTCCTCTGCCAGTAACCAGACAAACTGCCACTTTTTAGGTCACAACGGCTGCATAACTCTCGAGAACTCTCCCAACCCTACGAGTGTTTAGATGAGGCTATGTAAACGCGGAAAAAGTGCTCTATTGCTTTTATAAAACAATTCTCAAAAATATGCGCGAAGCTAAAACGTCACAACCGTGTTTACGTACTCTCATCTAAACACACCTATCAGCCAATGAGCGCGCTTTTATTTGCAAGTTGAATGTCTCACCAGTTTTTAACTGCACCATATGCCGTCAGCCCTCCCAAAATGCCTCCTCCAGCGGCCAAGTTTTCACCTTCATGTTCTCTTTGAAGGACAAGCTGATCTTCATGTACCATGGGTTGGTTCTTTGTACCCCTCTCAAAGAGCTTCTTTGCGAACTCTTCCGCTTCCATGGACATATTCAAGTTGAGCTTTAGAGGCGGCGAGTTGTGTATGACGCGAAATTTGTTATGGGAATCCAGGGCTGACTTGAGAAACTCTTCAGCTGAACATAATAATAGGCGCTTCAGTAATTTATCAAATACTACTGATACCTTGTTTTATGAATTAACGGTCACGACTTCATAGATTTAAAGAGCGGAAATCGTGAGTGGAATGTTCATCAAAGATCAAACAAATGATATGCTTATGACTGCCGCTTTAAGGTCTGTCACTGAAGCTTGGTATAATTTAAATATACACGAGATCAAGCTTGCTAATACTAAATAGTTTGTTTTATATTGTTTCTTTATTATCACTTCAAAGCTCTGCATTCTCTCCTTTTTCCTCCCTCCGTCTTGAGCCTTTAACCCACTAATGGTGTAACTCGTCTCAAATTCCTACACCACCCGTGCAGATATATAAATGCATTTACCGGTTTCGACTCCAAACGAAGGTATATCCTGTTTGTACTTTGCGGTATATGGCCCTATAGTCTTTTCAGTGGATTGAACTGAGGCTGGTGTAGTTGATTCTGGTGAACTCGGTGCTGATGGTTGGAAGCCATTCATGTTTGTTATTTCAAGGTGTATGTCTAAAGATTTACGGTCTTCACTTACAGTCCCAGATCCTTGAATGCGCATATTACCAAAACCAAGTGATGCTGTGGACGGACATAAGATAAAAAACAGTATTAAAGTGTAAGTGGTCCAATTCAGTGGATTGAAGGAGTCAAGTGGCCCATTTTTAACCCTGGTTTCAGTCTTAAGCAATTTCCTTTAAGTCATCGTAAACACCACATGCTACCAAAATATATTTTGTTGTTGTCTCGTGAATCTGTTGAGAGCGAATTTAAATTTAAAATTTAAGTCCTGTTATTTAGTTTAGTTCACGTGCCATCGAAGTCCGGGAGTAAACCAGTTGTTGTGTTTTTTTTTTGTCATTGGACTCATTTGGGAGACAATTTACACATGGCAAGACACCCTTTACCCCATAAAAAGCACATGATAGAGGTAATAAACTGTTTCTGGCCTGGGGGACTTTATACATTCGAGTTGTCAAACGGTAACAGTTTCTAGAACATAATACTTGAGTTACTTGGAATTTCACTTGCCTGCCACAGCTGATTTGCTAATAAACACAATTAAGAACAGCGTTCGTAGCATTGTTACTGTGGCGTCTTCCTTGAAATCAGTTGCTAAAATGATAAAATTGATTACCTCTCAATTCAAAAAATGTAAATAAAAGATTGACTTTCATTTTCACACCGCTATATAAAGCAAGGCGTAATAAATACTTTCAAAAATAAGCATCTCATTTTTCTTGATATCTCTTATCTCTTTGTTTCATTTTTCTTGATATCTATTATGAAACTATACGATTCACACCAGAGTAAAATACAAAACAAGGAAAAAAAACTCCTTATTGGATCTCTTTGTACATGTTCAACTGTTTGGGTCCCCTCATAGCGATGTTGCAGTTAATGATGTTCAACGGCAATTCAGGGAGCCTTTGTTTCACAATGTAGCGTAGGCTGGCACATTTGACAAAGAGAGCCTCGGTTTCTTTTTAACATCCATTGTTTGTTAACAGGGTGCCTTGATTCCATGAGTGCAAAAAACAGCGACTAGGGACAACGTTGCTCTAACGCCAAGGGCAAGGGTCTTTCGCGAGGAGAACATTGGAGATACCATACTTAAAATACTTCGCCCGGGAGGAATTGTATTTAAAAGTAGATACCGTCATCACTCTAAAATGGCCATTTAGTGCAATTTTAGAATCGTGCAACACTTGAAAAACTACATCACTATTAAATTTGACTAACGTTTCTCTTCGTATTGTATTTTTTGTAAACATTACTTGGCGCACCATCTTCCATCTTCGTTGACTTTGGCGCCATTGTTTTAAACCAACAATGTCTAACTTGTAGGAAAACATGCTAAACACTACAACCTGTTCCAATACCAGTTTTGTAAATACGACAACAAGCAAAATCGATCTCTAGCTGTTGCTTAGCGGCGTTAATTAAGACGTGAAAGGAAATAGATACTTCAAATTTTACTCAAGACGAAATTGTTGTGAATTTACTCTTCCAAAGTACTTTCTAAACAACCTTTCTTACTAGTAGTGCTTCTAAACCTGAAACCACCCGAAATAACTTTTGCAAACCTCTTTTTAAGTGTTTATTTGTTGATGATACTAATCTCATTGACTCCAAAATTTCGACATTAATGTATTAAAATGAGAATTTGAACGCCTCCGGCGTTGAAACCTTAAATGCATTTTCCAAGAAATAGGAGTAACAGTTGGTATTTCGTAAAAACGAAACAAAACAAAGTAAAACAAAACAAAAGACTTTCGGTCTGTAACCTCATGATCAGTCTGCGGCTTATCGGAAATGACGTCGACAGGTTTACCCGACAGGTTAAACGTTAGAATGAAGCATTTAAGTAATATTGTTGAGTCTAAGACCACGGAAATATTTTGGAATCAAGTCCATTTGTTTACAAAACTTGTCCCTTCCCATCCATGATTATGTGCATGCATCTTTATCATGCTGTTTGGTCAGACTGTTTGTATAACGCTCTTGACCTGGCTAGTCGAGGTTGATTGTATGGCTTATAAACAAGCTGTTGTATAAGCACTTGTTGACTTTTACACTCCACTAAATCATCTTTATCAATATTTCACTTTAAAATGACTCACAAAATCGTCATCCCAAACTGCTTTCAAAACAGGAATCTAAAAAATATATATAAAATTATGTTTTGTCCTACCTTCTTTGTTAATTCGCTAAATCCTTGATTCCTTTAAAGAAGGCAGCCTACATTTCCCAGAATTCGTCAGAGTGCCAGTGATATGAATTATTCCTGCTTCATTTCACTGTTACCGATTGGACTACCCTCTACCAGCTCTTGTGGTAATAAGTAAAGGTAAGCGTATGAATGGGAGTGCGGTTAGGGATTTACAATACGAGTGATATTTTAAAACTCTTTTAAAATTGCAGGAGCCTTTAGGCGAGCGTAATTTGAGTCACGGGTGATGTAAATCCTAAATTGATCCAGCTTTCGTGCGATTACTCATTTATTATTTCATTGAGAAAATAACGAATACGCGCGTGTTAATTATCACTGCTGTAAAAATTAAAAATGTCATAATGAAGTAAAGTTCTCAGTCAAACAATGCAATCTCAATGCAATGTAATTAATCCCTCTTTTTGATGGATCTGAGATGTGAAGAATCCCAAGTTTATTCAGACTTACTATTTGACAAAACCTTCAGTACCATTTTAATCGCATGTCAAGAATTTAAAAGAGAGAAAAACTGGATTGAATTGCCCACGAGAAAATTAAATCAGTAATTCTTTGTACAATTGCCTGATTTTATCTTGTATTACGTATTATTTTGTGTGCAAGTTTTGCACAAAAGAGCAAAAATATATCCTTCCAATTTCAGCTGGTTGTCTTAGCTGACCGAGATCCGCCTTTTTCTTTGGGTAGCTGATAACTTCTCTTCCAGGCATTGTCATCTACTACCATCTGGATTTCTTGATCATTTTTTCCTTCATCATACTTGCTCTCCGACAAATTTATGCGAGGCAAGAAGCTGTTAGCTGCCTCCGAGCCAGTTTGCTCCTTTACAAGGTCATGTACATCTTGTGCATCGATATTTTTCTCCCAAGAACTCAGAGGGAAGTAACTTACTCCATTTGGAGCTCTTCCAGTGTCTTGAAAACTGCTTGATGTTTGCTGGTCATCGCTTCCGGCCGACGATTCGTCGTTTTGCTTGGTAGTACTTTCGAGGAAGAAACTGCTGGGAAATCCT
This sequence comes from Micromussa lordhowensis, assembly GCA_964020085.1. NCBI lineage: Eukaryota > Metazoa > Cnidaria > Anthozoa > Scleractinia > Lobophylliidae > Micromussa > Micromussa lordhowensis. Next base: position 11,899,627 of record OZ026606.1, read on the forward strand.
GTCGACATTAAACCTTCATCTCTCTCGGCGTTGCAATAAGAAGGTACAAATAATCCTCTGTCGATGTTGCTTTCCAGGTCATATGCGTTGATTACTCCGGGCGTGTAACGTGCCACTATAAAGGTACAGGGCAGGCCTTGACGCATGCCAACAGCTCTTCCGATTCCCATATGACTGGTTCCTTTCCATACCAACTGTAGGAAGTTCTTTGTGTTTGGTTGCAGGGTCCGCTTGCTCCAATCCATGAAACAAACTTGCGTATACCTGCAATTATTGTGCAATTGTGTAAACGATTTTCCATTTTGCTATTAATTTTTCCCATGAAATCTGGCCAATAGGCAAAACAGGCAAGCGTTATTTTTCTACGACAGCAGTGGGCCACTGACCATACCTGGTGATCATTGTATTAAAGTATTAATGAAATGACACGAGGTCAATCCGAGGTTTGAGATTTTCCCGTACAGACGGAGCTTTCGAGGTTAATAAGTTGTTTATTATATGGCTTTCAGTACGCTTTGTTTTTGTAGGCCCGTAATCGGCCCGTGGGCAATACGGGAGAATAATGCCCTAGAATTAGCCAATCAAAGCGCGCGTTATATCGGCTACAAACAGAAGCCATATAATAAATATATGTTATTTTCTGTCCGGGAGGTCCGTATTGGGAAAAACTGTGCCCGAGGTCTAGAATTGAATACCCCAGACCGAGGGCATAGTTTATCTTTTCCTAATACCAAGACCGGCAACAACGTGTTTATTTTATTTTTCTTAACGATATCGCTTTGAAAGCAAAATTTGAATTTGAATTTTAATTAACGTGCGTTTGACATCTCAGGCTGTAAAAGCGACACTGTTTATTAAATGTTTACATTTTCCGTTGTTTTACGGTGAAACAAAAAGCTTGAAAATGTCCGAGCGGTCCGCACTCGGGGTCCGAATGAGAAATCCGGACCGCTTGGGCGCGCACAATTAGCCGAACGAATTCAAGGATTTCGGATTACGAACCGCTCAGAAGCTGGAGAAAAGAAAAAAGCAGTGAAGCACTATTTTGATTGACTTCTTCAAGACCAAAAACCAGTAATGCACAGAGAGATGCATCCACTCACCATCTGTGTACGGCACCAGTGGCGGTTAACCCTCCCCACTCACTGCATCCTCTAGCTACATTATCGCCTTCCCCCTCCCTTCTAAGGTTTTCGCTGACTTCGTGACGTGCAACGCCCATCTTAGCGAGGTGTTCGGCAAAATTTTCCGCTTCTCTGGACAGTTGTTGGCTTAGTTGTAGGGGAGGAGCCCTGTGAATTGCGCGGTATTTGTTGTGTGCTACAAGAGCTTCCCGTTGAAAATAGTCATCTGTTATGAAGACAAAGAAGAACAAAAATTCTCAGTGACAAGTGGTAAAGGCTGAAACTCTGAGTAGCCTGGCAATGATAACATAACTTCTGCCTTCGAGCCTAGTGGTTCATCAAGCCGGCGGTCATCTCCGTTCAACCTCCTCCTCCCTCGATGAGGAGTTGGTCACCGTTGGTTTACCTCCCAATATTTTGAATTTGCTGGCACCCATGTATGCACCTGGGTGGAGAGAGGCACAGTAAGAGTAAAGTGTCTTGCCTAAAGCCATAACACTATGACCACGACAGGGCCGGAATTCTGGACCATTAGGCCACCACCTGAGATTCGGTCGAGAGATTAGCTTTACTAATAAAATCTTAGATAATGAAACTTTCATGTGCTAAATTGAATTGGTGAATCTTTTTTTAGTGTAACGAAATTGTTTGATTGCTTACTGTACCTTCGAACATCGGTGATTACCCTAACTAGCTTAGAAATACTTAGCTAGCAAGATAATCACGTTCCTAGCATCTAATCTGGCGTAACCTTAAACCGTTCCCAGAAATTAGAAAGGGAGAGACAACTCATACGTCATCACAAGAAGGGAATATAATAGAGCTCGTTGAAAAATGTTATATCTTTCATGAAAAGCCCCTTTCAAACGGAGTCATGGACTTGAAATAAAGACCACTTCTTCCACTTGAGTATTATGAATCCACAAAGAGCAAGACGCATTAGATTTTGGAAAATCGCTAAGGTTTTAATCAACGAAATGCCCTAAATCACCACGTCAGTGTAAGCTATGTAAACAAAGGGACCATGCTTTTTGTTATTGAGGGCACTTGCACAAAGTGTGTTATATTCATTCATTTAAAACTCGCTTATCATTTAATCCAATTAACTATTTACTTGAGTTCAGTGAAACAAGGGAAACACGTTACCGGTCTCGCTGCCATACAAGGGTGATCCAAATTCGTCAACTGGTACATATCGCTGATTTGATAACGGAGTGATGGAATTGCCTGCTGCAAACTGTTCATCGTCTTTACTTTCTTGATTTTGCTCAAGGTTGCTGGTATTGTCGTTGATCCTTTGGGTATTATCCGTTTCTTTTTCTTCAGGGCCAGAGCTTTCTTCTTGCAAAGCTGTCGAATTTTCTTGGTCTTCAGCTAATTGATCTGTATTTACAGTCATGTTTTCCCGATTATCATAACGTTCATTCATCGTATCGTTGTCTTGGTAGTCAGTCAAATTTGTTGAATCTTCAAAACCATGACCTCTTATAGTTTCATGGTCATTCTCGTAAACTAGCTCTGTCTGATTCTGCTCCGATACCCTAGGCTGGTGCCCGAATGTCTCCTGTTTCAGTAATTCGTCGTTAAAAGACTGAGGATAAAAGCTTTCATTATTGTGAAGACTATCGCCTGTTATTCGTTCTGTTTCATATCCATTTTCGTTTTCCTGATTTCGAGCCTGACTTGCATTACTCCTCTGTTTTGGCCATTGATTTTTTTGCTCGTTACTTCCATTGTTATGGACTCCCCCGGGAAGATAATGGTATGTTTTAGTGTTATTTTCTTGACCTTGTGTTAATTGCGGTTCCGAAACGTTTGAAACAGCAGTGTTATTATGGAAGGCTACATGATCTGATGACTGGTTTGTCAAATGAGCACCTTGTACTCGTACCCCTTGGGCCTGGAGTTTAACAGGAGCGGCGGGATTATAAAAATGCCCTCCACTGCTACTGTTATCCATATCCACTTTAGAAGTGTTTCCACCTCTTATATCAGAACTTACATTCCCTTTTTGTGCAGTGGGCTTTAAGGTATAGGATACGTTCATATTTCCTTTTGTGAATATCAAAGGCTCTCCCATGACAATGATCTCTTCATCCAAGGGCGTGTTGACACTTAAAGCCGATTGAATTTGAAATTGTTCAACAGGAGACATCACCCTGTTCATGTATTTGCCGTTTGGTCGAGGTTTTGCTTTCCATCCAAGTCTTGGTCTTACACTAGAATTAACTGTTGATGTTCCAAATCGCGAAACGCTTACGCCCTTGTTGATTTCGTTGCTCCGACTAAGCGGAACTCCTACCAAATTAAAGGATTTGAAATTATAGTTGTTCTGCCTGGTGTTTATTCCCATTTCTGTTCCACGAAGTTGTCCATTTAGGGTATTAGTGAAATCATTTGTTTTTCCGATTTTATTTACATTTTGCAATTCCTGTAAAGTTGCCAATGGTGGGTGCAGTTGGTTTTTTGAAGCGTTAGACTTAAATGGCAGTGTTTTGCGTTTCACGGGAAGAGTGAATGCAAAACTCAATGAGCTCGAATCTGAGGAAGACGTTTCCAAGACACGTGGCACAGTCATTCTTTCTTTTCCCGGCTGATTCTTGATAAAATTCTTATCACCATTTCGTGAAAGCAATCCAGTGAGCTTGGCTGAAGAGGCAGATAAGACAATGAGTTATTGTATGGCAAACACGTTGTAGAGTTAATATATGTCGCGTATTTATTGTTCATTGCCACTGCATTTTCTGAGATTGTGTTGTGGTCGAAATATAAGAGAATTCAGGCAACTTAGCAGGGCTCCTTGAACGTTCTTATCATATTTAACCACTTTCCGAGGCTAGTAGTTTGAGTGCAGTTAGTTTGAGTTGATTAGCTAACACCTTTAACGGTCATCAAACGTATAGAAAATGTAGAGTTTCCTCAGATTTTGCTTCCAGAAATTCCTGGGCAGATTATGTTAACTGTTTTCAGACAGAGCAAATTTGTGGTATTCCAGGACCAGTTAGCCACGGGAGTAGCGTTATTTCGTCAAAAGCAGGCCATATATATATATTTAGTAAATTCTCAGCCCCGACTATTGCATTTCTAGCTTTTTGATTGGCTAAAAAACTCCGACTATGAGCCAATAGTCGGAGTTTTACGTCATATGGAAAATAGTGCGCCAAGTTTAAAAATTTTCCGCACGAAGTTTTTTGGTTATTTTATCACTTCATATCCAACTCGGGCTCATGGAATAATTGTTTTATATTTTTATTCTACATCATGGCTGGCTTGGTTGTGATCGTTTATGCCACTACAAGACTTACTTGTTCTTACCTGATTTTATCCCATCTGCTAAGTGGAGCACAATCATCATGCATGATAAAAAATGCATTTTCACATTGACGTTTGCCAGCTGTATGTACTCTATAGAACTAATTCTTCTAACATAGTTCAGTTTTCTTCTGTTAGAATGTTGGAACCAAGAAGAACAGAAAGAAAGCTGTAAGAAAATTGAGATGGTCAACCCGGATGCATTCTATGACTGAAAGCTATGAATGGTGACCAGTCAGGTTTAGAAGTTCAGCAAGGGGTAATGGAATCTTAGTTAGGAGTTGAATTTTCGGAGATTTCTCAGCTATCAGTTAAACTTTCAACGCTATAGGTTATCAGTTAATTTTGCAATCTCAGATCTTTGCTATTGGTCTAAAAACGCCGCGATGTTTCTTTGCTAAAATTTTGACCGATATTGCCGTCATCCTGATCCTCGTTTTAGTCCAATACAATCTGTCGATTTCGCTGAAAAAGTCCTAAAAAATACATGTTTTCACCATCACCGGGAAATATGTGATATATGGGTTAATGACCTAGCGTGAGGTCAATATGGCTGGGTATTGGTCCAGTTATTTGCTTGCGTATTTGTCGACAGAGACGGAGTTGAGGTCCATCAACTCGCAAAAAAAGAACGAGCACAATATCGAGCCATGATTTGGTCCATCTTGCCCTCTCACGGATCTAGCCATATAATAATTGTGACATTTTAAATAGCCACATGCAAACAGTGAGAACGAAAAAAATCACTTTACTGATGTTGACGTTGGTTTCAAATTTTGCGACTAAAACATTAGGCCAGACAGTCCTTTGGCCAATTTGAGGGTAAAATCAATCTAACGTCACACTTTAAACAGTTATAAAACAAGTTAAGACGACATTTTTCCTTGTGAAATGATTCACCTATGTGTTGGAAATGAATGAAGAGCATCCATTTATGAATGAGATTTAATTTAATGACACCCTTATATTGCAACTTCTCAACCGGTTTTTGTTTCTGTAGACAGTTGACTTACACCGCATGCATCAGCCATTTGGTTAATCCTAAATTGGTTTAATTAAGGACTTTTTTGATATTCCTAACGCAATTTAGGATTACAATTAAGGACTCCTTTTTATGAATTCGAGATGGTTACCGCATAAATCAGCGACATCCATACAAAACGAGCAACATAAATTTAATGTTTTCGAGATTCGCCGAGTTATTTCTCATTCGAAATCATTGAATGAGCAAGAAGGGATTATTACAAAATTTTAAGTTTGAAGATATTTTCTACACGGGTTTGAAGAGAGGTGTTGAACGATTGTAAACATCTTCAAACAAACCTTCAACATTTTAGACCTTACCCGATAATGGAACCTACCTTTATGAGGAAAATTAATCATATTTGGTATGAGAAATCCATGTTCAAGCAACAAAGATAGAAGAATTCATTTACCGATATTAAGAAATTCAGACAATCTGTGAAGCATGAGGTCATGAACGAATTTTCGATATACAACTTTCAACTCCTTCTTGTCACGCCTTCTCTGATGTTGTACCTTTCACACCAGCAGGTACAAGCATTGACATTTCAATCATATGTTTCGTGATTTCTGGTCACAGCTTTGAGCTCAAACCGGCCACCATGAAGAGCGTGCTTGTCTTTTACGTCTACGAGAAGTTTCTACGAATGTCGAAACTTTGCCCCTCTAGGTTTGGTTTATTAGTAGATATCAGTTGAGCTACAGTAGTAGAACAAAGAATCATAAAGATTTGTTTGCATTCAAAGGCCTACTGGCAATTAACAAAAAAGTCATATGACCAACTAAATGACACAATAAGATGTCGTGAGGAGAGACCCTGGCTGCTGCTGGCCACGTGACTACCTGTGACACAAACATCACCTCAACGACAAGAGAGGCAAAGGAGAGAGAGAGCCTGAGATCGAGGCTGACCAATATGCTCCCAGATAAATTTCAGAAATAGTCATAAGGTTTGAAAACTACAACTTGAATGCTGTCTGAGTTAAAAAGTTTGAAATCGGCCCGGGTACTTTGTGTTCAATTGCCCCCTCTGAATGGATTGGGGGGGGGGGAGAGGGAGGGAGGGGGTGTCCAAACGCCGGTTGTCGGTTAACATTGCATAACTTTATCTGTCGTCGGTTAGATTTTTCGACCTTTGTCGGTTGTCGGTAAGTCTCAGTTGATAATTAAAAATGCAAGTTAATTATTCACATTTGTTATGTGATTTGCGCAGTTTTAAGGCTTTAAACTATGTACGAGGTGTAAAACTCAGTTGTAATTATTGATTATTTAATTACACTTAAACATCGTCAACTCTGTTTTTTAGCAACGTGATCGTCTACCCCACAGTTGTTAGCAAATCTAGTATACTGATAAAATCATCAAAGCTTTTATTCTAGATGTTAATGTGTTTTCCTGCCGATTACAGGGCATCGAGGTAAATCAAGAGAGGTAAATAAGACAACTCTAGCCCTTGGGAGACGTAATTTTGTTAGCTACGGAAGTCTTTATTCTTCCAAAGACGTCCATAGGCACTTATTATACAACGGCTCGTGTCGCTTTACTGTTGGTTTCTTTGGGATTTTGCCAGCAATTTCGCTGCTATACGTATCAATCTGCACAGTTTTTGGGTTTTTAATGATTTTAAAACAATTATTACCTCTTATCGTCACATGCCGAGACGCACAAATGCACGAACAGCTCTGCCGGATCGTGAGACACACGTGTCTAACAAATTCTGAATGTTTTTCAAAATCTGATTCTTCGTAACCTGAATCTTTCTCATACTCATCAATTTGTTCTTCTCTGTGATCCTCAAACCCCTCAGTAACATCCCCTTCGTCCACGAGTGGTATGCTGACAACGCGTTGTGGTACTGGGAATCGAAACCTCTCTTCAGACTCGTTGACGGTGTGATGAACAGCGTAGACAGCTGGCGGCAAGGTCCCAGCCTTATCTTTAGTGGTCTCGCTCCTAACCGTCCGTTGGCGTACTGGGCAGAGTTGTTTCGAAAGCCGGTTAACCCAGGATTAAGAGATAACCGACTGAGTATCAATTTTTCTTGTCTTAAAATGTTTTTCACTTCTTATCTTTTGTGCGGTATTGCTCAAGCTCAAAACTGAAGGACAAAAAATGTAAACAGAAGACCTCACCGAAAAAATACAAAACTGAAATCAATTAGAATTCCCTGGGTTGGCTTAACCGTGCTTTGCAAAACCCGTCCCTGGTCTATCCACTCTCTGGTCCCTGGTCTATGACTGGTCTATAACTCTCTAGCCACTCTTTGATCTGTCCTTCCATACCTGGAAAAAGTGTCATCGCAGCTACAGCAGAAAGGGGCGTGGCAGATAATACGATTTGTCATGCGTTTAGTACTTTGCTGCCCAATTAGATGAGCGCTTCAGAGATTCCTTGCAAATTGTTCCAAAATCCTGCGCATAGGTAAGTACCGTAAATGTCTCATGTATAAAGTGCGAGACAGCGTGCAAGTTTCCTACTTTTGTTGTGAGCAACGTTTCAAGCAGCAGATCATCTACAAATTGCGGCTTCACGTCCATCACGTTCTTGTATAGCCTGTCCATCCCCTTTTTAAGCAAAGACACAGATACTTGCGTCTTCTTCCCTGTGGACCATTGGTTGCAGAAGTCTCGCTCAACTAGTAGCGTTCCTTCACCTTGCTCACAGTATCCTTTACATAGTTGTCAATCTTTGTCACGTTCTCTTTTGCTTGTTTCAAGGACATTCCTTCAGGTTTCATACCCTTAAAATAAATTCCAAAGGTATCGTAAAGGGAACCAAGAATCCCAGGGAGAATATCGTTTCTGAGAGGCTTGTTGTCTTGTTGTTTCTCTCTCGATGGCACTTCCTTTAATAATTCTTCTCGTGATTTGATTCGTCACCTTTCTTGTCAGCGACGTTCATGATCGACTTCTGCTTGCTTTTATCAGATTGAGCCGGCGCCTTAAGCAACACATGGGTTTTCCGGTCCAGTTTGTGACCTCTTCGATAATGTGTACTAAAATATTAAATAGATTAAATAATTACATAAATATTTCTCTCGTTAGCAGGCTTTTGAAAAACATGCACAACTCGCATCAGCAAATGCTCGTCAAGAAAGCTTACACATAGAGGGAAATCCCTTTTGCGTAGCTTCCCTCGAGGAGAGAATTGAACGTTTGGTTTTCAGAAACGAATACATTTAAAGGCGCCACGGTGTATAAATAAACGTGGTCTTTAATATGTTAAGCTACGATGTTGTTCATTTACCAATTAATCAGAAAGAAACTTATAAACTGTTTTGCTCACTACTTCTCTTCGTTAGAGAATTCTCTTCTCAATTTTTGCATTCCTGAAAAATGGACGGTGTATACAAACATTCCGTTCAACAAAACAGCAAATAAAAAACGTGAACGAAACCAAAGCTTAGCCACGTTACTTTTTGAGCTTAATACTTAACTAAAGAACTGCAGTGATACATCAAACTCCGCTGGACACTAAACTAATAGAGCGTTCCACACTTACCGTTGAGCACACTGCTGCTTTCATCCGATATTAAATTTGGAAGTTCAAGTTGCCAATGCCCATCCGTCACAATTGCAAAATATTCGCATTTTCCCGCTGGCATTTTTTCGCCACGCGAAACAATTTTAACGAGAACCCGCCAATTCCATAAAGATGCGCTTGCTCTCTTAGTCCTAAAGATGTAAGATATTTTTTTAGCTCAGATACTCCTTTATGAGCTTCCTTGTCCAACGGAACCCGGCTTCGATGGCGTTGGATGGCGACCTCTTTACCTTTTCGGAAAAAAAATCACGATGACTTTAGCAATCCCACTCATGGCCCGACCGCACGGACAAACAACGCGCAGTGAAAATGCAACAGAAGGGCGTCTCGTCGGCTCGATTACGAGCCGCGCGCCCTTCTAGAAATGAGCCCACGCGGCTGATCCCGGGTTTGAGTAATTTGAAGACTGGAAGTTTTACGTCCCACCAAATGATCTGCACATTTCCCGAGTTAGAAATGAAGTCAAAATTCTGTTTTTTTCGGAATACAAACATCCCTATGACGTCTGACCATGTTGGTTGTCGGTTAGATGTTTTTTGTCGCCAGTCGATAATTTTTTCCTCGTTTTGTCGGCAGTCAGTACTATTTTTCGCCCTTTGTCGCTAGTTATTTCCATTCAGACCTTTCCTTAGGGTTTTGTAACCGAAGTCACGCGTAGTCGTGTACCAAAACCTTTAATAACTTTACACTCGTACGGTACTACATATAAACCGGAAAAATAGAAAAAATAAGTAATAGAAAATAATAGCTGACCAAAATAACAAACAAGAAGGAACGGATAATACGAAGAAAGGTTTACCTTAACGGTGTCCTGACTCACGAGATAAAAAACTTGCTGCTTCAAAACTTAAAAGTGGCGTAAAAACGAACGAAGACCTAGGTCATATTTATTCTAAAAAGGCTTGACAAGTGATTACGTAACAGCACGAAGTAACGAAAAATAAGCATTCCTACAAACAATAAAGCGGACAATAACGACTAGTAACGACTAATGAACTAGTGCTAAATACCAAAATAGAAGAGCAGTTAATTAAAAGAAAACAAAGGGAAACAAACCAAAAAGGCTTAATTTGAATGTTTCGCTGTAACAGGTTTATTACCTGCTTGTGTGACCCCATACCTGATCAAACGATGCGTGACACCTTTTTATAAACGTGTACAACAGGACAACTTCGTACACTTCAACAAAGACTGTAAACAAATTGGAGAATAACAACATTCAAGACAGCATTCAACACGTTTTCTCAAGAGTTCGCGTCCAGAGTTCATACACCGATTGCAAATATGGCGACGATTTCACCAAAGCGAGGCTTTTCGGTAGTAACCGTTGCTAAGGGCTGGCCAGCTCTGTTTTTTCCAGGAATTTTGCAGGCTTTACACTGAGAAATTGGATGCTGAAATCGAAAGGAAGGCCCGTTCAAGGATAAATTTCACCGAAATATTGCAAAATACATCTTTGAGGTGTTGTAAAGGTCAGTGTTTTTATTAAAGCAACGTTGTTTGGGCGTACATATCGCTATCCAAGGGCGATGTTTTGTTCGCAGTGGCTATTCGTACGGCACCCGTACGGCGACTTGTAATATTTGCTATTCGTACGGGAGTCAGTACATTTCATTGGATTTTTCTGTGATTGCTGATTCTTGCTTATTAAAATTATCGTATTTACCTTTAGAAGGAGTGCCGTTTTTTTTTTAGCCAGATTAATTTTCTCTGCTTACGATTCGCACATGTCACGCGATTAGAAAGGACCGTACAGCGGCTGGTATATTTATTTGCTAAATTCATACGCGATCCTCTGAGTATCAGTAAAAGTTATCATTAAAATCAATATATTCCTGTATTAGGAGATGTTTGATTTTTAAAGTAAACCTTAAGTTACTCCCGTATGAATAGAAAATAATACAACAAGGAATACGGAGTCATTTGATAAGACCACAACATTTGCTAGACTTCGACCACTTATTCTCTTGCAAAATAAAAGGTAAGCTCTTACCTAAAGATTGAAGCACTAAGTTTTCTTACATGAAACAATGTGAGTCACATGCATGGCAAAGATTACCGGCAGCAGCGATCAAAACCGCCAGCTTTTTTGAGAGTTGCAGTATTGGAGGCCGGGATTGGAGGAATTCACCTATTGGAGACTGGCATTTCTGTAGAAAATTATGTTGAAGATAACAGAACACATCTGTTCTTCTGGAACAGGTATAAATATTCACCACAATGACTGAAACTGTGCCAACCTTTGAAGGAGGAAAAATTCCCGTATGAATAGCAAAAATGCGAATAATTCGTGCGGGATTACCAACGAGACAGACGAGAGTCCAAATTCATAGAATTTTCAAGTTTTCACTTATCACTCGATCCAAGCATAGTTAGTAGAGGGAGACCAAGCCAGTGTATTATAAGTATTTATGAGGCATAAGAAATTTTTTTCGCACATTTTAAACCTACAGTGTACTAATTGTAGGCTTGCAGCCAGCAAATCTTTGAACAAGAGGTTGCGTGACATGCGCAAGTTTCTGTACATCGGAAAATATTTGAAGTGGAATCACTGGAATCGCTAATCCTTCTTAAGGTAAATACGACAATTTGGATAAACAAGAATCAACAATCACAGAAAAATCCAATGAAATGTACTGACTCCCGTACGAATAGCAAATACAAGTCGCCGTACGGGTGCCGTACGAATAGCCACTGCGAACAAAACATCGCCCTTGGATAGCGATATGTACGCCCAAATAACGTTGCTTTAATAGAAACACTGACCTTTACAACACCTCTAAGATGTATTTTGCAATATTTCGATAAAATTTGTCCTTGAACGGGCCTTCCTTTCGATTTCAGTATCCAATTTCTCAGTGTAAAGCCTGCAAAATTCCTGGAAAAACAGAGCTGGCCAGCCCTTAGCAACGGTTACTACCGAGAAGCCTCGCTTTGGTGAAATCGTCGCCATATTTGCAATCGGTGTATTGTTCAGTTCGTGGGGAAAAGAATCATGCAAAAGCCACGTGCTTGGCAAGCTCGGTCTGACTGAGTTTGCAACAAATTCAACAAGTTCCTATTCTTAGCAAGCATGATTTGAAGTGAAGCAGTGGCAGCCAAATTACTTCTGAAGGATTTAAAGTCCTAAAATAATATTTTGGTTATAAAATGTATGGTTAGCGTCATTAATGTAATGTTCGATTACTTTGGCCAAATCGCCAGAATTAGTGCAGTGTACATGCGTTTTTTATCCCTAATATATTCTCTTTCGAAATTAAAAAAAAAAGAAAACAAAAGAAGATAAAAAAGTGGGGATAAAAACGCATGCCCACTGTATCCGATATGGCTTATTCAACGAGCCTAAAAATAAAAAAAAAATCAGTCACTTACTTGTGGGTTAAGATCAGTTAACTAACCAGACTCTTAGAACTGTCCAAAAAAAGGTTTATTTGCGGCATCACTTTTTTTTATTGTGATTAGCGATTAGTAATGGTTATAGGACTGAGTGGAGTCCAATTCGGTCTGTAATCATACAAGTGATAACAAAATCGGACGACCACGCAGCAATTGTCGAATTGGACGACACGAAGTCTTATTACCAATTTATCATGAAAAATACAATTTCGGAGAAAAGAAGAATAGCCAAGTTATGAGAGAAAGGGGAAATGTGCATTAAAACACTGACAAAGGAAAAGTTTATTGTTTTATGTCACTCTGAAATTGAGATTGGTTGATTTAAACTACAACTTTGAATGCGATTGGTTGATTTAAACTACAACTTTGAATGTGATTGGCTTATTGAACTGTCCGATAACAACTTGGCAAGTGAATTAGAGGAAAATAGGAGTTTTTTTAACCAATCACAATCGAGGAAATTGTAATTTTTATGATTAGGTTCTTTATGACTGTTTATCAGTCTTTCTAACCATTTGAAAAGTTATTATAATAAAGTTTCCATATAACGCGCGCTCTGATTGGTTGAAACAGCGTGCTTTATCAGAGAACAGAGCACGGGTTGATGACGTTAAGCTGGCTTCTTCAAATTTTTGCTTCGGAATTTTGACAAATTTGACCCAAATTAAACATGCTTTGTGGCTCAGACAAATGCAGTGGAAACGAGCTATTTGTCTGCAGTAAATATAGCTGCATTTAGACCATTGTTCACAACAGAAGTGCTAAAACAGTACTAAAATAACAAGTTTTGCTAGATTCCGACAAAACACGCAACGAAAATAAACAACTTCTCATTCTCAACCTAGCGAATGCTATGATTAAAGACATTACCAAGGCATAAATTAAACTTAAGAAGCAAAATAACGACAGAAAACACCAACTGAGCTGTCTAGCTTTATTTTTTGTAAAAATGTTCAAACAACACTTACATGCAGTGTAGTAACGCTCGTTTGCTAACTGGTGATCTCGATCCGGTCATCTCGGCGAAGTGAACCTCAACAATTTCGTATCATCGCTCACTCGACGAGTGATCAGTGGCTCTGATATTCTCCTTTACTCGGAGTAGAACCAGTGAAAGCAGTCTAGTCTTTCCAATTTTGACCCCAGTTCGTGCAATCTTGCTGCAAGCGGCTGCAAGCCGTAAACAACTGTACTGCGCTCCTTGGCAGCTCCTTTCAAATACAACTCAGCATTCGCTAGTTTTGAGCTCCTTGTTTCTTAATTTCCATTTGA
>OZ026606.1:11918296-11930796 GCA_964020085.1 Micromussa lordhowensis
CAATAATCCCTTGCGCAGATTATATTACCAGCAGAAAAATAGTTATCTTATTGACGTTCGGACGGAATGGTTATTCTGGAAATACGAAATCAAGCGAGCCCTAAGTTAACTCACTTGCTCGGCGTACGAGGCAGCATTTTTCTTAGTGATCTGGCTCTCGTTTGTACTACAAACTGGCCCAAGCTCATGTCTTAAACCATTGAGTGCGTCAAAAGTCGGCCACGGCCGGACGCGCAAATGACGCATGCCGAGATGGAACTTTAAAGAGAGTTTTTATGATGCCATGGAAAGTAATGTTATTCTATAGAGGGCCGCCAATCGTGTTTACTTCAGGCTAACCTAATGAAGAATAAAAGGAAGGAAGGCAGTTATCAGAGTGCATTTTCGACAGCGTGTCTCAGCTAAGTACAGTGGTGAATTGCTGCAGGGGAATGTTTTCCTTGAAAACTAATTGCGAAAACAAGTACTGTGCATTTTGAAAAGGTCAACAAGAACAATAAACTGAAGAGAGTGACCCCATGTGGAAAGAACTGAGACATTCCAAACTTTTAAAGTCAGACAATTATGTGAATGCATCGTGAGAAAGTCTGTATTTGAATTTTTGCCTCGAACTTCAATTTGTTTCTTTAAGATAGAGACAGGCAGCTTGCAAAACTTGACTCGAAACTCAGTTGTGCATAAACATTGTTCTTTCTGCGTAAAACTATTTCTACCATTGTGCACAAGAAACGCTTAAAAGGAAGGAAGTACTCAACATAGACTGGTCATCTATTTTGGTTAAAATCCTTTTGAAATGTGTTCTAGTATAATTAAAAATATTCGCATTCCGCATAGAAAGCTTTAACATTTAAGCCATTTGCCAAACCCCTGTTTACGCCAAATGTACCAAAGCTGAGCGCGCAATTCATGCATCATGAGATGGACTTCAATTTGAGTAAGTCGGCTTCACTCTATAAAGGGCGGGCGATCGAGTTTCGTTTTAAAATAGTAATCAAGACTTGGTCTTTAAAGGCCTAGGAGTTTGATTCTTCATTAGGTCAAGCGGCTGTCTTAAAGTGACAGAGCGACACTCGTCCCTCCACCAATCCATTGAACGTCTAGAACGTCATTGAACGAATGTTCTAGGCTCTCATAAAATCCTGTTATTCCAGGGTACTGAAAAATACAAGTAAGAAGTACATTTATGGGAATTTCAGTCAGATTGTATTTTTGATAGTGACTAAGTACAGTTGTGAATTCGCTTCAGGGGATGTTTTGTAATTCAAAACAAGTATTGAAAACCGTGAGTACTGCGTATTTTGAAAAGATCAACCAGAACAATGGAGACAAATGAAACCAAGTGGAAACAAGTGGCAGATACCCGACTTTCATTAAAGGCAGCCAATAATTCTTTTACACGACTGCACTTTAAGAAAGCTCTATTAAAATTATTGTATCCAGCTACACAAGACATCGCATAAAGCGTCTTCCTTAACTTGTAACTAGTAATTGTAAGATGCGGAAATCTGGTCACTGCTATTTCACTCGTTAAAGGCATTTTTTTTTTTTTTTTGTGGATTTGGTCGATCCCTGGGGGAGTCGATCCTGTTACTCGCTGCAAATACTTCTACCATTGCTTACAAAAAGCACCTGAAATACTCAATTTTTCTGGCCAGCTATGTTCCGTTTGATTGATGCCAAATCGAACTGAGTGCCATTCTCTGGTTTATATTAGAAATTGACTGAGGAATCCTCATAACATTAAGTAAAAACAGGCGAGACTCCTTCTTTTTCCATTGCACTGCGTCCCACGAATATTCTGGTCTCTCTCTTGAGTAAAAACAAGTGCTGCGTATCTTGGAAAGGTCAGCGAAAACAATCGTGGAAAGTGAAGCCAACTGGAAACAACTGACAGATTTCCAACTTTTAATTAAGCTAGCTGATAATTCTTTTGTGCTAATGCATCTTAAGAAATTCTGCATTAAAATTATTATTACAATCTCCATGCTGTTCATTCGACACAAGGTGTGCCGTCGTTGAATGATCTTCAGTTGCAGAACTTAAAGGTAAGCGAAGCTCTGTGCTTCTTCCCTTGTGTTCTTTCAAAGTTAGGTAGAAGAGGACCATAAGACCCGAAAATATACCCCTGTTTTGTACTGTTCACCGCTATTTCTCTCAAAAACGAATTTGCATGTTTTGTGTGCTGGTTCCTGTTCTGGCTCGCTGCAAGTACCCTAAGAGAAGAACTTTCAAAACGAGCAAGTGAAATAAAAAACTAACCTTTCGCTTATTTCGCGATACTAGCAATCCTTTCACTCTAGAAAAGTCGTTGTGTTTTGGTCCCGGCTTATCGAGAAGGGTAAAAAAATCTCGAACAACTTGAGATATTTTCATTATGAAAATTCTCTCGACGTGCGTTTCATCCTTCAGTTCTAGAGTGGACAATTAAGTGAATAACAGAAGAAAATAAGGTGATTATGGGCAGTACGAGTGTGGCAACAGTAAATGACTACAGAGAATATTACTACGCTAGCATACATTAACAGGTTCTGCTCCAAAAAAAGTTTGCAAAACTTACAAATCTTGAATGCAGTAAGCGAAACGTTACGGGACATTAATTTTGTCTGGTGCTTTGAGTTTACAGTACACCGATATTAAAATTCTGTTATTCCCCTCAGATACATTGTAAGTTCGTTTACGCCTTTTGTGGATTAGTTCGCTGCAAATATTTCTATCACGGTGTACAAAAAAGGAAAGTGAATTTTAATATTCACATTTTGCTCATATATTTTCTGTTCACGTCCTGGTGGGAGGATTTTTCTTCGAACGCGAAATCTGTTCTAGTGAGCTCTCGTGGACAACGATTGAAAAATTCCAGTTCGTTTTTTCTTTGCGATGCATCGAATGATTTCTCTCATCCCCTGATCAGAACTCATGTGTCCTCGCTGTGTATCAAAACCAAAGAAACTTAAATATTCAAGCCACTTTCCAAACCATTGTCTGCGTCTAGAGTAACATAAACTAAAGCGCAATTCACCCATGGCGAGATGGAACTTGATTTGAGTAAGTAATTTTATCTACAAAGAGGGCCTGTTATCGAGTTTCAAAATGCTTATCAGTGCAAAACTTGTTCTTTAAAGGCCTAGGAAAGTGATTCTCATTTCATTAAACTGTATTTCTCTGTAGCTGGTTGAAATTAGAAATTTGTTCAGGAATGTTAATCAAATAGGGTAATAATAGGCGATACTCGTGGCTTCTCCATTGAACGGTGACCCACGAATGTTCTGGGTTCTCGTTGCCTGTTTTCTCCAGGTTTTATACAATTGTAAATTACATGATTGCAGCCCGAATTAAACGAACGCCATTACTGGCGAGAATAAACGAAAGAAGTGCAGAAGAACAAAAGTAAGAAGCGCAGTCATCGGAATGCGTTTTACATAATGAGTCTGTTTTGAACAGTGGTGAGTTCACTGCAGGGAAATTTTTAAATGAGAACAAGAATGGAAAACAACGACTGACATGTTCAGGACTTCCAAAATCAGACAATAATTATCTTGCATGAGTGCAACATGAGAAAGTGTGTATTTGAAATTTTGCCTCGAACTTCACACAAGCCGTCGAGTAAGGTATCTTGTAAAACTTGAAGGTAAGCGACTCGCGATGCGGCCGCACAGTATAATTATGTCTTTCAGGAATTCATATCCGGTGGTTTGAACTCTTAGCACACTGATATTTTGATTGCTGTCGCTCCCCAGGGTTAGGTTGTTATACTTTCTCGCTACGAATATTTCTTCCACTGTATAGACGAAACGTTTAAAAGGGAAACGAAATCAATGTTGAGTTTCTGTTAATGTATTTTCTGCTCAAGTCCCTTCAACTAGCAGATGTAAGGGTTTTCTTCGCACGCGGAAATCTATTCTTGGTTAGTTCTTCGGGTTAAACCCTGATTAGAACACATATGTCTTCGTGCAGTCGTCATAAAATGATTCAAGCCATTTCTCAAACTATTATCTGCGTCAAAAGCACCATGGTGGAGCGCGCAATTCAGTTAACACGAAGTGATGGGACTTTAATTAGAGTAAGTAATGTTGTTCTATAGAGGTTGGGGATTGGGTTTCGTTGCTATTTACCTGTTTTAGAATGGCAATCGAAAGTTGATCTTTGAAAGCCTAGGAATTGGATTATCCTTTTATCAATCTATCAGGCGATATTTCTCGTTTTTCCTTTGAAAGCGGTGCCCCACGAACATTCTGGGCTCTCTTTTAATTGAAAACAAGTTGTGAAAAAACGTACTGCGTGTGTCGAAAAGGTCAACGAAAAAAATCCAGAAAAGTGAAGGCAAGCGAAAGCAAATATCAGATTTGCAACTTTCAAATTATGCTAACTAATGCATCTTAAGAAAGTCTGCGTTACAATGCTTGTATCAAGTTCCATGCCGTTTGTCTTACACAAGGCGTAACGTATCTTGCAAAACTTAAACGCAAGCGAAGCGCTGTGATATTTAATTGTGTTCTTTCATGAAGTTAGCCAAAGTCAGGCAGAGGAGTGCCATAAGACCAGAAACTATACACCTGTTTTGTACTCAGGTTCGATGCAAAGTAATTTGCCTGCTTTGTTTGTTGCATTAGTCGCCGCCCTAGCTTGCTGCAGACACAACAAGAGAAGCACGTTTCATACAAACAAATGACAGAAAAAAAATTGAAGTTTAGCTTATTGTTCGCGTTAACAATTCTTTCACTTGACAAAACGACCAGCATCTCAAGAAAAATTCATTTGAATGTGGTTTCCGTATCGAGAAAGGTAGGAAGATCTCAAACAGCTCAGATAACGTATTCTCATTATGGATTTTTTTTCGACCTCTGTTTTAGTTTGTTAAGCAATGGAGCTGACGTTTCTGAGAATCATAGAGGCAACTAAGGAGATTATGGGTTGAATCCATTTACGATCAACCCTATATTACTGAGTTGTCATAGAGCAACAAGTTTATTTCAGCACCAAGAAATGATATACGTATTTTGTTTGCCATGTGCATCGAAGTGGGACCTAATAACGACAGGATTACCAATTCACTTTAAGAGACGGGCGATTCTCATGTGTTAGATGAACCGTATTATGTCTATGATTGACTTAATTTTTTAACTCTTGCCTCGAGCTTACTGAACTCTGCGCCGCTTGTTTATTCATACATACAAGACTCTTTGCTTGGAGCTCAGAAACCTTTTTTGCGATTTTGGCATTTTGTATGTGTAGCCTGGCCAATAAAAAGCACATTTACTTTTGTTCGTGTTACTACAATAGGACAAAAGAATTTTCAATCAGTCCGAATAAAAGACTTCGGCATGCCAAGAATTTTCTATTCGTACTGGTTTTATGGATTGACTGATTTCCGTTATGCTATATAAGCTACATCTCCAATGATTTACACATTCGCATACAGTGTGTGATGCCTATTTTGCCGCCTGCTCATGCATGATCAGAGTTGATTAGTTTCTTTAAGGAATGAACATAAAAACCCAGCCCATTTTTAAAGTTAGGAATCCTTTGTTGCGCTATAATTGTTTCCTGTCGTTGTATTTTTATTCAAAACACACGAAATTAACTATTTGTGATCGTTTTTCTTGTTTTAGCTATCTGCGACTTGAGAATGAGGCTCTTGCTATTTGTCATAGTTTGTTGTGTTCCAGCGTCAATCTCAGGTTAGATTTGCCAGTCTTTAGATTTGCTTCTTTTTTTTTTAATTAAGATTTCACCCTAACCTATTCAGACTGGGCGCTTCTTTTTGGTCTTCTGGAACCATGCACCCTAGATTTAGAACACTTCAGAAATATTTTCTTTCAAGGTTATTAACACGGGACTGCGACCTCATATTAGTTAGAATGGCGTTACCATTACAGAGCAGCCTTCATCTGTGATCCTCGATCCTGGATTTATGATTGGTAAAAAACGTTAAAAAAAAACACTTAAACTGCCTCTAAGATAATCAAAACCGTAGGGAAACTATCAAAAAACATGAAAGATAAATTTTATTTTCACAGAAAAAAGGAAAATCAAAAATTAAAAAACGGGTGCTCCGTAATAACTTTGTCAATTAAACATATAGTTCCTTGACAAGTGGCAAACCAAGGTAAATGTTTCCGGCCTAGGTAATTTTTTTAGAAACGTCACCAAATGAGAAGTTTTATACCCAGGGGCAGATAATCTGGTTGGGAAGGGATACTTAGAATTTAATGAATAGATAACTAATTTCTTCTCCCAGTTGTTATCGTTCGGGGATTATCGGTGTTGCAGCATACTGCATACCAGGCTCAAGATCTCACTGAGCTACTTGCAAGATATCACCAATCATCGCTTGACCGTATATTTTAAAACAGTTGATTTCTTTATAATACCCATGTTACAGGTTTAGGCAATCTTTTTCCTTTTATTAATATTCTACACGGTAACTTACTTCAGTATTAGTTTAGTTTCTAGTTTAGGTTTTTCTTAATCATTGGCAATAATAGCGATGGGTGATGGATCGATTGAGTGATCTTACATATTTGCAGTTCTGCGCTGCGGTTACACTCATTGGAGTTGCTGGTCTGACTGTGACGCTTCTTGCGGAGATAAAGTTCAATCTCGTGAGAGAAGCTGTACCAATCCTCCTCCTTCATTACCCGGTTATGACTGCAGCAGACTGGGCCCCAAGATAGAAGTGCGTCAATGCTACGGACCAACAGATCAAATAGGTATGTAGATTTGGGTGTGGTGGCCAGAAAGACAGCACGGTACATAGGTATATACCAACAGCATTTGCAGAAATAAAACTACAGACCATGTCATACATACACCGTAAAGAATGTCTCAATAGGTACGCTACCTCAGTTGAGGTTTTTCCCCATTTTATAATTTTTGTTACAAGGGTCAGTTTTAAATTTGATTGATGCTTAGTTCTTAAAAACATTAGCAGTAAAACTAATAAATGAACGAACGAAAGAATGAATGGATGAACAAACATATAGATAAGCAGATTAAACCTCGAAGTCATTCAAATTAGCAGTTATTTTCTTTTACTTTTCAGCCTTTATCTAGAACTTGTCATTCATGAGCATTTTTCATATACACCATTTATTTTAGATATCGATGGGGGATACAACAACTGGGGACTGTGGTCTGTGTGCACCAAGGATTGTGGAGGAGGAATACAGTATCGCACAAGGTGGTGTGTAGATCCCCACCCTCAAGGAAAGGGGAAGGAATGCTCAGAACAAAAAGAACTTGGACCACCTGTAAAAACTCGATCATGCAATGAACATGACTGCATTGAAGGTACAAAACCTTACCAACAAACACCTCTCCTCTCGAGCATTCATTCTTTCCATGGACTGGAACCAGAAATATGTACGAAATTAACCATTTATATATTATATATGCAAATATTGCAACCTTCCATCAGGTCATGATTTGCAGCCACACAAAGCGCAAGTGAACTTTAAAGGACCTACATAACGGTTTGCTTATCACGAAAAAGTTAGCCTCAAAGTTCGTCGTTAGCACTTGGTTCCTTTGTGGTTTGTTATTATCTCGTAGTTAACTACTATTTTCAGGTTTTCTTCAATTTGAATCAAGTAGGTAGGTAGTAGGTAAAATAACTTAAAATGCCATGACCGAGCTCCGTCAAATAGCTCAAAATTATGATGTGAAATAGTCTTGAAATAAAATTTGCTTGACTGCATTGTAAGTAACTATGGCAGTTGAGTAGCTTGACTAGAGCTATTTGTGATTTCCTTAGAAACGACTGAGGAACCGACGATGGAAGAATCGACAGAAGGACCAACCATAGAAGAAGAATCGTCAGGGGAACTAGCGACAGAAGAATCGTCGGGGGAACCAACGACAGAAGAATCCACCGAGACACCTGCGACTGAAGAATCCTCCGGGGAACCAACAACGGAAGAATCGAGCGAGGAACCAACCATAGAAGAACAATCGTCGGGAGAACTAGCGACCAAAGAATCGTCGGGGGAACCAACGACAGAAGAATCGTCGGGGGAACCAACAACTGAAGAATCCACCGAGACACCAACAACGGAAGAATCGAGCGAGGGACCAACCATAGAAGAAGAATCGTCGGGGGAACCAACAACGGAAGAATCGACCGAAGAATCGTCCGGGGAGCCAACAACGGAAGAATCGACCGAAGAATCGTCCGGTGAGCCAACAACGGAAGAATCGACCGAAGGATCGTCCGGGGCACCAACAACGGAAGAATCGACCGAAGAATCGTCAGGTCAACCAACAACGGAAGAATCGACCGAAGAATCGTCCGGGGAGCCAACAACGGAAGAATCGACCGAAGAATCGTCGGGTGAACCAACAACGGAAGAATCGACCGAAGAATCGTCCGGGGAGCCAACAACGGAAGAATTGACCGAAGAATCGTCGGGGGAACCAACAACGGAAGAATCGACCAAAGAATCGTCCGGGGAGCCAACAACGGAAGAATCGACCGAAGAACCGTCGGGTGAACCAACAACGGAAGAATCGACCGAAGAATCGTCCGGGGAGCCAACAACGGAAGAATTGACCGAAGAATCGTCGGGGGAACCAACAACGGAAGAATCGACCGAAGAATCGTCCGGGGAGCCAACAACGGAAGAATCGACCGAAGAATCGTCCGGGGAGCCAACAACGGAAGAATCGACCGAAGAATCGTCCGGGGAACCAACAGCGGAAGAATCGACCGAAGAATCGTCGGGGGAACCAACAACGGAAGAATCGACCGAAGAATCGTCGGGTGAACCAACAGCGGAAGAATCGACTGAAGAATCGTCCGGGGAACCAACAACGGAAGAATCGACCGAAGAATCGTCCGGGGAGCCAACAACGGAAGAATCGACCGAAGAATCGTCGGGTGAACCAACAACGGAAGAATCGACCGAAGAATCGTCGGGGGAACCAACAACGGAAGAATCGACCGAAGAATCGTCGGGGGAACCAACAACGGAAGAATCGACCGAAGAATCGTCCGGGGAGCCAACAACGGAAGAATCGACCGAAGAATCGTCCGGGGAGCCAACAACGGAAGAATCGACCGAAGAATCGTCCGGGGAGCCAACAACGGAAGAATCGACGGAAGAATCGACCGAAGAATCGTCGGGTGAACCAACAACGGAAGAATCGACCGAAGAATCGTCCGGTGAACCAACAACGGAAGAATCGACCGAAGAATCGTCGGGTGAACCAACAACGGAAGAATCGACCGAAGAATCGTCGGGGGAACCAACAACGGAAGAATCGACCGAAGAATCGTCGGGGGAACCAACAACGGAAGAATCGACCGAAGAATCGTCGGGGGAACCAACAACGGAAGAATCGACCGAAGAATCGTCGGGTGAACCAACAACGGAAGAATCGACTGAAGAATCGTCGGGTGAACCAACAACGGAAGAATCGACCGAAGAATCGTCGGGGGAACCAACAACGGAAGAATCGACCGAAGAATCGTCGGGGGAACCAACAACGGAAGAATCGACCGAAGAATCGTCGGGGGAACCAACAACGGAAGAATCGACCGAAGAATCGTCGGGTGAACCAACAACGGAAGAATCGACCGAAGAATCGTCCGGGGAACCAACAGCGGAAGAATCGACCGAAGAATCGTCGGGGGAACCAACAACGGAAGAATCGACCGAAGAATCGTCGGGGGAACCAACAACGGAAGAATCGACCGAAGAATCGTCGGGTGAACCAACAACGGAAGAATCGACCGAAGAATCGTCGGGTGAACCAACAACGGAAGAATCGACCGAAGAATCGTCCGGGGAACCAACAGCGGAAGAATCGACCGAAGAATCGTCGGGGGAACCAACAACGGAAGAATCGACCGAAGAATCGTCGGGTGAACCAACAGCGGAAGAATCGACTGAAGAATCGTCCGGGGAACCAACAACGGAAGAATCGACCGAAGAATCGTCCGGGGAACCAACAGCGGAAGAATCGACCAAGGCACCTACAACGGAAAAATTGACCGAGGCACTGACCACACCAATACCGACGACGACTGAAGCGGCAGAGATCCCAACGACAGGTACAATGAAAATTAAAAACTTATCGTATAGCGATAACCTGCTAAGCACCTGCTAAGCACCTATTCTGTGCTGCATTGGCACTTGTTGACTCTGATTATAAACGTTCTTCGAATACATCCACAACAAAGATTTTGTGTAAGCTGTTTGTGATTACTAAAGGACAAGCATTTGTTTGTTCTTTGCACTACTTACGGGAAATTACACGACCAGCTCCATGACGCTACATGACTCTTCTATAACTTAAAGCTAACTACAACTTCCATTCTCAGTTTTCTTGTTTTGAAATAAAAAATTAAAATTGTTTATTTTTTTTACAGGAGCACCTTGTACAAAAGCCTTGGACCTAGCGATAATAATTGACAAATCCAAGAGCGTGAGGAAACGAGATTTGAGAAAGATAAAACAGTCCTTGGTAAAATTCCTCCACTTATTTGAAGTTTCGGCCGAAGGAACTCACGTTGGAATGATTTCATTCAATAAGGACGCTGACTTGCTGTTTGATTTTAAAGACGATCGCTACCATACGGAGGATCAGTTAAGAGAAAGAATAGAAGAAATACCTGTGAAACTAAAGTACCAGACGAGGACCGACTTGGCGCTGACATTGGCAAATAATAAGTTGTTCTCCGTGGAAGGTGGTGATCGACCTGATGTTCAAAACGTGTGTATACTGCTCACTGATGGAAGGTCAACGGGCAAGCCTAAGAACAAAAATTACGTTCCAATTTCGGAAACAGTAGAAATTCTTACTGAGGTAGGTGTCCATTCATCGATGCCTCCATGCAACCATCCAACCAGCCCGCCAGCCAGCCAAGTAGTCATGCAGGCAGTCATCCATTCATCAATCTATTCATTTATCCGTCCGTCCGTCCATCCATCCATCCATCCATCATCCATCCATCCATCCATCCATCCATCCATCCATCCATCCATCCATCCATCCATCCATCCATCCATCCATCCATCCATCCATCCATCCGTCCGCCGTCAGTCCGTCCGTCCGTGTATCATTCATCAGATTGCTAATTTACAAAAACACGAAAACCGTGCAGCAGGAATGTTGTTTCCTTTCTGCAAAGATCGATCCATTTTTTCATCCAACCATCCATCAATCCCTTAGCCATCTATCCCGCCCTACCTCCTTCAAACAAAAAGCTGTCACGATGTTCAAAATTATCAATGGTATGGCTCCAGATTATTTAGAAAACATTTTTATTTCATATCGGGAGATCGGTTTATAATATTAGGATCTCAACTTTACCGGTAGCTAAAACCGATTACTACCGGAATTTCTTTGCCTTTACTGAAGTGAAAGTCTGGAATACGTTAGCAGAGGAAATGAGATATGAAAAATTCATGGATTTTTTCAAAGATAGGTTAAAATCTCTCAATCTCTCTATCGAATTTTAGCACAACATTTAACTTAGGGGTAGGGTTTGTTTCGTTTACAGATATTTAATTAATGTGTTCTTATTTAATGTATTGACATAAACTTCTATGTATTGTAATATTGTAGTTCACGGCTTTTGGGAAGAACAAAAGTGCATGTTATTTTTGAGCGAAGTCACTGTGGTTAAATTAATTTTTCTATCTATCTTCTATCTATTATTCAATGCTGCGTTCAAATAAACGATTCCATCCATCCATCAATCCGTCCATCAGTCCAGCTGTCCGTCCCCTGTCAATGCAATTCCCCCATCCATCTATCCATCAGTCCGTCCTTCTGTCTATTCATGTGTCCATCTCCCTCCCTGTTGAACTACAGTGTTTAAACGTTTTTCCTCTTTACCAGTGTTAAAGACTTTGAAAATACAGCTGCCAGCTGTCTTTTAAATAATTTAAATGAAAATATTTTTTTATTATAACTACAAGAATTTTTACACGACCCGCACGGGAAAGGGTTCCATAGCGTTAATGTTAGGAACGGTAGAGTACTCGCTGAACTATATTTGATTTTAATCTTCCAGGTTAAAAAGGTTCATATGCTTGTCGTCGGAATCGGGAAGCGTATAAGGAACACAGAATTGGAAGAACTGGCTGGAGATAACGGATACTCTCTACATCTTAAAAACTTCGACCAGCTGCCTATAATATTGGAGAAATTGAAGGATGCCGCTTGTGGTACGATTGTTATTGTCTTGTGTATCCTCTCCTGTAATACATGTACTATCCATCAACCTTAAACACTTTAAAATCACCTTAAAATGAAATTGCAGTCGATTGATATCCATTAGAAATATGCTTCAAAAGGTAAGATTTATATGTATAATATGCATGATATGCGTTAAATGTCTACGTTTGCAACAGTTCTTGATGGAGACGAATTTCAGAAACACACTGAACCAAACACGTCCCAACACAAAAAGCGGTTCGAAATATAAGCGAACCTCTGACCTCTCCCTGGGGAAGAAGATTAAAACTTGGCGTTTCAGTGAACGGAGAATGACATTG
>OZ026606.1:11933296-11935796 GCA_964020085.1 Micromussa lordhowensis
AACCAGGGTCTTTCTCCCAACGACAAAGAGAGGCAGAGGAGAGAGAGCCTGGGAACGAGGTTGATTTCTTCCCTATAGAGTTCTTTGAACATTCCGAATTATGCAAACTTTAGAACAGCTTTTGCGTTGTTCCTGAGTAAACCTCGATTGCTCAGAAATGTTTATCATTTTGTTATAGTAGAAACGACACGCTTGCACAATACTTGTTTTGGCTTCATATCGGAAATATTGGCATCTTTCTACTACAGCTTTTTGCCTCATTTCAATGAGGCAAAAGGCACCCTTTTTAGTTCTTTGTAAAACGTATACTACAGGACAGTAGACTTCAACAAAGACTGTATTCGTAATAATTGGAGAACAATAGCATTCAAGGCAGCACTGAACAAATTCGCCGACATGAATGTATTCCTATCGATCTCTCTAAACTTCGCGTCCAATGTTCATGGGGAAAAGAATCAAGCAAAATTCACGTGCAAGGCAAACTCGGTCCCAGTTTCCAAAAATTCAACAAGTTACCACTCTTCCTAGCATCATGATTTGAAGTGAAGCAGTGGCAGCCAAATTACTGCTAAACTACTAAAATCTTAAAATAAATTATGATTTTAAGTTGTACGTCAATAATGTAATGCTCGATTACTTCAGCCCAGATGAAATTTTTTTAAAAAAGTAAATAAATTAGGGATAACCACACATGCACGCTGCATCCGATATGGCTTATTTGACGAGCCTGGAAATCAGTCACTAACTTTTGAGCTAAGATTAGTTAATCAGCAGTGGTTGACAAAATAATGTGTTTTCATGAGAAAATTTAAGCCAGACTCTTAGGAATGTCCAAAGTAGATGTCATGTGCGGCTTCACTTTTCAATTGCTTTAACTTTTTAAACCACTGCTGAGTGCCTCAAAAGGCGGCCACTGGTCAACGCTAGTCCGCTATTACCCTCCTTAGAGGAAAGTTAATTTGTTTGTTTTGTGGATTGGGTCGATCCTGTTACTCAGTCGGTGAAAATACTTCTTCCATTGTTTACTAGCCTGCTTAGCTTGGCGGTTTAAGAAATTTTGAGCGCGCATGCACAAAGCGGCGAATGGATCGATTTCTAAATGCCCAGGAATTTGATTCTCCCTTCGTTAAGGGCTGGCCTCTGGTTTATATTAGAAATTGATTGAGGGATCTTTATAAAAATAAGTAAAAACCGTCGAGACTCCCGCTTACTGAGTGAAGACAAGTAGTGCGTATCTTTAAAGGGTCAGCGAAAACAATCGTGGAAAGTGAAGCCAACTGGAAACAACTGACAGATTTCCAAATTTTAATTAAGCTAGCCGATAATTCTTTTGTGTTAATGCATCTTAAGAAAGTCTGCATTAAAATTATTGTATCAAGCTCCATACTTTTCGTTCGACACAAGGTGTGCCGTTGAATCATCTTGCAGAACTTAAAGGTAAGCGAAGCCCTGTGCTATTTAATTGTGTTATTTCATGAAGTTCGTTTTCGGGTCTTAAGGTACCCTTCGGAAGGGTACCAGAAGACCCGAAAATAAACCCCTCTTTTGTACTGTTCACCGCTATTTCCCTCCTAAGTGGCAAACTAATTTGTTTCGTTGGTTGGTCGCTGCTCTGGCTCGCTGCAAATGCCCTAAGAGAATCCCGCACCTGAACTAGTGAAATACAAAACTGACTTTTTGCTAATTACCTCGCGTTACTAGCAATCCTTTCACTTGCAAAAAGAATTCCATCTCAAGAAAGATTCGTTGTATTTTGGGTCGAAAAATCTCGAACAACTCGAGGTTTTCTCATTTCTAAAATTCTATGGATGTCAGTACTGTGCGTTTCATTGTTCCGTTCTCGAGCGGACATTTAAGTGAATAATAGAGGAAAATCAGGTGATTCTTGGCAGTACGAGTGTGGCACCAGTATTATTACAGGGAATATTACTGAGTTAGCAAACAGAAACGAGTTCTGCACCGAAACAGTTGGAAAACTTGCAAATTTTGAAGGCGGCCAGCGAAACGATGCGGTACATTAATTTTGTCTCGTGTTATGAGTTTAAAGTACACCAATGTCAAAATTCTGTTGTTCACCTCAAATACATTGTAAGCTCATATACGCGTTTAGTGGTTTAATGGATTAGCTAGTTGCAAATGTTTCTATCATTATCATATTTCTCATATATTTTCTGTTCACTTTCCCTTGACTGGAGGAAGGATGGTTCTCAGTCGAAGACGAAATATTTCCTAGTAAACTCTCGTGGACAACGTTTAAAAAATATCCCAGTTCTTGTTTTTTATCTTTCTTTCTTTTTGATGCTTTGAATGATTTCTCGTATCACCTGATCAGAACCCGTGTGATTACTTTGGCGCAGATGAAATTCAAAAACAGAAAATAGAAAAAGGGAATGAATTAGGAATGAAAACGCATGCACGTTGCATCCAATATGGCTTATTCATCAGCCTAAAAATCAGTCACTAACTTGTGAGCTAAGATTACTTAATCAGCCGTGGTTGA
>OZ026606.1:11940796-11985796 GCA_964020085.1 Micromussa lordhowensis
CTCTCCTTTTATCAAATTGCATTGTGTTCTCTGGCTCATATTACGTATACATTAGATTAAAGTGACAGCGAGCGAGACTCGTTGCTTCACCGATCCATTGAATGCCGGGTGACTCACGAATGTTCTGGGCTCTCACAATCCGTTTACTACAGGGTACTGAACATAACAATTACTGTAAGAAGTACATTTATGGGAATTTCAGTCAGATTGTATTTTCGATAGTGACTATGTGCAGTTGTGAATTCACTTCGGGGGATTTTGTTTTAATTGAAACAAGTATTGAAAACAAGTACTGTGCATTTTGAAAAGATCAACCAGAAGAATAGAGAAAAATGAAACCAAGTGGAAACATAATTGTTTTACATGAATGCACCTTACGAAAATTGACTTAAAATTCTTGTATCGATCCAGCTACAAAAGTGTCTTCCATAACTTGTAACTTGTAATTGTAGGATGCGGATACTGGTAACCGCTATTACCCTCCTTAGAGGAAAGCTAATTTGTTTGTTTTGTGGATTGAGTCGATGAAAATACTTCTTCCATTGTTTACTAGCCTGCTTAGCTTGGTGGTTTAAGAAATTTTGAGCGCGCGTGCACAAAGCGGCGAATGGATCGATTTCTAAACGCCCAGGAATTAGATTCTCCGTTCGTTAAGTGTTAGTCTCTGGTTTATATTAGAAATTGATTGAGGAATATTCATAAAAATAAGTAAAGACTGTCGAGACTCCTGTTTTGTCCATTGTACTGTGTCCCACGAATATTCATGGCTCCCTCTTAAGCCGTGGAGACAAGTAGTGCGTATCTTTAAAGGGTCAGCGAAAACAATCGTGGAAAGTGAAGCCAACTGGAAACAACTGACAGATTTCCAAATTTTAATTAAGCTAGCCGATAATTCTTTTGTGCTAATGCATCTTAAGAAAGTCTGCATTAAAATTATTGTATCAAGCTCCATACTTTTCGTTCGACACAAGGTGTGCCGTTGAATCATCTTGCAGAACTTAAGCGAGGTAAGCGAAGTCCTGAGCTTCTTCCCTTGTGTTATTTCATGAGGTTAGTCAAAGTCAGGTAGAAGAGTACCATAAGGCCCGAAAATATAGCCCTGTTTTGTGCTGTTCACCGCTATTCCCTCCTGAGAGGCAAGCTAATTTGTTTCGTGGGTTGGTCGCTGCTCTGGCTCGCTGCAAATACCCTAAGAGAATCACGTACCTGATCAATTGAAATACAAAACTGACTTTTCGCTAATTATTTTGCGTTACTATCAATCCTTTTACTTGCAAAAGAAAGTTCCATCTCAAGAAAAATTCGTTGTATTTCGGGTCGAAAAATCTCGAACAACTTGAGGTTTTCTCACTATTAAAATTCTATGGATGTGCGTTTCATTGTTCAGTTCTCGAGCGGACGTTTAAGTGAATAATAGAGGAAAATCAGGTGATTGTTGTAAGTACGAGTGTGGCAAAAGGAAATTACTACAGGGAATATTACTGAGTTAGCAAACAGAAACGAGTTCTGCACCGAAAAAGTCGGAAGACTTGCAAATTTTGAAGGCGGCCAGCGAAACGATGCGGTACATTAATTTTGTCTCGTGCTATGAGTTTAAAGTACACCAATGTCAGAATTCTGTTGTTCCCCTCAAATACATTGTAAGGTCATTTACGCGTCTAGTGGACTAGCTCGCTACAAATGTTTCTATCATCATCATTTCTCATCTCTTTTCTGTTCACTTTCCCTTTACTGGAGGAAGGATGGTTCTTCGAAGTGGAAATCTTTCCTAGTGAACTCTTGTGGACAACGGTTGAAAAATTCCAGTTCTTGTTTTGTATCTTTCTTTCTTTTTATATATATTGAATTGTTTCTCTCATCCCCTGATCAGAACCCGTGTGTCCTTGCGCACCCGAGATAAACTGATTCAAAACCAGGGAAACTTAAATATTCAAGCCATTTTTTAAACCATTGTCTTCATCAAGAGTAATATAACCAAAAGGGCAATTGACGCATGACGAGATTTGGGCCGGAGTAATGTTATGTTATATAGATGGCCAGTGATTGCGTTTAAGAATACTTATCAGTGCAAAAATTACCCTTTTGAGGCCTAGGAAGGTGATTCTCATCTTTCTCTGCAGCTGGCTGATATTAAAAGTTTGTTTAATTAAGAATGTTTATAAAATAGGGCGATAATAGGCGACACTCATCGCTTCTCTATTGAACGGTGACCCACGAATGTTCTGGGTTTTCATAACCTGTTTTCTCCAGGTTTATACCATTCTCGTTATACAAATGTCATTAATGGCAAGAATATTAAAATTAAGAAGAGCAGTCATCGGAATGCGTTTTACATAATGAGTCAGTTATGAACGGTGGTGAATTCACCGCAGGGGAATTTTTAATTGAAAGCAAGAATTAGAAACAAGCAGTGCATATCTTAAAAAGGTCAGTGAAAACAATAATGGAAAGTGAAGCCGACTGGAAACAAACTGATAGATGCCCACTCATGCGTTCTCGAATAACAATAAGGCAGGATTAAACATACTTATGTTGCCAGAAGAATCGTAAGTTTATTTCATGACCCAAAGTAGACATCCAAATTATGATTGATTGATTTTATCCCATACGTGTACTACCCCGCGACAAATCAACAATGTTTACATAGAACTCTACAAAGTTGCTATTAATGTCAAAATGCTACCACAATGTCAAACTGTTACCACAAATCATAAAAAAATCCTTGATGAGCAAAGTTCTTTATAAAATCACCCATTAATTCTTTTGTATGAATGCACCTTAGGAAAGAGTGTAATACAATTCTTGCATAGAGCATCTTGAATACCTTAAGGGTACGCGAGGCCAAGTGTTAATTTGGAGACTTTGCACTGTTCACCGCCATTGCTCAAGTTGAGTGAAAACTAATATGGCGTGTTTTGCAGGTTGTATCGACCTTGTTTCTCACTGCAGATCCTTCCACCAGTGTGTACAAGAAACACTAAAAAAAGTGATGACTTTGTGGTCATCCACTTTTTGTTTACGTTCCTTCGTCTGATTGAATTGTAAATATAGATGGGGCGCCGAGGGGTGTGCATGACGTCACAGGATCCCCGGGCGTTCATTTATAGACGGGGAATAGGGGGCGGTGAGGGGCGCTCGTGACGTTCATCTTCCGTAAATGGAAACGACTTCACTCCCTAGAGGATTATGGCGTCACGAACGCCTCTCAGCGTCCCCCTACGCACCGTCTATTTTTAGATCAGAGCGGCCACTTTACCCGTACTGCAAGGATGTTTTCTGCCAACGAAATATGCTTTAGTTTCGTTCTTCAGTGAACAAAGATTTTCAAATGTACTCTACCTGATGCACCGATCACATTGATTCCCCGATTAAACCACACGTGTCTTAGTGCACTCGAGGATATCAAGATAACCTATTATTAGGATAAACCGTTGCCGTCGATAGAAACTTTGATATCCAGAAATGCTCAGTTGATTTAGTTTAAGTTGTTATGTAGCCATGGCAATGGCGAACTTTTCAATATCCTCACACGTGAAAGATGAATTTTTTAGTTTATTTTAGTAAAAGGAAAAAAATCCTGGTATCTCACTAGCGTTTATATAATAAAAAGTGATTCAAAGCTCAAGAAACGTAAATATTCGAGCCATCTTTTAAACCACTGTCTGCGATAAGGGTGTCATGGCTGGGCGCGGAATTCACGCATGGGATTTTAATTTGACTATGGAATGTTACTCAATATGAGCTGGCCATCGGGTTTCGTTTACGAATGGCATCAAAACTTACTTTTCAAATGCTTGGAAATTTACATTCTCCTTTAATCAAGTTACCTTCTCTGGTTCAATCGGTTTCAGAACTTTTAAAATGAAGTAAATCGTGGCTTCTCCATTGAACGGTGACCTACGAATATTCTGGGCTGTTATAGCGCTTTTTTTTCCAAAAGTAGGAAGCGTTAACAGGGTGCGTTTTCGATAGTGCAACTAAGCTAAGCACAGTGGTAAATTCACGGCAGGGGTCGATTTTTTTTGTTGAAAACAAGTAGGTATTGCATATCTTGAAACGGTCAGCCTGACAATCAAGGAAAGTGAAGCCAAGTGGAAACGACCGACATATTTACGACTTCCAAAGTAATTCTTTTGCATGAATACAACGCGAGAAAGGGTGTATGTGAAATTTTGCCTCGAGCATCAAGTTGTTTATTTTGAACAAAGCGCCGCGTTAAGTATCTTGCAAAACTTGACTCGCGATGTCTTTTAGGAACTTATGTCCGGTGCCATGAACTCTTAGCACACTGAAATTTTGATTGCTGTCGCTCCCCTGAGCTGAAAGCTCATTTTCCCGTGTTATGGGTTAGGTTGTTACACTTTCTCACCTGTGAATGAATTTTTTGAAGTCTTGCCTCGGGCTTACTGAGTTCTCCGCCGCTTGTTTTTCGATACATACAAGACGCTTTCGCTTAGAGCTTCGAAACCTTTTTGCGATATCTGTGCTCGTTATGTCTTTTCTTTATGCTTGCCGCCAAGAATTTGCTAGGATCACCAGAAAACAGGGATTGTATTGGTTTTATGGATTGGGTGACTTCCTTTATGCTATATAAGCTACATTTCCAATGATTACACATTCGCATACAGAGTGTGATAAGGCATAGAGCAATAAAACCTATTTTGCGTTGTGCTCATGCATGATATATAAGAGTTGGTTGGTTTCTTTAAGGAATCAGTGAAGTGAAGTAAAAGTAAAGTAGACATGAACATAAAACCCAGCCCATTTTCAAATCCTTTGTTGCACCATAATTGTTTACTGTCATTTTATTTTTATTCAAAACACACGAAATTAACTATTTGTGATCGTTTTCTTCTTTTAGCTATCTGCGACCTGAAAATGAAGCTCTGGCTATTTGTCATTGTTTGTTATCTTCCAGCGTCATTCTCAGGTTAGATTTTTCAGTCTTTAGATTTGTTTGTTTGTTTGTTTGCTTTAATGAAGATTTCACCCTAGCCTTTTCAGACCAGGCGCTTCTTTTTGGTCCTCTGGAACCGTGCACCCTAGATTTATAGCACTTCAAAAATATTTTCTTTCGAGGTTATTAACACCAACACAACAACACACCTTTATTCGCCTAGTACACACGCTGACGCTGATAAAGTTAAAAAAATAAATAAATAACTTTTCTGTTAGTACTCAATTAAGCCTGGAGCTGAAATAATCCTGGGATTTTCTAGCCAGTTCTCCAGATTTTTAAGTTTGAAAATAATTGAGATAGGAACTATTTTTACTAAGAAGCAGTTTTAAGTGTACAATATATAATAAGAAAGAAAGAGTATATGTTTAGGTTGCGTTTAATTATGCTGTTCTGACAGTAAATAAGGTTTTAGTTGTTTCGAGAATTGGTGTATGTTTAGTTCCTTAAGATTTGAGGGAACTTTATCCCAGATGATACACGCAGCATATCCGATTGTTTGCTTTCCCTTATTGGTTCGCACTTTTTTTACGTAAAGCTTTTGTTTCGATGCATACCTGGTATTGTATTTGTGTATATTACTAGCATATTGAAAATAGTTTGAAAACAGCTTTGGCAGAAGGCCTTTATGCCAAAGGTACGTGAATTTTAGAATCTGAAATCTATAAACATTATGTACCGTGAGAACATCTAATAGGTTTAGCAGGGGAAGTGCACTTTCTGTGTGCTCACCATAAGCGGTGGCAAATAAAATAAGCCTAGCAGAACTGCGACGTCATATGAGGTAGAATGACGTTACCATTACAGAGCAGCCATCATGTTTGATCATCGATCCAGGATTTATGATTGTTACAAAACGTTAAAAAACCCGCTTAAACTGACTCTAAGATAATCAAAACCATATGAAAACTATCTAAAAACATGAAAGATAAATTTTATTTTCACTGAAAACGGGAAAATGAAAAACTAAAATGCGGGCGTGCCGTAATATCATTGCCAAGGAAACATGTAGATCCTTGACCAGTGACACACCGTGGTAAATTTTTCCCAGGAAACTTTTTAGAAAATTTACCAAATGAGAAGTGTCGCTCCCGTCTGAATAGGATTACGGCTCACAACAACCGCGTCAGACCCAGGGGCAGATAATCTAGTAGCGAAGGGACATTTTGAATTAACGAATAGATGACCAATTTCTTTTCCCTGCTGTTATCGTTCGGGGATTATCGAATAAGGGAATCAGGTACGATTTTATGTATCAAAGAACATTAATGGTAAATTCTGTGACCACAGCTCAGCTGTATGCATACCGCATACCAGGCTGATGATCTCAGCTACTTGTAGGATATCACCAATTACCCCTAGACAGTATAGTAACGGTTGATATCTTTATAATACTAATGTTACAGGTTTTGGCAGTCTTTTATTTTCATTATTGGGTGATAGATCGATTGAGTGATCTTACATATTTGCAGTTCAGCTTTGCGGTTACACTCATTGGAGTTGCTGGTCTGACTGTGACGCTTCTTGTGGAGATAAAATTCAATCTCGTGAAAGAAGCTGCACTAATCCCCCTCCTTCATTACCCGGACATGACTGTAGTGGACTGGGCCCTTCGATAGAAGTACGTCGGTGCTACGGACCAACAGATCAAATAGGTATGCGGATTTGGGTGTGGTGTTCAGAAAGACAGCAAATTAGATAGGCATATAACAGCAGCATTTGCAGAAGTAAAACAGACCGTGTCAAACATATATCACAAGTAATACCTCAGTAGGTTAAAGGACCTCAGCGGGGTTTTTCCTATTTGTTATTAAGTTTTTCTTTGCTATACTTTTTGTTATAAGTTTCATTTTTTCAATTTTGATTAATGCTTAGCTCTTTAAAAAATTAGCAGTAAGACTAATAAGTGAATGGACGAAAGAATGAATAGACCATTTCCGAGTTAATGAATAGACCATTTCCGAGCTAAAGCCTCTCTTTTAAAGCGAGGCTTGGTGCACAACCATTCATATGAAAATGAGTTTAATTTGCATGTGAATGAAATCTCATTTTCATTTGAAAAGATGAGCACCCAGACTCGCTTTGAGAAAGAGGCTAAAGGTAATTCGGAAATGGCCTATTGATGAACAAGTATATATATAGGTAAGCGGCTTATTTAAACTTCGACGTCATTCATATTAGTAATTCCTTTTTTTTACTTTTCCGTCTTTATCTAGAACTTTTCATTCATGAGCATTTTTCATATACATGTTTTATTTTAGATGTCGATGGGGGATACAACAGCTGGGGACTGTGGTCTGAGTGCACCAAGGATTGTGGAGGAGGAATACAGTACCGCACAAGGTGGTGTGTAGATCCTCACCCTCAAGGAAAGGGCAAGGAATGCTCAAAACAAAAAGAACTTGGACCACCTGTAGAAAGTCGATCATGCAATGCGCATGACTGCAGTGAAGGTACAAAACATTCACCAACAAACACCTCTCCTCTGGAAAGCGCATTCTTTCCATGGACGGGCACCAGACATATATACGGAATTAACCATAAATAAATATTATATATACAAACATTGCAACCTTCAATCCTGTATCAGGTCGTCATTTAAAGCCACGCTAGCGGAAGTGAACTTTAAAGGCTGGTTTTCAATGGCGATCGAGTTGCAGTCGCAGCCGTAGTCGGGGTCTTAAGAGCGCTTATGACCTAGAGTGAATCGGAAATCGGAGTCATAAGCGGTGTCATAAACGGAATCATAAGTGGGAAGAATCAGAAGGTTCAATTTCTTCCGATTTCGTTTATGACTCCGTCGCTTATGATCCAGTGAGAACTAGATAGTGGGAGTCGGAAGGAAAAGCGGACGAACTAACAAATCACAAAGCCCCTAATCGAGCATTGTGATTGGTTTATTCTTCCGCTTCAGCTTCGAACCCCGACAATCTAGTTTTAGCTAGATCGTAAGCGATGTAGTCATAAGGGGAATGGGTGTTTTGCTATCGACTCCGTCGGTTTGATTTTTGCTAGATCGTATCGCTTCTACGCCTCAAACTCCGACTACGACTCCGTCACTAGTAGCCTCCTACGCAGACGATCTTTGGGCTCGTCACGCAATCTTCCTCCCCCAAGAACGTCTGCTGAAGCCAAGGAGACATTCCTTTCCCTTTGTTTGCTTGCGTCCTGGTTTGGACTCAATCACGTGAAAATTACTTTAGAGCCAATCAGCGTCGACTAATTATGTAATTCAAAGCTAATAATAAACTTAACAGGCTCCCTTGGGGCGAGAAGTACAACTCGAACTGTTGCATTCTCACGTACGGCAACGTCAACCTTTTCAAATTTACCATGTAGCTTTTCTATAGCTTTTCCACTCCGCGTTCGTAGATCTATAGTTTCTCGATGGGGAGATTTAAACAGATTATCGTAACTGTCTCACACACTCAATGAAAGGACGCGCTCAGCTGCATGGTAGTATTTTGACGCTTTGGGATCATTTCAAGTAGACTTTCCGCAGGCTTCCAGCAGTTGATAGAAACCAGCCATGCAAATGAATGTCCGCGTACGAACATGTCCATCCTTTTCTTCACGTATTAAATACTTTACAGCTTCTTGCCGATAACGTCCAGATAATCGTTGAAAGGTCACGTTGGTATCCGTAGATAAACGAAGACGTCCACCTTTTTCTTCACGAAATATTCCATAGCTTCTCGCTGAAACGGATTCAAATCGACGATTTTGAAGTCTCGCAAACCCGTTGAAAGGCTCTTGCAACGTCGCACGCGAAAATTGATCAAGGTTCAAAGTTCGCTGCCATGATCGGGAAGTGCGCTGTGATTGGTCTAATTAAACAAACCCATTCGCTTCAGGAGACGTTCGTGGCGGAGGAAGATTGCGTGACGAGCCCAAAGAGCGTCTCCGTAGGAGGCTACGTCGCTAGTGAAAACTAGCCTTGAAGGAGCTACATAACGGTTTGCCCATCATGACAAAATTCAGCCTTAAGTTCGTCGTTAGTACTCCGCTTTAAACGTCTACATCCCTAACCATCCAGGTTCCTTTGTTATTATCTCTTAGTAAATTAATATTTTCAGGCGTCCTCCAGTTTGTAAAATATTGTCCCCAGCTAAAATAACTTAAAATACCTTGACTGAGCTCCTTCAAGTAGCTCAAAATTATGATCTGAAATAGTCCTGAAGTGAAATTTGTTTGATTGCATTGTAAGTAACTATAGCAGCTGAGTAGTTTGACTCGAGCTTTTTATGTTTTGCGTAGAACCGACTGAGGAACCGACGACAGAAGAATCGAGCGAGGGACCAACAATAGAAGAAGAATCGTCGGGGGAACTAGCGACAGAAGAATCGTCAGGGGAACCTACAACTGAAGAATCCACCGAGATACCAACAACGGAAGAATCGAGCGAGGGACCAACCACAGAAGAAGAATCATCAGGTGAACTAGCGACAGAAGAATCGTCGGGGGAACCAACAACGCAAGAATCCAACGAGACACCAACAACGGAAGAATCAACCGAGACACCAACAACGGAAGAATCGGGCGAGGGACCAACCATAGAGGAAGAATCGTCAGGGGAACCAGCGACAGAAGAATCGTCGGGTGAACCAACGACAGAAGAATCTTCGGTGGAACCCACAGCGGAAGAATCAACCGAGACACCGACAACGGAAGTATCGAGCGAGGAACCAACCATAGAAGAAGAATCGTCAGGGGAACTAGCGACAGAAGAATCGTCCGGTGAACCAACGACAGAAGAATCCACCGAGACACCAACAACGGAAGAATCGACAGAGGGACCAACCATAGAAGAAGAATCGTCAGGGGAACAAGCGACAGAAGAATCGTCGGGGGAACCAACGACAGAAGAATCGTCGGGCGAACCAACAGCGGAAGTATCGACTGAGACACCAACAACGGAAGAATCGACAGAGGGACCAACCATAGAAGAAGAATCGTCAGGGGAACTAGCGACAGAAGAATCGTCGGGGGAACCAACGACAGAAGAATCGTCGGGGGAACCAACAACGGAAGAATCTACCGAGACACCAACAACGGAAGAAACAACAGAGGGACCAACCATAGAAGAAGAATCGTCAGGGGAACTAGCGACAGAAGAATCGTCGGGGGAACCAACGACAGAAGAATCGTCTGGGGAGCTAACAACGGAAGAATCAACAGAGACACCAACAACGGAAGAATCGACAGAGGGACCAACAATAGAAGAAGAATCGTCAGGGGAACTAGCGACAGAAGAATCGTCGGGGGAACCAACGACAGAAGAATCGTCGGGGGAACCAACAGCGGAAGTATCGACTGAGACACCAACAACGGAAGAATCGACAGAGGGACCAACAATAGAAGAAGAATCGTCAGGGGAACTAGCGACAGAAGAACCGTCGGGGGAACCAACGACAGAAGAATCGTCTGGGGAGCTAACAACAGAAGAATCAACCGAGACACCAACAACGGAAGAATCGACAGAGGGACCAACCATAGAAGAAGAATCGTCAGGGGAACTAGCGACAGAAGAATCGTCGGGGGAACCAACGACAGAAGAATCGTCGGGTGAACCAACAGCGGAAGTATCGACTGAGACACCAACAACGGAAGAATCGACAGAAGGACCAACCATAGAAGAAGAATCGTCAGGGGAACTAGCGACAGAAGAATCGTCGGGGGAACCAACGACAGAAGAATCGTTTGGGGAGCTAACAACAGAAGAATCAACCGAGACACCAACAACGGAAGAATCGACAGAGGGACCAACCATAGAAGAAGAATCGTCAGGGGAACTAGCGACAGAAGAATCGTCGGGGGAACCAACGACAGAAGAATCGTCTGGGGAGCTTACAACGGAAGAATCAACCGAGACACCAACAACGGAAGAATCGACAGAGGGACCAACCATAGAAGAAGAATCGTCAGGGGAACAAGCGACAGAAGAATCGTCGGGGGAACCAACGACAGAAGAATCGTCGGGGGAACCAACAGCGGAAGTATCGACTGAGACACCAACAACGGAAGAATCGACAGAGGGACCAACCATAGAAGAAGAATCGTCAGGGGAAGTAGCGACAGAAGAATCGTCGGGGGAACCAACGACAGAAGAATCATCTGGGGAGCTAACAACGGAAGAATCAACCGAGACACCAACAACGGAAGAATCGACAGAGGGACCAACCATAGAAGAAGAATCGTCAGGGGAACTAGCGACAGAAGAATCGTCGGGGGAACCAACGACAGAAGCATCGTCGGGGGAACCAACAGTGCAAGTATCGACTGAGACACCTACAACGGAAGAATCGAGTGAGGGACCAACCATAGAGGAAGAATCGTCAGGGGAACTAGCGACAGAAGAATCGTCGGGGGAATTAACAACGGAAGAATCCACCGAGACACCAACAACGGAAGAATCCACCGAGACACCAACAACGGAAGAATCGAGCGAGGAACCAACCATAGAAGAAGAATCGTCAGGGGAACTAGCGACAGAAGGATCGTCGGGGGAGCCAACGACAGAAGAATCGTCTGGGGAGCTAACAACGGAAGAATCAACCGAGACAACAGCGACTGAAGAATCGTCTGGGACCCCAACAACAGAAGAATCGACCGAGGCACTTACAACGGAAGAATTGACCGAGGCACAGACGACACCAACACCGACGATAAACGAAGTGGCAGAGACACCAACGATGGAAGAACTAACGACAGGTAACACGAACTTAAAAACGTATTGTATAGCGATAAACTTACTCAATACCGCTTTGCTAAGCACCTATTCTCCTTTGGTGCATTGGTACTTGTTGACTCTGATTATAAACGTTCAACTAGCATCCTTGTAACCCTAACATACACCGAATACATGCAGACCTGACTGTGGGTCTGAGCTAAAGGACAAGCGTTTGTTCCTAGTTACGGGAACTTACATGACCAGCTACATGACGTATTACTTCTATAACCTAAGGCTCATTCAACTTCCATTTTCAGTTTTTTTTGTTTCGAAATAAAACGTTACAATTGACTATTGTTTTATAGGACCAACTTGTATAAAAGCTCTGGACCTTGGGATAATAATTGACAAATCCAAGAGTGTGGGGAAACGTAATTTGATAAAGCTCAAACACAACTTGGCATCATTTCTCCACTTATTTGACGTTTCGGCCAGAGGAACTCACGTTGGAATGATTTCATTCAGTAACGACGCTGAATTGTTGTTCGATTTTAAAGACGATCGCTACTATAACGAGGATCAGTTAAGAAAAAGAATTAAAAAAATACCTTTGAAACGAGGGGCTAAGACGAGGACCGACTTGGCGCTGACATTGGCAAACGAGAAGTTGTTCTCTGTGGAAGGTGGTGATCGACCTGGTGTTCCAAACGTTTGTGTTTTGTTCACTGATGGAAAGTCAACGGGCAAGCCTTTTAAGGAAACAGTGGATATTCTTACTGAGGTAGGTATCCATCCATATCATCCATCCATCCAACCAATCAGCCAGCCAGCCAAAAAGTTATCCAGGCATTAATTCATTCATCACTCCATGCATTTATCCGTCCTTCCGTCCATCAATTTATCCATTCATCCACCAATCCATCTATCCATTCATCCATCCATCTATCTATCTATCCATCCATCAATCCAGCCATCCTTTTATCCATCCACCCATCCTTCCATCAATACATCCATACGACGTTCACTGCTTGCAGTGTCCCTCAACTGCAACATGATATGAGTATGGATTTACACTTTTTACAAAATGTCCTGAAAGCAAATCAGTGTATTTACTTTGAATGCTTTAAAGACAAAATTCATGTAAGTAAGGTCAGGGCAAGAACTAATAGCGACTCTTACACAAGAGCTTGATCTCTCCATAAGTAATGTATGGATTAATTGTGATTATCAAAAAAACAAACAAACAAGTAAACGAATGTCATTAAAAAACCAAATACTAGCAAATGTATAGGTGTAGCAATTAAAAAGTTTCTGATATGAGACATTCATATTGGTAGTGTATCTAGAAAAGTATCATCTGGTGTGGGAGTCATTAAAAAAGATCATGCCTTTTGTGTATGCTCCCAGCTTGCTTAGTGTGTATCAGTAAGTTGTTGAACCCTATTTTGATTACGGAAGCGTAGTATGGGGTGACCATCCCAAACTTCTTAAAACATTACAAAATCGTGCTGTACGAGTAATTAAAGGTGCCGATTACCTGATGCTTACTAGCGAATTATTAATCGTACGTAAACTCAACTGGTCCAATCATTACGAGCGATAGAATACTCACAGAAACCATTTGATTTCAATCTACCAGGTTAAAAAGGTTAAGATGCTTCCTGTCGGAATCGGGAAAAGTATAAGGGAAAGAGAATTGGAGAAACTGGCTGGAGATAAAGGACACTACTTTCATATTGGAAACTTCCTGGAGCTGTGTTCCCTTTTGGAAACACTGAAGGATACCGCTTGTGGTACGTCCTGTATTTCCTCTCCTGCAATATCCATCAGCTGATAAACACCTTAAACACTTTAAAATCACCTTAATTTAAAATGAAATATGCAAACACTTCATGATGGACACAAATTTCATTAACACACTTAACCGCTATGTTCCAACACTGAAAGTGCTTCGAAATTTAAGCGAAGTTCTGGTCTCCCTCCGGGGAAGAAGAACGGACAATTCAAATTAAATAACGACATTGAAAAATCTCGGCAACATTTCTTCTTCATTCCACAGAAAACATCAAGAAATCAAAAATATAATTTTGCAAGGTTTTCATTCAGTTACTTTAACTGTTCGTATGTGTGCTCCAACCAAGTGTATTTAATTTAGCTTCGATATTTCCGCATCCTCTCTATTCTTAATTAATCATTCATTTGTCTTTGATTCATCTTGATATGCTTATACATTTTTGTTCTATACAGATTACAGCCATGGAGGTCGCTATTCCTCTTTTAGTAGAATATTCAAAAACGTTCCTGGAGGACTTCTGGATGATCGCCGTATGCGCTGAGCCCCTTTACAAACCGAGTCCACTTTTAGCAGATGCACCAACTTTTGGTTCAATGTACTGCACCTTTTTAAAATAAAACAACATAAAATAAAATAAAGTACATTAAAGATAGTAGGCTCCAAATCCCGCCGCTGTATTTAGGCAGTGGCAGAACTAATAACGCAGGAGTGAAAAACTCTCAATTGTTATGAATAATATTTCGATCGGTGGCAGCCGTTTTACTGAAGACAAACTACTGAAGATAAACAAAGGACAGACATTTTGCTAAAAATTGTCAGCTACAGTCAGCTCCTGATCACCACCTAAAACTTCTGACAAAGAACAGCGGAATGTTTTTTTTAAAGGGGCTACG
The DNA here is from genome assembly GCA_964020085.1 of Micromussa lordhowensis. Taxonomy (NCBI): domain Eukaryota; kingdom Metazoa; phylum Cnidaria; class Anthozoa; order Scleractinia; family Lobophylliidae; genus Micromussa; species Micromussa lordhowensis. The sequence continues at coordinate 11,955,112 of OZ026606.1, forward strand.
TCACGGTATTTTGAGTTATTTCTACCATCGACAAAATTACCTTTAAATTGAAAGAAACCTGAAAATAATGCTTTAGAAAGATAGGAAAACACTAAAGAGATAATAATAAGCCATAAAGGAACAAGGATGGTTAAGGATGGAGGAGATTGACACGGATTACAAACAACAATATTGAAAAATTTAGGCTACATTTTTCAAACCGTTTAACCGTGACACAGCTCCTTTAAATACTTTAATTAGACAATCTTAATTGAGATTGGGAGCTATTTGCCTATATGTACGTGGCACCAAGTTGGCTCTGTACATGAATATCATGAAGAGTGATACATAATCTATATTTTTCATAAAATGTGCAGCTAATAAAAGTGGGTTAATGGGAAAAAAACGTTTGTATTATTTAGTAGTTACAATAGGATTCTTTGTTTCCTATATCTCCTCTGGGAGAATAGGGCCGTGATACAATAGGATAGTGTACGTAAAAGAAAAACAAAGTACACCATTTCATAAAACAGGATCAGTGAGGTCCGTCTGTTTTAGAAGCCGTACTTGCCGCGAGCCGAATGGAATTAATTTCACTGTATATCTTTGAAATTATAACTTATAAAGCTGGCTATCAGACTATACCAAGAATTTTCCGGACTCAGTTTCCGGGCCCAAAGCGGCGTTAGAAAAAGGTGTCTGCGATTTGCCATATTCAGTTGAAAAATTACAGAACATTTTCGAACCGGAATGAAAGAAATGTGGAGTGCTCGTAGAAAAATCGCTCTAGAAAAAAAATAATTAGCAGACCTTTTAATTTTTCGTTGTTTATAGGATTAAACAATTGAGAATAAAAATCAGTGATAAAAATTGTGAATGACGTTTCGATGAATCGTTCATCATTTTCAAATTCGTAAAAAACTAAAAGTCAAATTCTTGTGAGTTCTTTATATACTAAAAATGTGTGTGAAAATCTCGTTGCATGTAATTAAAATTACTACAATGCGGAATGCAGAAAGCGACAATTAAGTATTAAATAGTTTTGCTCTGATTGAATCCGATTGAGTGTTCAGCTCAGGCTGCACTTCTTGAATAAAGAGCATTTCATAAATTAAGCATTCAAATTTCCCACGACATTTCTTAAGAATGGTGAATTGTTCCTGAAGATCTTTGTTTCTCTGATTGTGGGCGTCACGCAGGTGTTTTCCAATAGCAGAGTGTTTGTGTTCCTCAATGCGTTGAAAAAGGTGTCGGCGAGTATAGCCAACATAATCCGCATCACACAGATCACATTTGAATTTATAGACAACGCATTGTTGATTTATTAGCGGTGGTTTGGCCTCTGCTACTTTGATGTCGTCGGCAATTTTTCTGCTTGTAGGATTAACTTCCTACTGTCCAAATCTGAGGGTAAATTAACGAATTCCAAGTTTTGATCTGTTAGCCCGAGTTTCCCTTTTTTTCTGAAGGCGAAAATATAATAGCTTTCCCAGGAAAGTGGAAGAAAAACAAAGACTCCTCTTCTAGACTCCTAGCAGATACTCTTTTGGCCCGTCGCGCAAGGAGGACATAGTGTTTAATGAGCACAACAGGAGGCTAGTTCAGTTTCGGGATATACAGTTTTTTAAAAAAGCCACCTTCCTCCGAGGTGGGTTAGCAGACTTGAAAATGGAAAAAATAGACCCGTTGACCACCCCACCCCGACATTCACAGCATGAAAAGATATCTTTAAGATAGCATAATGTCAGTATAAAGCTGGTGTAAAATTTGTATTTACACAACTTTACGCCACATTTACATTACGTAAAGTTGAGCTTTACGCTACATGTACGCTTTGACGTAAAGCTAGAGTAATGAGACTTCTTTAAGTAAACTTTAAGCTCAGCGTAAAGCTGGTATAAACTCCATATTTACTCGACCTTTACATACATCGAAATATAAACGTAAAGATGTCTTTTCCCCACATTTACGCGACCTTTACATAATCGAAATATAGCGAATAGGCGCTTCAAGCCAGACTAACTCCACATTTACGCGACATTTACATACATCGAAATATAGCGTATAGTCCTCTTTAAGCCAGATTGAAATGTGAAGGTAGTGTAAAGCCAAGAGTTTGCTTAGTCTTGTTTTATAGGTAAAGCTCGACTACAGGCTGGACTATAGGTATACCGGTAATTACATTTTTTTGATGTGTAATTTAAGCCCCAGAAAGAATAAAAGAAAAAAAATAGAATGCTCAGTAGAAAACTCTGATCAATCAATCTGCTGTGTGCAAATTCTGGTTTAATTGGCAAAAACCATGTCCTTACATGTAATCAACCATATCATAATAACAGATTGACAAATACAAAATGGTAAACCTTGTAAAAATAACAAAACTAAAAAATGCAAACCTTGCTCTGATATTATTCGAAAAAACTGTAGTAAAAATGCAAAAATTGCATTTATTTTGGAACTTAGCTATAAAATCAAGAAAGAAAACTCTGATCAATCAAACTGCTGTGTCCAAATTCTGGTTTATTTGGCATAAACCATGTCCTTATATGTAATCAACCATATCATAATAACACATAGACAAATACAAAATGGTAAACCTTGTAAAAATAACGAAACTAAAAAATGAAAACCTTGCTCTGATATTATTTGAAAAAAGTGTAGCAAAAATGCAAAAACTACATTTAACTATAAAATCAAGAAAGAAATGTTCTTTTTAAAATATTAATATGCTGGTGAAACAGATCGGTTATGGGCATTGTCCTTTTTAGACCTCAAACGTTTTTTTTTTGTTTTGATGTCCTGGGAGTTGTATTCGGGGCTGTCCTTTGAGTGGATGTCAGGGATGTACTGGGAGTGGATGTCAGGGATGTCCTTGGAGTGGATGTCAGGGATGCTCTGGGAGTGGATGTCGGTGATGGAGTTACAGGATGGGAGCTAGAAGATGGCAGGCGGGTACTGGGGGAGCTGGCAGATGAAGGAGAGGTGCGACTAAGCTGTATGCTGTGGGACGAAGGAGGATGGGTGCAGATGGCTGGAGTTACCATTGTTGGAGGATGGGTGCTGTGGGATGGAGTAGCCGATGTTAGATGACGGGTACGAAGAGATGGAGTTGCTGTTCTTGTTGATGTTGACAGCCGGCTGCTGGTTGTAGTGGTTGGCTCCTCAGCCCTGACTGCCCATTCTAGAGCTGCAATTGGTGGGGATCTGGTTGATGGCCTTGGGTGAACCCCTCTTGTCACAAGGTTCACCCTTGCTCTAGGATTGAGGCTTCTAATATAAGCCTCATCAAGTTCTCTTTTCGCTTTGGCCAGTGTTGACCGCTCCCATGGCAACCTTTTGATAAGGTATCTGCTTAGTCTCCTTGTACCATTTTCGTCATCTGATAAGTCAGACTCGTCTGAGCTGGTATAGGCAAGGCTTCCTACAGCCAGTTCCACCCGAGCCTTTCTTTCTTCAGAAAAGGGCATGGTCTTCAAGGTTGAAAGCCTCTTCTGAATTTTCTAGGCAAGGAAAAAAGAGCTCAGTTAAGGTTAACAAGTACAGCCCCAATTGTTTCCTAGATAGGCTAGTATATGCAACATGACAATTTTTTTAAGGACAAAACCCAAGTCTATTTATTTTTCTTGTAATGAACAACAATTTTTCTTTCCTAAAAATTAGGAATATAATTAAAAACCTCTTAGCCTAAATTGCCAATAACTACCCCTCTCAACATATATTTTCCTTGTCTTAACCATGTGCAGTTAGTGCCTGCCATACATTTCTTATAATGTTAATTCTGGAAACTAAATGTATATTCCTCGAGGTCAATAGATTTCCAGGACTTGCCAGGATCTGGAATCTTTTTGCAGGTCTTTTTAGTCCTGTGAAATATCATAATAAAATTCAAGGACTTTCCATGTTTTCCAAAATGTGTCTGAACCCTGGATGTTGTTTTTGCTTGACAACCAAGAAAAATGCATGTAACTTTGATGTACACAATGTAATTTAATTTATAGTAACTTGTTGTAATTTACATGCCACTGCATATAGACTATACAAAACAGAAAACAACTTACATCTCTCATTCTTCCTTGCTTTCTACAGAGATCTTTGTGTGCCTCCAGTTTTCCCTTTTTTGCCCTCATGGAAGCATCATATAAACTTTTTAAATAAGTGGCAGCAGATCCTTAGAAGAAAATGTTACACAAATTATATTAGTGGATGTAAAAGTTATGGCATCAATAAACCATGTTTTACATGTATGGCTTAACGATGTTTACATCAATTCTTTTACGTGCATTAGTACTGTCCATACAATTCATGTTACAATGTTACACCACCTCATGCATTGAGCATGAGCTAAAAAATGTTCAGATTTAAGGTGGTATTTTTGCTCATCATTTCTGACATGAGTAATCCATAATCTCAAGTGGGAAAGTTTCAGAAAAGTTCTGAAAAAATCAATGTAAGAAGGTTTTTGTGTGGACATTATTAAACCTCTACCAGAAAGCTACAAAAAAGTACAATTACCTTTCATTTCAGCTGGAGACCAGGGGCACTTATCAGTGCCACCGTGATCAGCCACAACTGCATCAATGACTGTCTTCGTGGCATTCTGGTTAGTCTCTGCTAAAAAGCTAAAAAGAGAAATACTGGTTACTGTTTCACTCTAAACATTACAGGGTGCCACAGAGTAAAACTTTGAATGCAAATGTAAGTACATGTACAACCATAGTTAATAGAGGGGAATGGTTATGAAGCCTGACGAAGTTCTTTGTCGTATGTTTGTGTACTCTTTTTTTGGCCTTAGCAGTACACAAAACATAATAGTTGTTTACTCCATACTGAAGAACTAACCAATTGAAACGTGTTAATTCTACAATTCATGCATAGTGTATGAATGCAAAACAAAAGATTGTGCACTGTCATGGACCTTCCAACATACATGTAAATCTTATGCTTTATTTGAAAATGACGTACCACAGCATTTCAAGAACTGCTTTCCATGAAAACACCAATAGCATCTGTATTTTAGCTTCATAATATTCAAGTAAAGGTGAAGGAGAAATTGCAAAACTGTCATCACACATAAGGCGTCCAATTCGAATCAAGCGCCGCCCGACACAGCAATGAACAAATTATGCGTCAAATGTTTTTGTCTCATTTTAGCCTCACACTATATAGTCGATATATAAACAATAGCCTCAAATTGGCGTGAAAATATGCTTGGATATTTGTCTACGGACATTATCTGTTCCAAGAAGCAAACAGCACGCTCTCGGAAAACTGTGAGCTTTCGAGGAACAGATAATGTCCATGGCTAAATATCCGAGCATATTTTCGCTCCAAATGGAGGCTATTGTGTTTATTATCCTTCAAATCTTTTAAGCAATGCACACAGATTTGGAAATTGAGGAATATTCTTGGATATTCTCGGGGAATATTCAGTCACATGCCATGTTTAGACCAACAGCGTGCGAGCGAAAATATTTGATGATTATAAAAAAGAGTGTTTCCCTCCCCTAGGGCAGGGTCAAAGTGAAGTATCACAAGTAAATACATTTCAAAGTGTGTATGCTCACAACTGAGTGGATCAGTGCACACAAAGAAGCGCATTTGCACAAATCGCCCCGCACCACAGGACTTCTCATGCACAAGATATCAAAATCCCAGCCTTTCTCAGCCTTTGAATATCTTTCCGAAAACGAAACACTATTCCTTCTGAGAAATAGGTTCTTGTCGCCCTTGTATAGACTCCATTGTTACCTAGTTGCAATTAAGAAAAACTTTTACTACAGTGATAACAAAGCTAAAAGTCAAATTTTTCCACCAACATTATTGACTGGCAGCGATCTGGGAACAATATGGGCCGTGACATCTACCGCGCATACTGCGCAGGGGCAGAGTAATGAAGCCATCTCTTATCTCAAAGTGTGAAATTTCTTTGGAATGATTTTTAAGGCTTTTTTCGCAATTAAAAAGCATCAAAGGAACGTAAAACCAACCAGTGCTAAGTATATCAATAAACTATGCCCAACATTGTTTAAGTTAAGAACCAAGGGAAAAAATAAGTCTTTCGTTTCACGCTCACAAGCTTAATCCCTGTCACGCCGCGTTGTTGAAGTCACTTTGAACAGCTTTGAATTACATTTCGTTGTCGCATCTACTGGTATTACTAACAGAAACATTTCTACTTACGCGGCATTGCTGTGGGATTTGGACTTTCCTTGTTCTTTTCCTGCTCGATCGTCCCGATCTTTCCTGTGCAGAATTACACGTAGAGCTCTCTAGTTTCGAACATTCGTCGTTGTTCGTTGTCCCGCACTTCTATATTGCTTCTCTGAGACGTACATTTTCAGCCACAACCTTTTCAAGCAAGACGACATAATGATCTTCCATTTTGCAGATAGCAATCGATCACAAAACTGGCTAAGAGGAAAGAGACTTCTGAACTGACGAAAGGACGCGCAACGCAGGATACCAACGAAGCTCAATGAAACAAACCGCTTTTAGGTCACCCGACAAAAGCTGCCGACAAAGCAAACCGCCAAATCCCCGCCATAAACGTCGCGTTTTGATTGGCTTTTTTTATCAAAACAGTACGTGATTGGCTGAAATTGAGTGATCAAGATGGCGTCCTGTTACGCCTGACTCACGCCATTATCATAAAACATGAAATAGATTGATTTTCAACTGAGTCTTCGCTGAAATATGTCTTCCCGTTTGAGAAAACAAACCAGGCTGTGGTGTGGGCATTGTAAAGAATAGTTAACTGAAATGGCTTGCTTGACTTGCTTGCTTGCACTTTGTCAAAACCCGCAGTTTCTTAATGAGTGTATTTTTCAGCCACATTCGCTCGCTCTCAAGGAGAATATCGATAATTACGCGCAGGGCGTATTGGGATACCTGCAACCCCTTTGTCACCTTTTTAACACTTTGTTTCTTTCAATTTGAAAGTTACTTTTAACATTTCGCATTGGTCGAAAATAGTCAATATATATTTTTGTATGTCTATCGTGGCTTCAGAGTGGCTTTTAGAAAACATCGCCAAGAGTAACATTGTATTGTTAACACAAAGTAGATCAAAAATTGGGACCAGGTAGTTTTCATTATTTCACATTTTACATAGAGCATTTATCACTTAAGGCGGGGGTACACGTGAATTTAAGTGAAATTTTGGTAAGTTTAAAGAGAGGTTGAAAGGGAAAAAAGGGTTATGGAACACCACCAGACAGTTGCCCGACCGCACAATGGCACCCCAGGTTGTTGGGCAACTGTTTGGAGTGTGTCTACCAATTTTTTTAATTTCAAACTCTATTTTAAAACAACAACAAATCTTCAAAATTTCCTATTTCCATCAATTTTACTAATCCTTTGAGAAAAACTATTTCTCTCCAAATATACCTAAAAATCACCAAAAAATTTCCAAAACAACCCAAAACATAGATATGTGAGATGAGCAGAGAGATTCTTGATTGCTTGAAACGTAAACAAGATATTTGCGTAAAAAACATAATACCCAGCCAAAATACGGCTTTCATGTGTACCCCCGCCTTAAGCAAGGAAGTAATTTCCAGTAATAGTGCACTTAGTTCAAACAAGCAATGATGATTGGTGATTAGATTGATTGACTAGGATGCAAATTTACTTTAACTTGACCTCCCGATACTGTAAGCCACCTTTTCGCAAGGTTTACTTCAGGCCGTGAAAATCAGTAAACACCTTGAGGCCGGCTTTAAAACAGCTTTATTTCCAGTTAAGTTCAACTTTACACAAACTTTTCCCGTCGCGTAAAGTTTCGTAAATGTGGCTCTTCAACTTTAACCATCCTTTACCTAAGTTTTATCACCGGTCGTGTAAATCTACCTTTACACACATTTACGAACAGTGTAAAGCTAGTGTAAAGATTGTTAACCTCCCGTACGCAACCTTTACACAAGCTTTATCACCAGTCGCGTAAATCTATCTTTACACACCTTTAAGACTGGTGTAAAGGTAGTGTAAAGTTTGTTAACCTCCTTTACGCAGATTTACGTAACTTTAATTTTCCGTAAATCTACATTTTCGTGCTGTGATTATACCAAACAAATAGCTAGTACAATAGCTAGTACAGTTTGCATGAGCGTCCGGATTTTTCGGCTCTTGTTGTATCACGCGAGAGGAAAAAAAAGGATGCTCTCTCAGTGGCCTCATGGTTAGTGCGCTCGACTCCGGAGCGAGCGCTCCGGGTTCGAGCCCTGGGACATTGTGTTGTGTTCTTAGGCAAGACACTTTACTCTCACGGTGCCTCTCTCCACCCAGGTGTATAAATGGGTACCAGAGAAATTAATGCTGGGGGTAACCCTGCGATGGACTGGCAACCCATCCAGGGGGGAGTAGAAATATTCCTAGTCGCTTCATGCTAGGGAAACCGGGATAAGCCCCGGCCTGATGGGCCACTTGGCTCGTATGCAGCCTTGCATACCTCTCTCAGACTATAGGTAGTAGCAATGCAGACGAAATCTCGAAAGTTCCATGTAGCAATAATTTCTCTGGTAAGATTATATCTTTATTGTTTTCAATGCACAACAAACACATACATCAATATGGTCTTCCCGCCCTCGGCTGATAAGGACTTGCTGGCTGGTTTCTAGCCTCCAACTTTAACATGTGGCAACCGTACAGTGAATTCAACGATCAAACACTCCTGGTTTAACTTAAATTATATATTGTTCCTTGTCTTTGATGTTTGTTGTCCTTAGGCTTATAGCAAGCAACAACAAACATGCAATATTTTGCGTTTAACTCCCTCCCAGCCACTCCAATGCCGAATTGCGTGGAGCCGTTACGTTCCACACAAGCTGAGTGAAACGTGCACTTCCTTTCGTCAACAGATCGAGTTCTTCAAAGTTATACTGACTGGCACGCCTCTTGGTAACTAGCAGGTTTGAAATACAGGGATAAATGACCATGATTGACGAAGGAAGCACTTTAGCACGAAAACTGCGAGTTTTTTTCAATCATAAAAATAACGTTAGAAAACGATTGCAGCTAATTTAAAGTTCTGCAAGTTATTGGCACTTATTCCTGACACCCTTCAGAGCTGCATCTGCTACAAAAACTAAGATTTGCCTGACATCTGTTTTCAGAGACACAAAAGGTGGCACAAACCACTAACACATACCCACAGCTGCTTTTATTAAGTACTAATTGACCAATATAGGTAAACAAGTCGAACTACAGTGGAATCCCGATTTCTTGAACCCTCATTTTTTCGAACCTCCCGATAACTCGAACCAGAAGTCGTTCCCTCTCCTCAGTCAAACACTGTAATTTTACCCCCGATTTCTCGAACCAATTTGCGTTTCCCCTGGAGGTTCGAGAAATCGGGATTCCACTGCAGTATGAATTTAATGTATTGTCAATATAAACGAAAAAAAATGATAAGCTTGTTTGAAAAAAGTCAAAGCGAGTTTCGTTCCGGTTCTTGTAAAATTTTCAGTAAGTGCATATTGTGTCGAGTACCCTTTTACATCCTATTGCTTATATTGCCTTTCTCAAACTTGTGAAAGTTATTTTCTTCAGTAAAATAACCAATAGTTCATATGGGCCAATAGATATATGTTATTTACAGAACAGAGAACAGAATTTTTAAGTTAGATATTTTTTTGTGTGATGAAGATATGGCATTTTATACCGGCTTTCCATCCTATGGTGTTTTCATGGCAACATATAATTACCTTAATCCAGGGGAAAGAGGAGAAAACATTAGATATTGGCATTAAGTTTCCAAAGATGTTGGCCCAGAATATTATGAAAAAGATCCTCAGCTGGGTGTTGCACCAGGGAAGCCTAGAACATTGAACTGTAAAGTAGAATTTTTTCTTGTTATGTGCAGATTAAGGCAGGGCTTTGCAGAACGCCACCTAGGACATTTATTCAACATATCCCAATCCACTGTCAGTAGAATTGTTATTTCATGGGTTAATTTTATGTACTTGAGGTTTGGTCAGTTAAACATATGGCCATCTCGAAAAGTGGTGGATGATACCATGCCTCAAGACTTCAAAAACAAATACCCAAATACCAGAGCTATCATAGACTGCACAGAGATAAAGTGCCAGATGCCGAGCAGTTTACTACTTAACAGTGAGCTATTCAGTAGTTATAAAAATAACACAACTCTCAAAGGATTGATTGCTATTTCTCCTGCTGGGCATATCTCCTTTATAAGTCAACTCTACACTGGCTCTATATCTGATAAGGAAATAACAGAGAGAAGTGGATTCCTAGACCTCCCTTTTGATGTCAATGATTCTGTGATGGCTGACAAAGGGTTTACTATCCAAGACCTACTACCAGTTGGTGTGTCACTTAACATGCCACCATTTTTGGGCAGTTCTTCCCAGATGTCTGCTGAGGATGTTGTTAAAACTCAAAGCATTGCATCTCTCAGAATTCATGTTGAGATCAATAAATAAAATAAAAAACTTTCACATATGGGATGGTATACTATCTCTTAGCCTAACTGGCATTGTAAATCAAATGTGGACTGTCTGTGCTCATCTTTGTAATGTTCAGGAACCTATTATATCATAGGTGTAGAAACTACAGTGTACCTTAGTTACAAGCAAATTCATGTTACATACTGTATAAAGTAAGGCTATAAAAATCATTAGGGAGGATGATCAGTTCACTTTTCAATAACTGATTACAAACGTGTAAGTGTCGGAGCCTTATTTTGTTGAGCCTTGAACTCTGAGACAGCAAAAGTAATAAAATGCTGGAAATAATATGCCTGGAGACTGTCACTGATATTGTCCCAGAATTGTTGATCAAATGGGATTCTTTGGATTGACATTCCTTTGAATGTATAAACAACAAAGTCACACCAAGCTGCACCAGATATTGCCATTTGGCCTTGGACTTGAGCATAGTACTCATGGTCAGTTTTTAAGCAGCACTGATCACCTACTCGTTCACAGAAAAATTTTGGATCAGCACAAGCATCCAGTGGGGTGACAGCAGATTTTGTAGATGGGCATTTGACTTCTACAATTCCAAAAGGCTGACTGCAACCAAAGTCAATAACTTTCCCATCTGGGGTGGCAGCAAAGATGGGCATATCTTTTTGAAATAACAAGTCCACACTTCAGTACTGCAACTGGAGTTTTCCTAGCATTCATAAATTTTTGATATTCATGAATTGCAGTTTTTTCATATTTTCTTCCATGTGCAGTATGTCTACTTGTAAATTCCTTGGGATGCATCATTTCTTTAGCAAAAGTGTTGTGATTTCTCTGCCTTCTAGAAATAAGGTGAAACCTTGAGGCTGTGAACCTGAACTTCCTCTCTTCTCTCCATCTCTCACTGCTTACCTGTTCTCTTGTTTCTGCTTCAATTTTGTTTAGTGTATCTTCATCAACCTCAAATGAAGATAAAAATGTTCTTTCTTCACTAGAAAGAGTGTCTGGATAAACTCTAGTTGTAGTGTCTTTCAATGGAAATCGCGGGTAGCTGTTTATGTCAAAATTTGGATCAGGGCATCTTGAGACTGCACTAATATTGACATACACTGGAAAGTTGGACTCTGTATAAGACAATTGATAACTGTTTGTAGAACCAATAGGACTACTACCAAATTTAGTTTGCACCATACTGTTGGGTGTATTTGAGGCCAGAGTGGCAATTCCCATTTTAGGATTTATGGCTGCAATCTCATTCTTAAATCTGTCTTCCTCTGTAAGATCATTTTTTGTTAATTTTCGGGCCTCATAAAGTTGACAAGAAATAGGCTTGCCAGACTGCTTACCATCATCAGACTTGATTTTGGTCACAACTTAGTCCATGAGGGTGAGGGTGTATTGAATCACCTCTCCCCCTTTTATGCCAAGTTTGCAAAGTTGATGTACATGCCAGAGGTGGATTTTCATCTAGTTCATCATTCAGATCTTCAGTTGTTTTACTTTCATACAATGAGTATTTACAAATTTTCAACATGAGTGCTAGTGTGTGATTGCAATAGCCAACTTTTCCTGCAGCACATGTGCAAGTGGCTTGCATGACTTGTGCAGATATAATGCAGAGGGCAACTTGTATGGTATGTGGAGCTTCATGTTTCTTATAGCTATGATAGCACTTGCATTTAAAGTAGAAATAGTTTTCATCGTCATTCGCTTCAATGTCCTTTAAATATTCATCTTGGAGAAAAGTCTTTGCACGTTTCAAACTTGTAGGAACAGAATGATGTTCCACACTTCCCACTCTTTTACCAGAATTTTCTACGTGCTTTTTCATTTCCGCTTTAGTAAACAAAGGGAATTTTTCAAGATTTCTCCCCCAGCCAGTGGTTGGGTAAGAAATTAACTTCTTTAGTGTGGGATGAAGATCCTGGAAGGGAAATAGAACATTCTCTGGCTTTTCGCTTTGTGTAGATCTTGTTTGGATCGGGGTCAACTATCATTTTGTCCCTGCCACTTGCAATGTACTCCTCAACTCTGATACAAGATATAACACAACACAACACAACTTTTAATGTTTGGACCGTAATTCGCCAAAATATTACAGCAACCTTTCGTACAGCGGCGAGACTTAAGCCTCGAAAATATAAAATTTTGGTTTAAAGTATTTGTATTCTAGCAAAAAATAATAAAGGATTTAACCTCTTTTTGTAAGAATCAATATATAAAAAAAGAGCATCAAAAATTTGACAGAAGCATACCGCTTTACTAATTGTGCTTTTACGGTCATTCCTTTACATGAATCGCCCCTACATCGCAGCCAAAACAAAAGATCGGCTTTTTTCATTTCTGCTGGCTTCCTTCCCTGAAGACTTGCTCCAGGAATATCATTTTCCGTGAGTAAAACCGGCGCTGAAAACAAGCTTTCTCCAGGTGTCGCCATGTTTGTTTTCGATTCTATCCTCACCCGCCTCGTTTTCATGTTCTCGTACCTAGTCTTTTCCGAGCCGTACGCCATTAGGAATTTCGGTGTATGTTAGTTGCATTTAGTTCACCAGTGAAATTCTCCAAAATTATTTTTCCGGTGTGGAATTTTGCGCAAAGTTTGAAGTTGTACTTCAACAATTTCTATCAGTCGTTGCGAATAACTGACTCGAAATCAGACTTTTTTGCCGTAAAGTTAGTAGCAGAAAGCGAGGAAATTCATTAGTGTATTCCTCAGAAATTCTCTTAAAATACAGTAACGATCAAAGAGGTAAACTTGACTGCAATTGACTTTTTTTGTTTAAAATTATGCGGCGAGAGAAACTCAGGATTACGTGCCAATTTTTACAACTCCGAGCTACAAACAACCAAACAAACTCTCACAAAAGTTCAAAACACTTACTTGAATTTACTTACAATGACTTTCCTTGCCATTCAAAAGTGAATAGAGATAAACTTGCGTTGCTTAATCGTCGATGGAAGTGTAAAAAGGGCAGAGGTTGAAGATTACCGGTATTTCACTCAAGAAAATTGACAAACACAACAATTTCACCCACGCTGTTCCCGCCGTTTACCGTGACGATGGTCAGAAATGGTCAGAGTAAATCTGGACCGCACTAAGAACCGATCAGATTGCAGGATTCGTTAACGTGCCCTCTTAGGAAAAAAATAATATGTACTTATTGACTGAGTGAGAGGGCCGGACGGGAAAATATTTGGCTCGAGGTCAGACGTACGGACCAAGCGCAGCGAGGTCCTTGCGTCTTGACCGAGAGCCAAATATTTTCCCGTCCGGCCCGACCTCACTCAGTCAATAAGCATTTTATCATGTGACCACTTTTGTTTCATTTTCATTCTTTGGTGGAACGAGGCCGCGCGCGGCAGCATTGTTTTGTTTCGAGAGTAGCGACTTTCTTTCTGTTGCTTCTTTGTGAGTAGGTAATTGCAGTATTTCGGCGTCCGAAAGCTCACGCCGGGATAATAGAACTCACTTTAGGAATGTTCACTTTCACTCATTTTCAAGTAAACACTTTTTAGCAACGAAGCTTCGAGGGCAAATATGCTAGTTTTAAGAACATCAAATTTCCAAGGGGCAACTATCAGACGATAGTTCCGAGACACAAACACTCTATTTATTGTTCACCACTAAATTTTCCTGTAGCGACATGCCTCAAAACTGATAACGACAAGAATTTATTTATCAAAATTTCCAACCGCTATGGAGCGCTTAGGTGTTTCGTATTTTGCGTTGTATCCTCTTCAGATGATATTACATCTATACATGTATAAACAATTTGATATGTCAACTGTTGACTTCTAAAGAAAGAACCTTCTAAAGAGGAAACCTCGAATCTTGAAATCTCTGCGCCTGCTTGACGTTTTACTGTACCGTAGTTTACCGCAGTTTTCAACCTAAAAAATACTTCTCTTGCTCTCTTCTTGACATAGGACGATAAATTCTTTTCATCTTACCTAAAAGAATACTGTAGGAGAAAGCTTTCTTTGATGAGCCGGTTCCGCTGAGTGGACACTATCGTCTGATAGTCGACCTAGAGCATTCTGTTTAAACAATAGAGTGTTTCTGTCGAGGAACTATCGGCGGAAATTTGATGTTCTTAAAACAAATATTTGCCCGAGAAGCGAAGCTTCGAGGGCAAATATGCTAGTTTTAAGAACATCAAATTTCCAGGGGGCAACTATCAGATCGATAGTTCCGAGACATAAACACTCTATTGTCTTTATTGTTCACCACTAAAGTTTCTTACGCGCACTAGTTCAAAAATTAATCAGACTTCAATTGAACTATATTCAACTTTTTGAGATGAAAGCTGTAAAAGCCAAATGAAAAATTTGAATAGAAAAACAGACAAAACCCCCTTCATACAATTTCAATTGTTTTTTTTCTAGAAACCCGCTTGTTTACAGAAAATTTTCACGGACGACTACTATCTATCCAGGTATTTTCCGTGGACGGGCACTATGGGTTGATAGTGTCTCTCCGCGGATAAACACTATCGCGTCACGTGATCAATTCAAGCCAATAAGAATCGGAGAAAATTTAGTGGTGAACTATAATGACAGATAGTGCCCGCGCGAGATCGTACCATGTGATCAGTTTTGACCAATGACGACAGAGGAAAATTTAGTGATGATTATCTCATCAACTATCACCTCATAAAAATCTCGAGCTCACTTTTAAACATGGACTCAAAAAGCATCCAGTCAAGAAAATATGCTTTTTGATTCGACAGCGATGGCACAGCAATGGCAAAAGAACGCCCGCCATACGTTTTAAGATTATAGGCTGGATTCCAAAGCAAGTTTTTAGCATATGAACGAAGTAATCTCGAGGGATGATAATGAGTACATATACGTCAATCAGATATCTGGGAGCTTGGTTGTGTAGCATTTTAAATGAAATCAGTAGAATTTTATAGTTTATCCTCTGTTCAATGGGTAGCCAATGATGTTCTGTGAGGAGATGATGAGGCGTATTAAGGGAACATCCAGCTCCATTTAAAAACAGCGTGCTAATTGAGGGCACAAAATTAATGAATTTGTTTTGAACATTAAACAACTACAATAAAATATAACAATAAACCGAATACAACAATCTAAAATATCTAAATATTGTTCTGCCTAATTTGTACGGTAAAATTGCAAATTGCAACTTTTAACAATCGCTGAAGTAGATTGTGAACGTGGTTATATTAATCGTGGTTATATTTTGTAGTTCTTCAAGGGAGACAAATCCTCAGTTCTAAAACTTCTGACGGTCTGACACATACATTTTCAGTGGAATCCCGATTTCTCGAACGCAAATTGGTTCGAGACATCGGAGAGTTCGAGAAATCGGTGGTAAAATTACAGTGTTTGACTGAGGAGAGGGAACGACTTTTGGTTTGAGTTATCGGGAGGTTCGACAAAATGAGGGTTCAAGAAATCGGGATTCCACTGTATTACAAAAAAAATCTACTCATATCTGACCACGATTTAGTGGAAAAATTATATAAGCGCCCCCTTCCCCCCGTCTTCTCCTGTATTTGAAATAAGCACCCCGGGAGCTAATCTAAGGTTTTACGGTATATGACATTGTGTAACAGCGTAAACGGTCGGTGCACGGAACATACGGTCAACGCATCATTCAACAGTTCTCAATGGGAACTGCTTGTGTGATTTGCGAGCTAAAATTGCCAGTCGGCTGACGTTTTCCTCAGAAGTGCTCTAGATGTAATCTCGAGGCGATCGGTGCTACCGGGTAAACTGAAATCGCGTTGAAACGGCCCGAAAACAGCACGTAAACTGAAAAGAGGAGTCGAAAGTAAGTCGTTTTTATTCAATTTCTTTTCCATTTTTCAAACTACGATCGTTACATTCCCATACAAACTCTTATATTTACGCTGTTTTGCCACGAAATACAAGTTCACGGCTCTCAAGGAGCTTGGGATACCTGTGATAATACTTGTCCCAATAATTGCTGTTAGTATATACCACACAAGTGAATAGTACTTTTCGCGCGCGCTGATTGGCTAGCTCGGAGGTGATTAGCCAAGTACTATTCACCTCCACTTCCGTGAATAATTGTTAAATATACCATGATGGCTAAGCCAATGAAAACTGTTGAATTGCATTAGCAAATCAAGTTTTTAGTAATAAGAGTTATGCCAGTATGGAAGGAAACTGTAAGGAATGCCTGTACATGTGTTTTCCCTGCAACTGCCTTCCATTTAATCTTGTTGAGTTTACATAATACGACTTGTCACTAATAAAAGACTGCTTAACAGACACAGTGTACAACCTTACCACTTCCCTATGATTTTCGATATTGCCTGGGCTGGTGACATCTCGACCCTAGAACACACCATTCCCGGCCAAAAGTTTCTCCTTGTCCGGGTCCATCGAGAACACTGATCAGATGAAGACTTCCCTCCATAGAGAGTTTTTTCATCATATTGTCGGATAAGCTCAAATCCTTGTTACGTTAAATAGGATCTGAGTTATGTATATATGCAATGGTAGAAGTTGTGTTCCGTAAGGGACATATTTTCCATTTGCTAAACTGAAAAAAAGACAACAGTATTAATTATTTTAGCGTAAAAAGAGATTAAGACGGAATCTTTGAGCAATATTTAAACGCCATGTACACTTCTCCGTTCTTGTAATATCTTACACATCAATCGTCACGACTTTTTTTCAACAGCTAGGGTAACGTCCCATGGGTTGATAAGTTCTAATCCAGTTATGTCTTTAACTGAATTTACCCTGCATGGAAAATTTTGGAGCAAAGTTGTCTTTCTTCGCGTGACCATTAATGGAAACCATGTATTATGGCGGTACACGTGAAGGCTGTTTTGAGGTCGCTTAACACGGCCTTTCTGCCAATATCTCGGTCACGTTTCAAGCGACACTAAATCTCTCTGCTTATCTCATTAACCACTGTTTGGCGGTTTTGTGTAAATTTTTGGGTGATTTTTGGGCATTTTAGGGAAGAGATATTTTTTGTCAAAGGATAGGTTAAATTGAGGGAAATATGAACTGTTGAAGATTTGATGGATTTGGAAAATTGAAATTTGAAGTGAAGAATTAGTAGACGGATACCAAACAGTCCCCTAGCAACCTGGGGCTCTTTTTCACGGGGGTCAACTGTCTGGTAGTGTTTTCAACCCATCTTAATCCTAACAATTTCATTTTTATATCACTTTAAATTTCATGTTTACCCCCGCCTTAAATTTCTCCATCCTGCCATTAGCTATATTTGAATTTGCTCGAGGTATCCAGAAATCAAACTGACGGCTACTAGCTAACTAGTAATTCTACAACCAGTTAAGATTCTTAGCGCGGTTTTCAATTGAGTGCCGTAAAACCAAAACCAAAGAAGCCACTCTAGCCAATCACAAAGGACACAGGTAATGCAGATAACCAATGCAAACTCGTAAAAAAATATGTAGCTGCGGAGCGCGCGAAAACTTGTGCGATCTCAGCTGAATTAAGCCATGGGTCTGGCCTGTATGTGATGTTTTGGACATTTTGGTGTTTTTCCTAAAAACTTGGTTTCTAATTGCTCATTTACATGTAAAATGATTTTTTTCCGACATTTAACTCGACTCAACTCACGTGATTGACCACGCCCAAAACTTAAAGAAATATGATCATTTAAGCTACAAGATGAAAACGTACTAGAATATTCTCGTTTTTCCTTTCGAAACCTTTTATAACCATGCCTGGTTAAATGTCGTTCTAAACGGGGATTCTGAAAATGTTTTATTCGTTTGTCGTTATTTCCTATTTTTGCCTAGTTGTTTTCCGTCTCCAATGGGTATACGTTGTAATTGAATCAAAAGGAAAAAAATCTATCAAACCCCAATTAATTCGCTAAGCTTTGTGGTGACAGCCATTTGCATAAATCAAAATTAGCCAAGCTTTACATCTGCAAACTATTTGGATTCAAATTTCTATAAAAATTGGGTGTGGTTAGTCACGTGAGCAAGCAGCAAAGTTCTTGAAACCAAAAACAAAACAAAAAAATATTCACCTTATGAAACTTTATAAGCTATAGCTTAAATACATTTTAAATTAGATCACCCTTTCCAAATTAAAACATAGCAAGACCCATTCCTTGATTCACCTGAGGAGCGAGTTGCGACTGGTTTTGGTTTTATTGCTCATTGGATGAAAAAGGGGCGCGAGGTTTTTTTAATGCAATTGCAATCGTGTAGGTGCAGCGTAGTAATGTACGCGCAATTACTTTTTGGAAACTCAAGTTAAAACCACTCTGAGGTTAACCTTACTGTTCTATTTCTAATGTTTTATTTTCCCATTCCAGAGTAGTAGATCAGGACAACAGTACTAACTGTCTTATTGTTAGATTTCATAGAAGACTTAGTAATATTCTTTTGTTGAAATTTAAATTTTTCGGCAGTGCTAACGTGCTAGAGTAGCTATGAGTAAACTAATGAAAATGATATCTAAAATAAGAAATAAAAAAAAACACATTAATTAGAGTAAGTAATGACTTACGTGTCAGTCGAGGAGCAGATGTTGGCCATCCGGATGTAGCCGCAGGCTTTGCTGGAAAAGGAGGACTAGCGGGCGTCACGCTCACTGTAGGTGAGGGGATGAAGCAATTGGACCAGACGGAGGACGCGGAAAGGTGGTTGGTGGTGTCTGTGCAATATTAGGTGTACCTGGACAATTTCGAGTCACTTCCGGGCTTTTGGAGGCTTTTTAACGAGATTTGAAGCCTTTTGTCCTGATAAGGGAGAAGTTGGTGAGCTAAACGTGGCTTCTTTATTTTTGCATCTGTTGATGGCTGTATCTTACTTGAGCAAACAGAGGGAGTTGAAGCTGCAGCATTATTCACACCAACCCTTGGAGTCTTTTGCGCTGTCACTCTAGGGTTTGGTGAGGTAGACGTAGCCTTCGTCGGCATAATTTTACCGGAGAGGGCTAAGTGAGTGGATGTTGAAGCGCTAACACCCACTAAGGCAAATGGTGACCCATCACTTGTTAAGGACGATTTGATAATGGTAGTAGGAGCTGAGTTAAAGATGTTTTAATCGCTTCTGGACTTGAAAACTAGTTTACTTTTTGGTCAGGGTAGGTTTGCTTAGTGTCTGCGTTTAGAGTGATGGATTTTTGTTGAGATTTTGTCCTTGAAGCTGGTGAGTTGCTGGTGGCTTTGTTGTGACTTCCCTTTCTTTGGTGACGGTGCTGGTGACGATGACGAAGTTGCCTGATCAGGGACAACTCTAGGAACCGTTGGACCTGCATTATTAGCTTTAGTAGGTGACCTTTTGGACAGGCAGACTTCCCTTGGTAGGACCTACTTGGCCTACTTGACTTACATCATAAAGGCACTTACCATATCCTCCATAGCAGCTGATAAGATTAATGAATAGATAAATGGCAAACAGTCGATGAGCCTCCATTCCAGCAAGGTAGTACCACTTGTAACTGCAAAAGTCACGTAAATTTGCACGTCTGACAGAGCCTAAACTGTGGTAGACCTTAAGTTTATGAACTTATGGTCACCCATCAATGTTGCTGGACTAAATTATTCTATGATTCCAAAGGCGGTCTGCGAACAATGGGGTCTGTTTGACAGCAGAACTATAATGAAATATTCTCTTGTTCACCTGTAAGACCTTCTTTAACGACCCTCTTCTGGTATAGCAGGAGCTGCTATACCCTCTGATTGGTCAATTTTGACAGTACTGTCAACACTCCGGCGGTTACCTCATATCTTGTCAATCAGAAAGATGGGCTGAAAAGAGCTGAAAAATTAAACTTTTCCCAAAACCGGTTGGAAGAATAGCGAAAACGTCTTTCCCACGAACTAGATTTACTAGACACAGTTGCTGCTTCTTCCTTAGCGCTTGGATATTCGGGAAATCCTGCGGACAATCGTCCAAGATGGAAATCAATTCAGATTCCTCGAAATCGCGCACGCACGCCGCGCTTGATTGACAAGATATAAGGTAACCGCCGGAGTGTTGACAGTACTGTCAAAATTGACCAATCAGAGGGTATAGCAGCTCTTGCTATACCAGAAGAGGGTCGTTAAAGAAGGTCTTACAGGCTCTTCCGCCGCTCCTCGCCTTAGTCCTCCCTCGTTTTTCGCTCGTCCCCAACTACCGGGGAACAGGCTAGGACTAATCCGGCCTGAAACTCACAAAGCCTGAAGCTCACAAAGTTAATAGGTAAAAAAAAACTTACCAGACTTACCCCGGACTACCTGAGAGTTTTTACCAACTGGAATATTTGTTCGATTGACAACAGGTTTCAGCAAATTCGTAATATAAGCACCAGTAATATAAGCACAAGTAATAGACAGGGGCAGAAAAAGTAATTATTTAAAGAAACCTTTCACTAAAATAAAGGACTGATTTTTTCTGGTTTTAAAAACAAAAGACATGTTTCTTTAGACCAATTTATGTCTCAGACATAAATTGTAGTTAATGTGACAACCGTGAGAATCACTTGCGGATTGTGTGACATGCAGAAACACAGGGTAGGTTTTTTCAGGCCAAAGTTCAGTTCTGATCATGTGCGTCCATAGTGCAATCTGCAGGCTGAGCCAATCAGGATAGCTCTTATTCACTGTCAATCAACTCCTAGTGTATTGAATATAACCCTGGTGTTTATTCATTCCATCACTCTAGCAGGCAAACATCTTCCCTGCTTTAGTTTGCTTTCTAGTACAATTATTTTTTGTTTTCGTCTCACCGTCCTACTCTGAGTTTCAGTTCATTTTGGTTTTTCCCACAAATTCACGTTCACGATTTACGAACATTATTTTGCGTCCAAGGATAATGCCGCCGATTCGTCTTGGTCGAAGACCTCGTGCTCAAAACAATTCCGCAGATCTAACCGACTACATGTATTCGGTTTAACAGCTGAGAATTTTACGCAGACAAAGGAATAGCGCCTCCTCTGGTAACAGGACCGCTCTTCTGAGCCGGCTTAGGAGTTCTGCTTCCCAAGCCGTGTCTTTTTGAACGAAAGTGTAACGACAATTGCTAACCAAGCAGCTCTGGCCGCAGTAGAAGTTTTGCAGCCCAATTCTTCGCCATCAGCCACAACTGTTCATCGTACCACACTATCCGTCGATCTTGTCACGCCACGAAACATCGAGTCTATCAGATGTCTTCCCACACGCGGAACCATTTCAGGATATCCCTGCTCAGGAAGGATAGATAATCCGGCGTACTCGGATACTGAAGAGAAGTTGCGGCTACTTTGTTTGGAGTGTTTTATTCTTGGACGCTATTGGAAACACCGTAATTCAGATAAGGTCATCCTTTCCTTGTATTGTTTTACCTGAATTTGTCGTGGACCATGTTCATAACTGTGTCATTCCCAAGTATCCTGTAGACAAATATTATTATTGGGAGTAGTGAAAGTTGAAATTATGATCATGTATGTGGTGAGCGTGGGACAAAGAACTGAACATTTCAGTCCATGCTTGGAGTCGAACCCATATACTCTCAGATAGCGGTTCGGAAATAAAGAATTGTTGTGATGTAAGAACGCATCCTCAAAAGTAACACGACTTTAGAAAAGCACTGTCCGTGTATATTTTGGGGCCCATATTCGAAATTCACACAACCGGAGATGCGATAATCGTTAAAAGTACATTGATTGTTTGCTCTTTGCTGTTTTGTCACCAGGTTGATGAAAACACCGTTTCCAGCCATTGCACTCCATGGGCATAACCAGATCCTTCATTCCTACGCTTGAAGCCACTTTAATGGCAGACATTATTTAAAAAAAATCAATATATACATGTATACATACTATTATTATAGGGAAGACTGACCAGACAATCTGCCCTGTCAGTGTTACATGTAGAGATTGTACTAAAACAAACAACCGGAAGCGGAAACGAGTCTTGTGTATGACGTACTCCGGGTTATCAAAAAAGAGAGCGCGAGCTGAACGAGCGATGAGAACGAAATAAACATGTGAAGAATGTGAAGTGTAAAGATGTTTTACTATTGATTTGTGGACTCATGAAACAGGGGTAACATTTTGGCGACCCTGCCAGGACGAACTTCGATTCTCAAGTCCGTGGCACGTTATTTGTTGTCAAAGGAAGCAGAAATGGTCAGAATTGAAGCTAAGGAGATTGTGAGTGGAGCGGTATGAACACGTAAATTTGCAGTTGAGGAGACAAGCGGCGACCGAAAACAGTCAGATGCGTACGGTAGGACCAATATTATTGGGTTCTGTGACGGGGGAATACATTCGCTAGTTGCCTTGTGTTTGGCGAAGTGGACGAGTTGATTTGTTCTGTCGGCTCACTGTTACCGGAATTACAGCGTTTGCGTTAGGCTACTTGTGTTCAGTTTGGAAATAAGCTTTCGCGGTTAGAATTAATTATGGAACAATTACAACTCCAAGTAGAGTCTCGATTGTTCGAACAAGACGAGAAGCGTTTGGCTGAAATGATAGAACTATTAGGAATCGACGATGACCTTGCGGGTAAAAGTAAGATGCAGAGAATCAAAATTATTACGAAAACCATCGACAGCAAAACGGCGGGCGATGAAAAGGAAGCACGAGCGTGCCTCGAACAGTTACTTGCTTTTGTGACCGGCAGTGTACCGCCTCTCGAAGAGGTAGAGCAAAAACCAGCAGCTCCAGGAGTAAAAACGGAGAAACAATCTTCTGACGGAGGACCTAAGCAAGAAAAGGGAGCGGAAGATATATTAAGCCAGTTAGCGAAAGCAAAGTCGAGTTCATCTTTGCTACGTCGCGAATTTAAGATTTCTGGTCAGATCGGCGAACCAGGGCAAACAGAGAAACTAACTTTTGTATCCTTAATGCACCAAATAGACTCAGGGCTAAAACGTGATTACCAAGAAAATGAAATTGTGGATGCAGTGATCCGTGCCATCTCACCACACAGTAGTCTTAGGAGCTATATTGAGACTCTAAGTGACCTCTCACTAGCTAAGCTACGAAGGATCCTTCGTGTCCATTATAGAGAGAAAACAGCCTCAGAAGTATATCAGCAATTGGCAACCGTATGCCAGCAAAGCAGTGAATCCCCACAACAGTTTCTTCTCCGTGCGCTGGATTTGCGTAACAAGGTGAATTTTGCAAGCCAGGAGTCAGATTGTGAGTTCAATTATGGTGCATCCCTTATTCAGAAAACCTTTGTAGAATCATTTGAAACTGGCCTTCGTGATGACATCCTTGCATCTAACCTAAGACCCACCTTACGCACCTCGGGACTCACCGATGAAGAACTCATGCGGCAGGTGAATGAATTAGCCTCGCAACAAGCAGAAAGGAGTTCCAAGCTGGCTAGTGAACGCCAAAAGTCTACCAAAGTTCATGCATGTGAGTTAGGCAAAGACGAGGGAGAAGCAAGAGCTAAGAATGCAACTACAGATGGAGGTCAACAGCTTTTGCTAGAGATCCGTCAGATCAAATCAGAGATAAATGATCTCAAGGATCAAGTCAATCGCCGAGGGAGCCAAGCAGAAAATTCTAACTGGCGTGGACCATCCTACAGGGGCCGTGGGCGTGGTTATCAGCCAAACCGTACAAGTTGGGGTTGTCAGAATTGCAAGCAGAGGGGAAGGGGAGATGAATGTAATCATTGCTTTGCTTGTGGTGACTCGGGGCATGTGGCGCGGGAATGTTACCGTAACGAGAACTGGAGTAGTCGACAGGGAAACGGTCGACGACTATTCCGGCGGGACGCGGAGTAGTCGACAACAGTAGTAACAAGTCCCTCCAATGTAATGGTTGCCGGAAAGTTCAGTCAGAAAAGGCAAAGTTCTTACAATGTTCAAAGTGCAAGGCCGTAAAGTATTGTAACCGGAATTGTCAGAAGAAACACTGGCAGGAACACAAAGTGTTGTGTAATGCAATTGAGTACCTGTCAAACAAAGCAAAACAAGAGAGTGCGGACCCCAGTAGCAGCACCTTTGTCAGTCACCTGACACCCCAGCAGCACGCCACAGTAGTAGGATTAGTAGGAAAGAGGTGTACTGTTAAGGGGGAGATCAATGGCCAAAAGATAGATGTACTTTGGGACACTGGGGCCCAGGTGTCCTTAATATCTGACCAGTTAGTAAGAAGGAATTTCCCTGGGATCACTATTAAGAACATATCAGAGTTGTTAAATTCTGAACTGAACCTGACCGCAGCCAATGGTGGTGAGATGCCATACATAGGATGGGTGGAGCTTAACTTTAGACTGTTCTCGTCTAAGGAGGAATTGGCAGTTCCCTTTCTTGTTACAGACCAATCATTAGACACGCCAATAATCGGCTTTAATGTGATCCAGGAGATTGTTAAAAGCAGTAGTGAGGATGCTATGCTACATCAAGAAATTACTTCAAGTTTTACTGAGTTAAATGGCAAAAATGTTTCAGTATTAGTGAATTTTATCCAAAGCCGTAATCAAAGTGATCTCTGCTTGATCAAGACCATGAAGCATGATACTATTATACCTCCCAGACAAAGTCAAAGTGTGACTTGCAGAGCAAACACAGGGCCGGTAGAGAGAACTACTCCAGTACTGTTTGAACCGGACGAGTCCAACCCATGGCCTAGCGGGTTGGAGATTACAGAGACTTTGTTGACTGTAAAGAAAGGGAAATCAAGTAAAGTAGAAATTGACATTGTTAACAATACCAACCATGATATCAGACTTCCGGGACGAACCTTGCTCGGCCGACTACAGCTTGTACAATCAGTGACACCAGTAGAAGTTAGGTTCAAGGACTCTAATGGGAACATGAAAACACCTGATGAAGAGAGTACAGAAGCGAAAGTTGCTGATCAGGCTACAACATGTACTGGAAACGCCGAGGGCCCACCGCGTATACCCCCACAAGCTGAAGAACCTTTGAGTACCCCATCACACATAAAGGACATAGACCTAAGTGGTCTCAATGCCCATCAGAAGGACGTGGCACTTAAATTACTTACCGAGGAAGCAGATTCATTTGCAAGGGATGCCAGTGATGTTGGCTGTATTACAGACCTTGAGTTAAACTTGGATCTTGAGGATCAAACCCCCGTTCAGAAGAACTATGTGGCAGTACCAAAACCACTATACCCAGAGGTAAAGGCTTATATTGAAGATTTGTTAAATCGTGATTTTATCCGAAAGTCCTCCTCGTCCTACAGTTCACCGGTTGTTTGTGTCAGAAAAAAGGACCAAAGTTTGCGGTTATGCGTGGATTACAGAGCACTGAACAAGAAAACGCGACCTGATCGCCATCCGATACCGAGAATACAAGAGACTTTAGATAATCTCGGTGGGAACTCTTGGTTTTCAGTATTAGACCAGGGCAAAGCTTACCATCAAGGGTTCATGAGCGCTAAGAGTCAGCCTTATACAGCATTTATCACTCCATGGGGTCTATTCGAATGGGTGCGGATCCCATTCGGACTCTCCCGAGCCCCAGGGGCTTTCCAGCGATTTATGGAGAACTGTCTAGGAGACTTACGAGATACTGTTTGTATACCCTATCTGGACGATATCATTATATTCAGTGCGTCCTTTGAGGATCATGTTGAACATACACGCAAAGTCCTGCGTCGGCTGCGAGAGCATGGAGTCAAACTCAAACCGCGGAAGTGTAAACTGTTCAAAAAAGAAGTTGTATTTCTTGGACGCGTGGTGTCTGCGGAGGGCTACAAGCTAGACCCCTCCAGTATCAAGCCAGTGCTTTCTCTCAAGGAATCATCTCCAAAGACAGTTAATGAAGTGCGCAAACTAATGGGGTTCTTAAACTTCTATCGTCGATATATAAAGAACTTCTCAAAAATTGCAAAACCAATCTATGACTTAATCAAGATAACAGATCACCCTTCTGAAGAGCCCATGAGAGAAAAACCGACGCGAGGCAAGAGGAACCCTTCACAGTTACTGCCAAGGCACCCAGTCGTCTGGACCACCTCTCACCAATCCGCACTAGAAACACTTATTGATTGTCTGACGTGTGCTCCAGTCATGGCCTACCCAAACTTTGAGAAACAGTTTGTCCTTCATACAGATGCTTCTAAGGATGGGCTCGGTGCTGTGCTGTATCAACACCAAAATGATGTCCTTCGCGTTGTTGCTTATGGGTCACGCACTTTGACTCCTGCCGCCTGCCGAGAAGAATTACCACTTACATTCTGGGAAGTTGGAGTTCCTGGCACTAAAGTGGGCCATCTGTGACCAGTTCAGAGATTACCTTTATTACGCCCCAAGCTTCAAAGTGTACACAGATAATAATCCGCTTACTTATGTCCTGTCCTCGGCAAAACTTAACGCGACAGGACTCCGCTGGATAGGTGACTTGGCTGATTTTAATTTCACAATTCACTACCGACCGGGAAAAGCAAACATTGACGCTGATACCTTGTCGCGAATGGCGCTTGATGACATGGCTTATATGGAGTCGTGCACAGAGGTTATACCGCATGAAGTCCTCCAGACTGTCGTGTGTTCTGCAAAGCTTCAAGAGGAAGGAACAGTGAATTGGATCTCAGCTCTTTCAGGGGACCCTGCTAAACTCGAATCAGATATGTCTGACGGAGGAACACCTAGTGTACCGCAACTTGACGTAAAACAAGCACAAACTGCAGATCCAGTCATCAGTCGAGTACGAGAGTTGATTCAGTGTGGATTGCGCCCAACGACAGCCGAGAAAAAGAGAGAGCCAAGGGATGTGCAGCTGCTCCTTCATGAATGGAATAGCCTGTCAGTTGACAAGGATGGGATACTACAACGGTGCACAAGAAATCGTACTCAAATCATCATTCCAAAAACACTTCGCTCACTGATTCTCAAGGAGTTGCATGAGAAAATGGGTCATCTCGGAGCGGATCGCACTTTACACCTAGCCAGAGAACGCTTCTATTGGTCGCACATGCAGAGCGACATTGAGCACTATATTGGACACGTCTGTCAATGTGTTAAACGTAAACCTCCGACTCTCAAGATCAGGGCTCCATTACAACCCATCACCACTACTGCACCATTCGAACTGATTGCTATCGACTTCCTCCATCTGGAGAAGAGTAGTGGAGGGTACGAATATATTCTTGTTGTGATGGACCACTTTACACGCTATGCGCAAGCTTATGCTACAAAAAACAAGTCAGCTAGAACAGTCGCTCAGAAGCTGTACAATGATTTCGTCCTCAGATTCGGCTTTCCTTTAAAGATTCATCATGACCAGGGAGGAGATATCGAAAACCGCCTTCACCGAGAGCTAGAGAAGTTGTGCGACGTGGGACACTCCCGCACCACCCCTTATCATCCACAAGGGAACGGGCAAGTTGAACGATTTAACCGCACTTTGTTGAATATGCTCCGCACCCTACCAGAGACACAGAAATCACGGTGGGTAGATCACCTTAATCAGGTCGTACACGCATATAATTGCACGAAGAACGAGGCTACTGGTTTCTCTCCTTTTTATCTGTTATTTGGCCGCCACCCTCGTCTGCCAATCGACCTGATCTTTGGCATTGACAGGACAGCTAACAAAGGCAGCCATACTCAATATGCAGCGCAGTGGCAGAAGGCGATGTCAGAGGCCTATGAACTAGCAAGCAAATGGGCAAATGAAGGGAGCGACAGAGCCAAACAACGCTATGATCATCATGTCCGAAGTTCAGTTTTGCAATCCGGAGATAGGGTGCTTGTGCGAAATTTAAGCGAACGGGGCCGCCCAGGTAAACTTCGCTCGCACTGGGAAGACCGAATTCATGTGGTGATTAGTCGTAAAGGTGAGGACAGTCCAGTCTATGAGATCAAACCTGAGACAGTTCCTGGTAGAGTACGAATTCTACACAGAAACTTGTTGCTGCCCTGCAACCATCTACCAGTAGATGTTGCGAGTAAGACCCCTCACAGACAGAAGCCTCGGAAAGAAATTAGGAGAGAGAGAAATCAGGCGCCTACAACACTTGTGGAAGAGTCGTCAGACGACGAAAGCGAGCATTACGAGTTGAACTTCCAACCTGAACGGCAACCAGAACTACAAACTGACCATTCCGCGGAGCCAATCTCTGAGGATACTGCCCGGGAATCAACGACCGTCTCAGATAGAGGAGAGGAAGAAGATGGTTGCTCGGCGGATGAAGAGCACCCCCCTGTGGAGGAGACAGCACCCCTCCCTGAAGCGAGTGAGATTGAGGCAAGACCATCAACCCCAGGTAACACTAGTCAGGAAGGCGCCTCTATAGCAGAGTCTAGACCTCAGCGTAACAGACGTCCCCCAGCGGTCTTGACTTATGACACTCTTGGAAACCCAGTGTACCAGGCTAAAGCTGTTGTGCAATCACTTACCAATGACAGTGTATCGTTACCATCTACTCCATTTTCCCAAGGTCCCCCTTTTGCGTTGCAAACAAGTTTACCAGCTACCTGGCAGCCTGTACCACCAATGACTATGCAGCCGTTTCCCTCATGTCCTTTATGGATTATTGGTACCAATGTAACTACGTAGAAGATGAAATGAGTCAAAGAAGAAAGGATCCCTTTAAGTCAGTTTTATTGTACGAAAGACGTGAACTGTTTTGTAGCATTTCCTTAGGAGAATTATCTCTCTAGTTTACTGTTGTGATTTTTCTTTCACATTTTCATTAAGTGTCAGGGACGACACTTTTCCTCGGAGGGGATGTATGTTACATGTAGAGATTGTACTAAAACAAACAACGGGAAGCGGAAACGAGTCTTGTGTATGACGTACTCATCCGGGTTATCAAAAAAGAGAGCGCGAGCTGAACGAGCGATGAGAACGAAATAAACATGTGAAGAATGTGAAGTGTAAAGATGTTTTACTGTTGATTTGTGGACTCATGAAACAGGGGTAACATCAGGGCTGTGAAAACTTTTCTGTCTTCCCTAGGTACTTCAACCGGTCTGCTTTCCCAGTTCTTATCTGATTCTCCCTTCGCTAAAGTGGGACTTACATCTGAAACTAAGCAGCTTCCCTCCATGTCTGGTCTACTGCCCTCTCAATATGCTCATGTTAGTTGTTTGGTGCTACATCTAACTAAACATGTTTTGGGCTGGGTTTGTTTCGTCTATGGGGAATACACTCAAAATAAAATGCTTCGGTATCGCAAAACAGATTGTGAAAATTACCAGTTTGCCATACAAATACAGCTCAAAACGCTCAAAAGCCAGCTCTTAAATTTTTAACCGATATTTGCTACTTTGCCTGGAAATAGAAGACGAAAAAATAGCTTACCTGATTTTAATTAAGAACAGCGTAATCCTAGACGGTGCAGTTAACTAGGAATAACTGATAAACCAACAGCAAGAAGAGTCAAAACGGCCATAGAAAAATAGCGATCAACTTTATTTCATCAAGTTAGACAAAATGGAATAAATTATTGTGATTGACATACGGGTACGATTGGTAATTAGTCTTTTAAGACGACTTCTTGTTTAGACATATGGCTTCCTACTGGTTTACAGAAAGACGAATCAAAAACACCCTTCTTCACGTTCTTCACAAAATCCAACTTTGCGCCCATGTTCCCGCGGGGTCTGTAACGGGCGACAAAGTACAAACACTGCAAATTTTTGACCCGACCATATGCTATTCCGACCCCGAGCCTCTTGCTTCCATTCCATGTCAGTTGCGTGAAATGTCTGTGACTGAATCTATCTGACAGGGGCTCGTGGAACTTGTAATTGCATCCCTCGTCATACCTAGTAAACAACAAGCGCCGAGGGTCAAAAATGAATGTATGTAAAGAGACTCCGACGCAAATTTTTCTTCTAATTTTAACCCAAACGCCACCAATGTGCAATAAATTCAGGATGAAATGATCCTACAGAGCAAATAGCAATCGAAAAGGTGATGGATTTCAGGGCGCAGATGTTTAAAGTGCCACTATGATCAAATCTTTACCCCTTGATTTTTTTGGTTAATCACATAGAATTATACAAAAGATTAAAAACGCCGTTTACCGTTTACAAATATCTGCATTGGTTCAGGAGATATTTAAGTTTGAAAAATGAGTAAAATGTGCAAATGAGATTACTGATGACGTCATACACTCAACCAAATATTACATGAAGTATATCAATAGCGCTATCTCGGTCAATTTGCAGCAGAAACCATTGAAACTTGGTAGCCTAATAGTTCTAACTGCAACACATCCACAGCTATAACAATTTCCGTTCCCATGGCAACCCACTCTTTTCCAGGCCCTCTAGCCTGATATCTATATTTTAGTGATTTTAAGCTTGGAAAACATTACACAAGGCTATGAACTCAACCTAATGTGTTTATATGCTTGCTGGATTATGCAGATGAGACACC
>OZ026606.1:11990796-12000796 GCA_964020085.1 Micromussa lordhowensis
CTGTCATAATCAATGGAAGTTTAACTGAAGGTGTCAGTGAAAGGGTGCCTAAGGGGGTGAAAAATATTTTCTGGAATCTAGGAGAGCAAAATGAACTAAATCAAACCTCTTCCGAAAATCGATAAGGAAAAATATCCGTGGTTGCAGTCATTTGTCAAGATTTATAGAAAGATAACCAACAAAAAAATTAAGGAGTGCATTTTCAGATAACTTGATGGTATGAAAGCCAACTTGAACTGAAAATGAGTTTTTCACATGATCAATGTTTCCTGTTAATTCCGTAAACATCGAACTTGTCAATTTGACGGCATGATTGAATATATGAAAAAAATATGTAGCTCTCATATACATGTCTTGACAGGTGCTCTAAACTAAGGTGAGTTATAAACGCTATGCCAGTTTATCATCCGGGGGACACAAGCCTTCAAAGGGAAAATGGTCATCAGAATCCCTCAGTGTTGCCCAGTGGGGCATTCTGAAGGGGACTTTTTGCATTATGATATGGCTGTTCCTTCCAGTGATATTCCCTACAAAAAATCAAATCAGTGTCTTTTGTGACATGTTTTAAGCGGGATACAACTTTTTAGATGAATAAAAACGAAGTATTAGCTGATTATAATTACCTTGTAAATCGATAGATTCTGGTGGATCTATTGGATTAACAGCCGTTCATCAATTTTTAAAATATCCAATTCCAAACTAGAAATCAGGGAAGAGCTTGTCACAATTAGGCCGCCAGCCGGGCAGTAAGGTGGGTTTTTCATGCAAATGGCACAACTATGTATACTATATGTATAAAATTTGTTGCAGACCTAGCATATAAGAAAAGACTTCTCTTTTCAGAAATAAAACAAAATTGAAATAGAACGGAATTACTAATGAAGCCATAGCCATATATATTAAACAAATTACGGATATGTCTCTAAATGTAAACTGTAGTACGACAAAGGTGAAAACTTACCTAACCTGGCTATCTGAAACATGGAAAGTATCTGAAACTGTCGAACCTTAAAAGGGCTCTGCTTCGCCATGCAGGGGCCCTCGAAAAGCCAATCAGCTAACAGTTCTGCTCGACAAATGTGCTTCAAAACAGAAAGCTCTCGCTCAAATTATATACCTGTTTAATATTTTGGCTTACAAAAGTACCAAGTAAAGATTCCTCAATACAATATATAACCACAAGATTAACGAACCTACGCAAATAGGGCAGAATATCCGAGCGAAATTCTACATTTTTATCAACCTCTTTAACTTCACCCATTGGGCGGCCATTTTGAATTTCAACCAAGCGAAACGTGACGTCACACTGGCAGTGATGACTCAACCAATGTTTTGCTCAGAGACGCCCCCTTCCTCCTGGGCACGTGCCATATCTCGGAGGAAATTTTCAAACATCACTTGTAGTGTAAATCCTTAATTGCACTCGCATTCATACGATTACCTAACTAATTCTATTATGAAATGACTGTAGCTTAAGCTGCATTTATTTTGATTGCAATCAATGAATGGGAGGTGACACATTCAATGTTTTCCCAAAACTAACAGCTAGAAACATGAATCACGTCTGCTCTTTTCAGAACACATATTACGATCAATGACACAGTGGTTTGTGGTTTTTGCTGACTCAGGTCACACTGAAAGCAGTCATAACAAAATTAACTCAGTTTTGGTTCGCACAATGAATATATTATAATTCACTTACCACCTGTGGCGTGTGTTGCATGAATTAAAGCCAGGAATATGAAAGGCAACATCATTGCACTATTTAAAGGGGAATCTCTACAAAGGAAACAAGGAATAAGCAAATAACTACAAAATAACTCACTGAAAAGAATAGAATAGAACCATAGTTCCAGGCAAAAAAGGTTATCCCTGCCTTAGTTCAGGTCCAAGAGCATAGGTACAGCTTTGTCTGTGGTTTCTACTTATTTTTGAAAGGAGGTCTTCACATAGTGCTACTGATCCACATCAGGAAGCTTAGTTGGTTTTGTTTGAATTGATCAATAAAGAAAGTAACATAGGTCCATGTTGTAAACTCTAGTTTAATAACTCGCCCGACTAACTCCTATATCACAATTTTGTTTTTAGGCAGTGGCAGAGCTACATAAAATCAGTAGCACTGTGGGCTTGTTCGCATCAAACCCTGAATAGAAAACTCCCTCCTCACAATTTCGCTTTCTCCCAATTGCAGAGTTAATGACGGAATTAACAATCAGTTGCACTCTCGACATCTTGGCGACAACTGGGACATGCAATAAGCCCGTTTAATAGGAGGAGTGATCGAATTGTTATGAACGACATTTAATACCATGAAAGCTAATTAAACAAATCAAATGAAGGAAGATTAGGAAGTGATGAGAAACATTTTGCGTGTTACATGAACTAAAGTACTTTTATTACGAGAACTAAATAAACGATCAGATTTCTTCAAACCAAGCTCGTTCGCTTTGTCAAGGTTTCACTAAATTTATTGCATAATTTAAAAAGAAATCAACGGGCTAGTACGAAGGTCTGGTTTGTTTAGTCTGGGTAGTTAAGAAACATTTCTAGACAAAAAAAACATTCGATAAGCTTAGTAAATGTCTAGCTTTTCGATACTACACCTCGCTCCAAAATTCTCTGTCAGAAAGACGTGAAACCTGCGTAATTCCACTCCTACTAATGTAGTTTTTAAATTAATGCATTCGGCCAATTATTGTATGACTTAACAGTAATTTGATAATAAAGATTTCACGCATTTGCCGTTATTTAGCTGAAACAAGGAACCGGCTTCAAGAAATCACATATCTCTGCCTTCTTTACCACTCACCTCGTTCGAAGAAGCAAAACTGTGGTTGTCGGAGAATCTCTTTTGTTTTCCACGCCAACAGCTTTACAAAAGTCATCATGAATATTATGTATAGGATTGTTAGAAAGTCGCTGGTGTTCAGCTTGTGACCGAATTCAGTCACTATAGACCACTTTATATACCAGTCAGCGCGCAATTGAAATACCCTTTTAACTTGTAATTTTAAGTGAGCGATTTTCCCATACAAACACTTAGAATTACATGGAGTTCTTCACACCGCAATTTTATTGGTTTATCCTAGTACGACGGAGAAAGGGCACGAGATTCTAATAAAAATTTATAGGATTCAGTTACGAAATCGTATTTGCTAGTAACTCGAGCGTAAGTTTTAATTTCTTTGGCTATGTGATCTGATCACTCCTAATAATCAGAATTGACAAAACACGATAAGATTTACCCAGGGATGTTGAACCCATTCTCGTTCATAAAAATATACAGTCGAACCTCTCGTAAGCGGCCACCTCTTCTCAGTGACCAGTTTTCTAAAATACCAAAATTTTCCCAGTCAAATCACTATATACGAAACTTCTTCTAAGTGAGCACCTCTCGTAGACGACTGCGACCACTTTTAGAGCTAAAAGTTTGAAATTTTCTTGTGTTTTTAACCTCCCGTAAGCGACCACCTTACAGATAAAAAAGCGGAACTGGATAATAAGGTGTTGTAACATTGTCGTATTCCTGGGTAGCACAAGATTAGTACGTAAATTTCTCAATGGGAGAACCGGATTTTCACATGTATAAAACACTGCATCGGCATTGGCACATGGGGCAAGTGTCTGCAGTTACCATATTCTAATGAGGTAAAATTTTAACCCAATAGATCGTTTTCAGTCAAGTGATCATTTTACAATTGGCCACCATGTTGGTGCACGTGTAAACAGTAAACACATATCGCGTGAGCTTAGGAAAAGTGGTTTTGTGCGCGATATTTGGCTGTGGAACCCGAACTGTTCGCGATAAAGGAATTCATATGGCAAGAATACCTTCTGTTATAACTAATCAAGGCGAAGAAATAAGAAATCTTTCTGAGGAAAGGTGAAAGAAATGGATTTCTGCCATCAGTGGAAAAGACCTCACAGACGGCATTTTAGATCACGGACGAGTCTGTAGTAGACATTTTATCTCCAAAAAAGCAGCAAAACTGTGTGATAGGTACGATCCAGACTGGATTCCAACCCATAATTTAGGTCACGATAATTGTGATTCCTTCGAAAAGCTCCAAGCCGATCTATCTAGAAGCTGCCGCGAAACGAGACAAGAGAGCCAGAGATCGAGAGATCAAACGTGTTGTGGCAGAAAATTACAAGCGGCTCAGGGAGGAAATCGAGGCCAAGAGACAAAAAAATAGTGAACCAGGAGAATAGATCATAGACATTTCTTTAAATTCTGACTCAGTGATGGAAGTGGAAACTGAAACGGCGAGAGCTACGCAAACAGAGGAGTTTGACTATTAATTTCACACCTCGACTGCCAAACCACCATTCCATGAGACTTACTCCGCAAGTGACAATGAGAAGGTGAGATTTTGCAGTTTATTGTTCCATCCTTCTCGGTAATAATCCAGATTTTGCTTAAGACGCCCTCGTTGTCATTCGCTGTGAGTGCCGTACTTTTGTCAATACGACAAACTTGCTTGCGATGATCATGATGTCCGTGTGATGTCCTTGCGCGTTGTAAACAAACCCCGAAACCATTTGATTGCAAACCTCTAGACCACGGAAGGCTTTAAATTGTTTTTGTGTGTAAAAGCTTGTTTTCAGAACCAAATAGCAAAGTAAATCAGTCGATTCAACCGGCGGAAGACAGTAAGGTTCGAAGTGTTTCCCCTCTATCAAGGCAGGATTGATTCCAATCGTCGAGATTTTCTTTAGATAGCGCTCTCTGACTTTCCAATCCAGCCTTTTAGCGTAATCAGAATTTGAACTACAATGTCTGGATAAAATGAAGGAATCGATTGTTTTTGCTCAGAAGCCAAATTTTTCGACTGTGAACTGACAAGAATTATAACTTTGGACTCTGTTTGCATATATTTCTTGCTGAAACACTAGGATGTGCACCAACATGGCGGACATTAATTCTGTGACGTCACGTGAAAACGATCTATATGGTCTTAACTCCCGTGAGCAACCACCCAGGCTTGACATTTTGGGTGGTCGCTAAGGGGAAGTTCGACTGTAACTGTTTATTTTTTTCAGATTATTGTCGACTGCCCCGTGCACGTTTTCAAGGTAATATTGAATCTTCTACCGACAAAAATAAGGAATAAACATACAACTTACGTGGTACTAAACCTGGCTTGCGTTGGGGCTAGTCAACACTTGGGAAGCCTACCTCGCACTCCGTATATGAAGAACCTGGCACTGCTAGTCCCCTTGAGGGGATGCTATTAGACAGGTTGCTCCCCCATATTATGTCAATCCTGGGTAAAAAAATGGTGATGCAACTCGAAAATGTGTTAAACTAAAGCACACTACAGTGACTCCGGTCAGAGCTCGAACCAGGACCGCTGAATCCGGAGTCAGTCCAACTCGCAAAGCCTAAGGCCGCGGTGCGCTTCTCTGGGTTTATTATTCCTTGAAAGTCATGTACGTCTAGGAGGTATGTTATGAATTTGTGTGAAATGTGAAATTTTCATCTGCTGATTATAAAACGCTAGTAAATGCAAGTATCTGGATTTTGGCGCCATCCTTCTTTACCTTATAAGTACACGACTCTTAGCGCCGAAGTTAATCACGCGGGAAAATTTCAGCTTGGTAAAACAAATAGAACCAGAGATGTAGCTGCCCAGCCATAATTCCCCTTTACATTCCTGAACCAGGAAATAAACATTTGGATAATACCGCCGGTATTAGTTAGTCACTAATGCAATTATCAACAGCTCCATCGACTCAGGCGTGTTTAATGGCTTCCGTGGATCTTCATGATTTGATATTTATTGTGTTATTTACAAACCAAAAGTAAAGTTGTTTACGTTCTTATTTCACAAAAATGGTTCCCTTTTGTATATTTCTATTTTCCATAAGAAAGGAATTTACCTATATCAAATGGCAAATGTTGTAGAATATGGAAATTATTAAAAATTAAAATGACAGCAGTTTATACAGTACCACGAGAAAAGATTAACTACAGGGTATTACTGGAAGTTAATAAAATTGTCCAACATCTAGGCGATACCACTTTGGCCAAATTAAGTCCCTCAATTTTCTTAATGGCTTAAGCTCGTGTCTTTTGGAATTACAGTAAGACGAATCAAAACTGCCTTTCATCACATTGTCTTCGAATCTATTGTCAACGTTTCCCCCAGGATAATAACGCCCTGCAACATAGTAGCACGTGAAGCCACCCTCATCATTTGTGGCCCAACCAAGTCCAAGCTCCTGGGTGGAGGCCCAAACGACCTGTGTAAAGTGACCGGCTGAACTTGTCCAACCGGGGTTGCTGAAGTCGTACTTACAAACCTCTTTGTACCTATGCGTTATGTCAGAAATAAGATGATGTGAGTAATAACCTTTAGAAAATAACCCAAAGCAAATATGCACGCTGATTGGTTTAAAACCGTGTTTCTATAACTCGATAGAAACACAGAACTAGCACGAGCTGTTGACGTAATGATGGCACGAACAAAGAGAATTTACATTTTGATGATCGAAGTAAACAAGTTGTTTTTCTTTTTCTTCGTCGCGGTATTTTCTAAAAGAAATAGAAAACATGTTCTCCGTGTTCCTATCGAGTTATAGAAACACTCGTGAAAGTTTGGGAGAACTCGAAAAAGCCGTGGAAACACTCGCCTGCGGCTCGTGTTCCCACAGCATTTCTCGTTCTCCCAAACTTTCACTCGTGTTTCTATAACTCGATATAAACACGGCATATGTTTTCTTTTTCTTAAGTATACTATATTACCGTCTTTAACGTGCAAGCATTCAAGCAATAGGGATCTGCAGGCAAAGTGCCATTCAATCAGTCAATCAATCACTGACTCACTCACAAACTCAATCAATCAATCGATCGATCGATCAATACACTTTGGTGAAGTGAAAAATTGTATCGAGTATCGTTGGGTTTGTAAAGGCTTCTCGATGAAGAACAATCATGCCCAGGTATACTTTTGTCTCTTAAACTTTTCCAACACCATACATAGACGTTTATCTGACAGCTAGTGTAGGGAGGAGAGGGGGGAGTAAATGGTCACCAAGGGATCAACTACAGCCAGTCATGAGCTACTTAAAAAAAAATTCGGGATGAAATAAAGTATATGTATTCATTGCATAAAGTTAGTGGTATACCGAGTGGTAAAAAATTAATAAAAACGATACGATGTCCTCCCATGTGAAGAGTTTTTGCTTTGTTTTTTTCGCGAGTCGAAGTTAAGTTTAATTTTATTGTGGAGACA
Organism: Micromussa lordhowensis; assembly: GCA_964020085.1. NCBI lineage: Eukaryota > Metazoa > Cnidaria > Anthozoa > Scleractinia > Lobophylliidae > Micromussa > Micromussa lordhowensis. The sequence continues at coordinate 11,998,035 of OZ026606.1, forward strand.
AGCAGGTTTGTCGAGATCACAGATGAGGAACTGAACGAATTAATCGAAGGATGACAAAATACAAAGAAGAAAACTGCGCACGACGCAAGCAAACAACAGAGAGAGTTATGCTGCGGAGATGTCAAACTCGAACAAACGCCTGACGGAAAAGAGTATTTAGAATACTCGGTTGAGAGACAGACTAAACTACAACTGGATCTGACCCTAGAGATACGCAGAAGATTAAGCCGAGAATGTACTCAGCTCTCGATCTACCAGCTGAGAGAGATCCAGTTCGTGTTTACAAATTTTATGCAAGCAAGCGGCCGCAAGGCATGAAAACGATGATTCTCCATATTACTTGGCAGTGAATAATCTTCAGCCATCCAGCTTTATCAGTGCAACCCTGTATAAAGTAAAGACATGGTAAACGAGGTTCGTCTTGGACTAAAAATAAGCGATTGACAAACCATTTTGTTCGTAAACACCTCGTACATAAGGTGAATGACAAAGAAATACCTCCAACACAAATCATGCAGATCACAGGACACAGGAATGTTCATTTCGTAAGCAACTATCCATTCTTCTCAGACAAACAAAAAGAAAAAAAATATCCGGTATTTTGTCGTTCAGAGGCCAGACTGACCATCAAGAACCACGCGCATCCACTAGTACAACACACACCTTGCTACGGAAGAATATCAGTGCGCTCGTGGTCCTGAAAGACTACAGATGCCTCTAACAGGGCTTGGATCATTAATAAGTGGAAAAGTAGGGGGACATTCAACATAAATGTAAATTTGCAGCAGAATACCTCTCTTGGTAAAGTAGGGGGACATTCAACATAAATGTAAATTTGCAGCAGAATACCTCTCTTGGTAAACGTGAAAGCACATTTGAAAGTACACAAGCTTGTAAGGGTAGTTGAAAGCAGCGATGAAAGCCAGGATTAAGATTAAAGAACGGTTTGTTGCCTGCTGCTGTTAGCCAAATTTCTAACCATCTTTTTTGCCTTTAGGTTAGACCTTTATAATCTACATGTATGTAGATGTTATTTCGGCCTTTCCCCTTAAGTCTTTCTTTGTATTGAAATAACTTGGCCACGTTTACGATTCATATAAATAAATAACTGGCTGTAAGCTTATGTAGTCAATATTGAAATCATCTGTTGTTGGATTTTATATAATAAAAAGAAAACTACATGTCCGCTTTAAGATACATTTCTCTTCTCTTCCGAATAGAAATATCTTATCTCCGCCCGGCCATGTAATACCCTCTATGTAGGTATATGTAATTACCAGTGGTTAAACTGAAGACATTTTAATGTCTTCAGTTTAAAAGTGCCCAATGGAAATCCAGAGCTGTAAATAGATAGATTGGTGGAATCGGACTAATTCAAACAGATTGATTTGCTACTCTGAGTTTCGTGCTCCTCGCGAAGCAATTATCAGGCAACTGTGACATTATATATGTATGAGAGAGTAAAGGTAAGTCTTTGAAACCCTTTAAAAATACTTGTCTGTGTCAAAAATATTCAGCGTATGCCTGAAGGCTGAAGACACCACTGACACTAAATCTAGTTCTCTTTCCACCAACTAAAAACATCAAAACCAATATGAATATTTGATAAATCGTGGAAAAAAAGAAACAATTTTCACCTAATATGTTTACTTACCATCTCTCAGTAACTTTTGAGATGATCTCCTCCGGAGTTTCATCTGTGGCACAGAATTTCCCTAGATTCTCTCCTTGTCCGTTCAACTCAGCGTCGTCAGTGTGAACAAGTTTTCCTTGCGACGCAATTTTCTCTGCAGTCGACTGGGCATCACTATTCAGCTGTGCGCTCAGAGATAAAGGAGGTGAATTGTGTATTTTACGATACCTGTTATGTTCTGTTAAGCCAACTTGCCGAGCATCTGTAAAGGCAAAAAATAGAGGCTTTTAGTTCGTGTTAAAAAAATATGAATTCCAATTTTCTCTCGCGATTGTTCAGTTGCAGATATGCATGTAGAATCCATTGGGCGACCAGGGCCGGGTTGTTCGAAAGCGGCGATTAACGCTGACCCAGGATTAAAAGTTAACCGAGGTATTGATTTTTCTTGTATAAAAATGTTTTATGTTTTGTGTAGTTTGAGATTATTCAAACTCAAAACTGAAGGGCAAACAATATAAGGAGTAAACGTTGCACATTTGAAATCAAAATTCTCGCTAATCCTTGGCTTTGTACAACCCGGCCCAGGTGGCCTAGCTAATACTGAGCTAGCCTATTAACATTCTGAGCGAACAGCCAGGTTTCGAGCGTTAGTTGGGTTCATCATGTCGCATTTTCTGGCAATACACTTAAGTCCCCGCTGGCTCTCCCCTTGTAGTATCATGTACTGAATACTGTACAGTGGTAGGTGGGAGAAACATAACAAATATGCAGCATGCTCACTTTGGCTTAGAAATAATACACTTCATGCCACAGAAACCTAACTACGCTCCAATGGTGTGGGCGAATTTCCTGACTGAGTGCGACTTAAGCTTTCGCTTAGTTTGCTAGTATCGACATCACAGTTGTATGTCGAGCATCAAGCTGTGTGTCCAGTTCCATTCCACCCACGTTGGGCACGTTGTTCGCGGTGTTGTGGTCTGACCTTGACTCACGGATTGGTGCTCGACATAGGGTTAGCCACATTGCACCTTTCCCCCTTGAACAGAATTGTCCGAAAAAAATTGCTATGATAATTCCAAATTCTCGGTTCATCTACTGTTCCCTACTGCTGACATTGGTCATTCGGGGA
>OZ026606.1:12005796-12008296 GCA_964020085.1 Micromussa lordhowensis
TTGTGAATAGGTGCACGTAATACCACTTGACTACTTTTGGGAAATTGCTATTAGGTCGAACAAAGGAAAAACAGTTTTTGAACAGATTCTATACACTAAGGCAGCAGAAATTAAGCGACGTCTTGTTATAAATAAGAAACGCGCGTGCAGCTTTTAAGAAAGATTGTGCGACTGAATCTGGCGATCGGAAATGTTCAGTCTGTGTTAGTCCAAAAGGGAAATATTCTGGTACGCGCGCAGCACGTTCCATGATAACCTTACAGGAAAAAGACATTTGCGAACAGTAACAGATCGAGTGATAAGTGGAGACAAACCGTCCATACGAGATCTCAACAACAACGAAAAAAAAAATATATAAAAGAAGTGCCTGGTGGGTCAAGTAACAAACAGTCGGCAGTTTGACCTGAGTTGAATACAAGACAGAAACTAGTATATGATGAATCACACAAGTGTAAGTAGCCCTCTGGTACCGATTCCACAAGGTGTTATTGTAACTGTTCTTGTTTTGACAGCAGTTTTTCTCGTCGCTGGTACTTACGGAAACGCCAAAGTTTGTCTCTTGCTCGAAAGACGGCGTGACCTTAGGAAAGTTCCACATGTTTTGCTTGCCAACCTCTCGGCGGTTGGACTGTTGTCCTCAGCTGTAGTGATGCCAATCTTTATATCAATTGCAGCAAGAACATTCTTTGTGAAGCAACATGACGGGATCGAGCTGACTGTTCTGTGTAGAATTCGTCTGGTACTATCATTCTTTTGCAGTACCGTAAACGCCATAACATTGTCACTGATGGCGGTGGATCGCCAAGACTGCATTTGTCGTCCTCTCAGGCGACGTTTACATAGTGACAACGTGAGAAAAGTTCTCTTAATTGTCTGGTTGATGGCTATAATTATGTTTGTGGTCTTTGCTATACTGCTTGGTATAGACAAATCACAGTGCCCTCAGTACGATCCATTCAATTTAATTTCTCATTCTTCCATCTCGAGTGGTTTCTTTAACGCTTACATCACCATCTTTGGCACAGTTTTCAATGTTGCGGCCATTCTTATTATCATGGTGACATTCATCCGCGTCGTAAGAGGGCTTCGCTCATCGCCTTTACCTCAGTCACGGTCTCTACATCGGAGGTACGAATCGAAAATTACCAAACTTACTTACAAAACCGGTGCTATATTCATTTTGTCCTGGTTTCCAGTAATAATCTGTCACACCACTACTCGATTTGTTGCTCTTGGATCGGAACTTACGCTTTCGCTGAAGCTGCTAACAATTGCTTTTACAGGTTTTGCATATGCATCAAATCCAATACTTCATTATAAAATGTTAAAGACTAAGGCTTCCCCAACTTTAGGAATGAATGCCGTTGTGACGACTCAGAGTTCAGCGGAAGACAGAGAAGAAGGAACCCGGAAAGCTTTTTCAGCCTCTCATTCAGCTTCCTCTTATCTGGAATCTAAACTTTAAGGTCATTTCACGCTAAAATCTTCTTGTATGTAAGTCTTTGCAGACATTGAGATCAATTGCGTTACTTGTGTCAGAAATTCAAGACATCAAAATGCTCTATGAGGGATCTCGAAAATACAAAAGGTTATGCCTGGAGCTCCTTAGTATCAGCTCCTGATTATGTATATAATTTTGTTTTTGATTTGATTTGAATGTTTAGGAGAGTGACTGTAGAATACCCAGATAATTGATTTTATATTTATACCACCTTTATTGTAAAGCGCCGCTGGATCTTTGAGAAGCGTTGCGCTATATAAGTGATGTATCATTATTATTATTATTATTATTCATCCTGGAAAGAGCTAGATTTATTGCAATATGAATATCATTGTCAATGCGGAAAAAACACAGATGGAATCAATTTAAAGCACATAGTGACTTCGAATCAATGGATGGGTGGATAGGTTTTTAAAATTTGAGCAAACTTGACAGTAATGAAGCTTAATGTATTTGCTTTTAATTTTGCCGAAAAATACCAAATAGCTTGCATATATTCACGGAACAGATGGAGCCTTCAATATCCTCAGTTTCTGATTTTTTTTTTTAAATTTGAACAAGTCCAAACAATACAGTAAAGCAAAAAAAAAAACTTAGGCTGAATACTATTCTGTAGACTGCAACAGAGTTTTTGTTATGCATCGTTTCATAGCAACGTTTGTAAATGATTTGGCCAAATCACCCGTTATTGTTTCCAAAAGCCGGGGCAAAGACAAAGGCTTTAGAATTGTACTAAATTAATTTTGCATTCACTTCTGAAGTCTCAATATATATATAGAATATCCGATCGTGTTGACCATCGTAGGATGGTCAATATGACATTCATGAGCATGCGGGAACTATGTTGAAATATACTGAGTAACCAAACACATTATTTTTTCGTATTTCTTTTAACTTAACGCTAATTTATCGGCAAGGAGACTTTTGGTCCAATGTATACCATCTCCGTTCTCAATGATGCCAAACGATTCATATAACATTATGAATACGTGCTCCGTT
>OZ026606.1:12013296-12025796 GCA_964020085.1 Micromussa lordhowensis
TTAACTTTTTCCACTTCATTTAAATACATTTGTAATTATATTACCAAACCAACTGCTCCGAGTGGCGCAAACTTCGCTTGCAACGAAGTTCGGTGTGAAATTCAAGTTCACGATTTTCTTGACAACGACGTTCGTAGCGAACTTGGGGAATTTCAAACAAACTTCGGAAACCGTTTGTCCAAAGTTTTGTGAACCTTAGGTCACGTGTCAACCTCTACAATGGAATTTCGGGAAGACACATCGGGACAGTTTTTCAAAAAAATCGATATTGTCACCAAAACTCAAATTCAAAGCCATCGAGAATCACGGGAAATTTAGGTTTTCCAAGGACTTTTGGGAAGAAATATAAAAAAATACAAGATTGTCAATGGAATTGATTTCAATTTTCTCATTTTACGTTTTGATTCAAAAGTGGAAAAATAGAACATTCAATGGAATAGATTTCAGTATTCTTTTTGTTCCGCTTTTGATTAAAAACAGAAAAATAGAAAATGCCCGCAAGTGTATTCCATTTTTGTGTTTTTATCAATTGGATCAGAAAACGGAAAATTGTAAACTTTACAAAAATATCGTTTATACCCATAAACAATATTTTCCAGATTTTTAGATTTACCTTAAAATAATAATTAGAAAAATGGAAAAATGACGCATTTTCACTGACCCTGGCTAATTTAACATTTTTCTTGGTCACCTGAAAATGAATACAAAGGGTTTAGTTGAGTAATATTTACTTATTTCATTTTTTTAAGAAAATTAATTCGTAAAAATTTCACACTTGGGATCAAATATAAAGTGTGATTTACATCAGTAATTTACATCAGTACTAAATAAACAAAAGCTCTTTCGTGCGGTGAAATGTTTCGTTTTCCCCCATTTTCTATTAATTCAATATTGCCTGTCAGGTAGAGTGAAAATACATTTGTACGCAAAATACATATCCAGTGGAAAACAATACCCGCTCGTTGAAAGAAACGTCCTTATTCGTGCCTTTTCATGAAAGGGCTCCAGGTGTATTCCATTCCTCCTTGAGAAAAAGGGAACAAAGGGAAGACGGATACTGATGTAAATCCAAAGTGTGAAATTGTTCGAATTACATGCTAGAGCATGAAATTATTGTCAGTAACACCATCAGAACATTTTCAATTTTTCATTTCCTTGTTAACAACGATCTTAGGAAAGTCTCAAACGCGCGCTCCACTCTTCTTACATTAACTCCAACAAGCCACAGTGAAAGCACAAGTAACAAAGTCCCGTTGGTATTAACGCACAATCCATTCAACGCAGGCACCAGGCCCCAGTTGTTCGAAAGGTGGATAGCACTATCCACCGGATAAATCACTATCCAGCGGATAGCGCGGTTTGTTTTGTTAACACTTATCCGCTGGATAGTGATTTATCCGGCGGATAGCGTTATCCACCTTTCGAACAACCGGGGCCAGAAGGATAATGCTTGACAATTTTAATATCTTGTCCTCCGACCCCGAGTCATATCGGCGTGAGCGGAACGTTGGCGATATCCTCGTACACTCCGCTATTGCCTCGCCGTTCCTCCCCTTATGCCGGGTCATTTCCCTGCCAACGGCCTCGATGCAAGACGTGCAAGCACATAACTTCTCAGACTTTTCTACAAGGCCCTAAGAGTGCATACCACATCCGTGACCATTTTACCTGTCCGTCTGAGAATATTATGTATTGCATACCTTGTCGTTGGCGTCGCCGCAATTGCCTATACATCGGAGAGACCGGAAGGCGACTACGGGAACGTTTCACTGAGCACTTCCGCAGTATTGTAAACTGGTCTCGTTGGTTTCCCGTGGCTGAACATTTCAAAAGGGCTAAGCCTGAAACGTATAATTCAACAGCAACTATTTGACATTTGTAAGAGACTTTTGAGCCTCATTTTCAATTTTAATAAGTCTGGTTCAGGTTCCAGTTCCGTTTCCGTTTCTATTTCCGTTTCCGGATTCGGTGTTTTTCATACGCCCTCAGTAACACCCTCAAAACATCTCCAGTTTTTACTTGTCTGGCTCCGGTTCCGGTTCTGATGCTGGTTTTGGTTCTGGTTCCGTTTCTGGTTCTGGTTCCGTTTCCGTTTCCATTTCCGAATTTTATCTTTTTTCATACGCCCTATTATTTCGTCGCGCGGTGAAGAATTATCTGACTTCTTGTTTTTGAATTCTTCTTTGCATTTGTTTTTCACTGCTATTTTGCGGTGTTTTCTCAAATGTTATACCTTATAGTAAAAGAATGGAAATTCTGTTGTATTCCATTTGGTTTTGTCCTCCGAAGTCAATAGTTATCTCGCTTTCCCGACATTTTGTCGCGCGCTAAAGAAATAATGTAATTTCTTGTTTTCTTATTAGTTTTAAATATCAATATTCTGGTCCCTTAATTATTCAACTTTAAATAAACGATGTCTTGTGTCTGTGGTTACTAAGCGTTCGATCTGAAATATTCCAAAAAAAACGCCAGGGAATTAGGGGAGGGTCGCGGGCACTGGGTTAACGATACTCAGAGTGATCAAGTCGAAATGATTGTCGCGATTTAATTACTTTTACCTAGTGCAGCATTTTAATACAAACGGTGTGATTGATTATATGTCACGGAAATATAAAGGAATGTATAAATTGGGATCGATTCAAATCCAGATAAGCGAAAATCTACCTCACTTACTTGGTTGTCTCTGCGGCTCAAAATAGCCAATTTGATCGATTCGAAAGCTGGTTTTGCATTGGCTATTTTTCACCCGGTCTCAGCAGGTTTGTAATAAATCATTGCTGCAACCAGACATCGGAGTCTCTTCCTTCCCTTTCTCTTGCTCCTTATTACAATAAGCAAGTAAACGTAACAATTTGGCAATAATGCCAGCAAGAGGAGAGGTACATAGTAGGTATAATTGTCTTCTAATAAGGTAGGTATAATTGTATTATTTTAAACCATGTTCTATGTTTCTGCCCTATTTTGTTTTCCTCGCCTGTATCAAATGTAACATCAAAAAGTAACATGGGGGCCAATTAGGAAACCGAATGGTTTATTTGGCCACCATGCTCAAGCACTCTTATTTAATACAATAGTAACATCATCAGCAACTACAAATGTATGTAATTATCAAATAATTAACTCAATCAAGAGGAAATAAAATTGTATTGTATTGTATTGTATTGTATTGTATAAAAGAGGGCCAAGGACTGATCCCTGTGGAACGCCACGTTCCAAGAGACATTGAGAGGATTTGCATTTATTGACGTTAACAACAATGTTAAATAAGATCTTAGCCAGGCGAGTACTGTTCCCTTGATCTCAAAGCGACTAGATAACCTTGATAATAAGATGGAATGATCTGCAGTATCGAAAGCAGCAGGTAGGTCGAGTAAAAGTAGAATAACAGTTTTATTGTTATCAATAGCAGTGAGAAGATCATTGTAAACTCTAACAAGGGCTGTTTCAGTACTGTGAAATGCTTTACAAGCGGACTGAAATGTCTCGTCAAAATGGTGCCTCAGTATATGGTCGTTTAATTGCAAAGCAACAGCCCTCTCCATTATAGCAACTTTCAAAGCACATGGCATCACACCTTTTTTGAGGGACATGTTTATAATTAACAATTAGATCATGAGCTCGAGATTTCTATGACGTGATAGTTGATGAGGCCGTTTTAGTAGAATTCTTCACTAAAATTTACTTCAAATAGCGGTTTTCAATTATTTCTCGACGTATTATCAAACTTTGCAAAAAATAAAGTATGGAACTTTTTTGTACATGTTGCATAACGACGTACAGGGGTCTAAATTGCACTTTAAAAAAGTTTTGTAGAATTGTCAGAGTGCTTGTCAAAAAGCAATCCAGGTATTCAAAACCGGCCAGCGTTTGTTCAGCAAATAAAGACTTTCAAACTTGACCGGTACACATTTATACACCTGGGTGGAGAGAGGAACTGGGCGAGTATCCTGGCTCAAGACTATTAAGCCCGCTTACCAATATGGGCCACAGCGCCAGTATTACTTCTCATTACAATAAGCTTCTTGATCAAAATAGTCTAAACTGAAGAACTGTTATTTCAACCCAGAAACACAGAAAGTCTGTGTCGATGCGGACAACCAGACCTAAAAATACCGAGTGGAAACTATCTACAACACATTCTTATTGTTTCATCTCCTTCAATCCTTTCTCGTGACAACCGCCAAAATGACTTGCCAATTTCTGTCGGCGCATTTTTTTCCGGCGGAAAGTCCAATTCTCTTTTATGGTGGAGCCTGCTTATACATGTAGCGAACGTAATAAGCAACCTATGGCAGTCGTCTGCGGCCTTTTTTCTACATCAAGGAAGCACGGAAAGCCGCAAAACTCTAGAATAACAAATTATTTTTTTCAAATTGGCACTCTTAACCCTCACGGTATCAACGAACGATCATTCAACCAATTTACTCTGCTGTTTTTCACGTTACCATGCACCAACCAATAAGGTAGCTCCATCTTTATGTATATAAACCACACACAACCCACAATTTCTCGATTCGCTCCAAAGAAGGGCTAACGCTCAAAACGTCAGCTTTCGAATCTCTTTACGGTGGCCAATTCACATTATCAACCAGATTATCTTTTAATAGGGAATACACCAGAAGGTCGAGTCACTAGTCGGGCAAAAACAAAGTGCCAACAATATTTACATTTTATTGCAGACTTCTATGCCACCATCTTAAATATCGTCTCAAATGAAATCATTTCTAACAACACCAAATGTCCAAGACAAACGTTGAAGTTCATATGAAACATTTGAAAGTATTGGTGAAATGAAACTGATGATGAAATTCTACCTGTGCTTGCACAGTTTCTCTGAAATTTGAAATTTATTTCTTCGACTTCCCATAGGATATTGTTTTCGGTGTTATTTCAAACAAATATTTATATCTTTAGCTTTTAGAAAATGCAAAATGGACTTTGATATACTTAAAACTATTCTGGTACATGTACTGGGTTTTTTGTCCACTAAAAGTTGAAATTGCTCGATTTCCTATCGGATTTGGCCTTAATCGTTTGCGTCTTCATTTCCATGAACATTTCTTTCTCTTTCATTTCTCAATTTCAATTATTAGCTAGACTAATTAGCTAAACGCTCACACGCAGCAAGGCATTTCTTTCACCTTTATTACCTCCATTTCAATATTTAACTTCGAAAACCACTTTAACATTACTTTACTACCTAATGCCTACCGCGGTTACATTTTGATTTCATGCTCTTTTAACAGATCATGTCCCTTTTCTATCGCTTCTTGTTCTACCATATCCAGTGGCGGATCCAGACCTTGAGCTAAGGGGGGGGGGGGGGGGGGGAGCGGTCTTGATTTACGTGCCATGGCGGCCATTTTCCTTTCAGTCATTTCTTCTTTTTTTACCTAGACCCCCGGGCCCCTCCCCTAGATCCGCCACTGATATCAGTTTATGTCTGAATGCCGTTTGGGAGCCAACAATGCTCTAGATATGGATATGTCAGATGACCTTCATGGAACCTGCGTTTATTCCTAATCTTCAGCTTTGGGCTAATGACGTCTTTGACATAGTAGTAGAACCTCTTGACGAGCTTAGATGCACGAGGATCCGTCAGTTGATTGTAGTAGTCAAATAACGTGTCGTAGTGGAATGTCCCAATGTTCAACGCAGACTGCATCTGTGCCTGTGCAGAGTAAAAAGCACGCAAGGTTAGAGATCGTCTTCCCCCATTTATTTTATTTCTTTTCTTATCACATACAGGGTAAAATTGCTGAATGCTGATTGGCTGAGACAGTGGGCATTTTTTCTTAATCACGAGGGCATTTGTGGCGATCAAGAGGACATGATTACTTGGTGCTGATTGGCTGAGCACGCCTGCATTAAGCTGGTTTTTGCTTCAGACGGATTTTGAAACGCATCGCTTCTGAATTTGATCTAAACGCGCTTATTTCATCTTAACGTGAAAGAAAGTCGACATGCAGCAAAGCGCAATCCTTGGTGGAAAAGCAAAGAAATGTTTCCAACCAAAGATGTATTGATTCGCAGCCTGAAAAAAGATTGACTGGGGACGGCTGGTGTCGCGCGAAGCATACAGTTACAGAACTTCATGGCTGCCAAAGTGAAAGTTAATTTCTTCGTTTTGCTTCGGGTCGCCTTATTAGTATTGCAGTTCACCTTATCGGCATTTAAACGGGGTATCAAGGAATTTCCACACCGCAATCATGTAAAATAGTTGTAATGAGTTTTAGTTTTTAACTTTAGGGGCTTAACTGATGATTCTCCGTGTTTAAAGAAAGATTTTACATTATATTACATTACATTAAAACAGTTAAAGTTTTGTTGGTACGTTAAGGTTTCGCGGTGGAAAGGAGAGCTTTGGATTCTTTAAAAATACGCGTGAAATTAAACCTGAAATTGCCCTCTAGCCCATGCGATTACATATACTAAGCATATGAATTATAATGATCGCACTATAAATTTACTCAATATATTAAACATATCATGATTAGCAGGCATTCTTGCTCACGATCCAACACGACACATAGCTGCCATTAATTGAGTGCCAAAGAGCGTTACCGTTGTTACATTATCAGGCGAAGATCCTTTACCGTATACACAAGCTTCAAAGGACTGGCCCCATGAATAGTAAGTTTGAACGACTCACCACAGATATGCTGACTGCAGGTAAATTGAACACGGAAAACGTTCCTGGGGGCACACGGCTGTCATTGAAAACCTTGGTTGTGGTGAGAGGAGTGAAGGCGCCATATTCAGCCATAGGATAGTCAACTGCGACGTGCCTTACACTCATTAGGAATAGTAACCGGGTTATCATGTCAATGACTTGCTTCGTGCTCTTTAACTTGGCAGGGAAGTCTTTCACCTAGCGAAAGAAAAATAGGAAAAATTTAATTTTAACGGGAAAGAGCAGCTGGCTTTTCAGCTTGTAGGTAAGAAAGGCAGGGAAGCTAGCTAATTGGAAAGAACAGCTAAAAGTCAATTCCGTTTAGTAATAATAATAATAATAATAATAATAATAGCTTTATTTAACCACGGGATCCTTTCACTACAAAGTGGTCTTCTAAAGAGCCGTGCATATTAACCCTAGTATAAAAAGCTAAGACTTAAAAATTACAAACATTATTGAAAAATCCTATAATAAGTACTAGTAAAAAGAAACAAAAGGAAAACTCTTATGTACAATAGCGGAATAAAAACTATTTAAAGTAGTGGCCTGCTTTAAATTAAGCCTCCGCTGACAGACTGTTCCATATTACCGCGCCCCTATAACGAAAACTTTTCTTGAGGGCCTCAGTGTTCGGTCGCGGAATAAACAGGTTAAGTTGCGCACCTCGAAGATTATGCCTGTGGATGGTATTAACATTGGCGAATTTGTCAGACAGGTATTCGGGTACAAGGTTATTTACAATTTTAAACATGGAAGAAATTGTAATTGTTTATTGCTGTGTTGTTGACTTTTCTTCCAACATATTCCTTGCGCAATCGTCTCTTGAAACTGAGTCCCTGATATATTGCGTACATAATTTCTACAATCTTGTTAAAATTTTAACTGGAAAATAGCAAAACCGAACGTTAAATAATTACATGCTCGCAATTGATCACTTTTTGAGTTTCTGATCCAAAAAATTCCTATATTTCATTTATGATTAATTATTGCAATCAGGAGATCCGCTTTTAGGCTTGGCTAAATCTATATGTTATAATTAAGCAATAGAATAAAATACGCGCGAATCTAAAACGTCACAACCGTGTTTACATACTCTCATCTAAACACACCTATCGATTATTATTATTATTATTATTATTATTATTATTGTTTAAATGAGAGCGCACGTAGTGGCTCAATTATTCTATAATAGTTATTGACAAATCCCAAGCCTACCGTGATTTCCGCTGCCATAATTTGGTTCGATACATTTTTTTTTGGACCATTCCTCGTTTCAATTGGGGTTTTACCAACTTTCCCTTGATCTGATCGATGTGAAAATGATACCAGTTTTGGGAACGAGTTTAAAGTTTGGTTGAATGTGTTCTTCAAGGTAATCGATAATTCCAAGAACATCGGTAAAGCATGAATTTTGTACGAATCAGATCTGCTATAGAAAAGCTAATGCCAATTTCCGAAATTACGATGTATGGCAAAGGGATATGTAAGAATGTATGTTTGATTTCGAATGAATCGCGAAAACATGTCAAAGCATTCTTAATGTTTAATGAAATTAAATGGACTGAAAGAAGAACAATATTTTAATCAAATAACACCAAGACACCAAGATGTGCCTTGAAGTTATGTTTTGAAGCCAGGAAAGTTTTGTTGGTTTTTTTTTTCGCGACCGTCTCCAGAACGGGACTTTTTCTTAAGGTTCCTCTCATAATTATTTTCGGGTAATTTTTCTTTATTTTAAGCAGTTTTTTTGGAAATCTAAAAACCGGCAGGAAAGATTTTTTTGAATAAGTACGTGATAGTCTTATTCCAAATTTTATTAATATTGATACACTGAAACACTTTTAAATTTGTCAATGACGGAGGCCTTAGAACCGACGAAAAAGGTGCGTTACGAACTCACGCCTGTTCATACACCTTTTTCTTAATCGTTCAATTTAAAAAGGGTTCCAGTGAATTAATGTTAACGAAACTTTGAGATAAAAATGTTTGCGTCATCAATCATGAGTGGTCAACAATTCAAAACATCTATCGAGCCGCAGTAGAAGGACTAAACATCAAAAATTACTTGAAAACTATTATGGCTATGACCTTAAGAAAATCAACACAAATTTTATGGCTTCGAAACATAGCTTCAAAGCGCATTTTGGTATTATTTGAAGCAATGTCATCAAAATAGTGTTCAACTGTACGGTTTATTTATTATGATGATGCAAAAAGTGAAATTTGAAATGTTTTGCGGTTTCCTCGAGATCAAACATAGAGCTTTATTTTATTCTTGTATATTCTACTTGCCATGCACCATAGTTTAGGGCACTGGTATTTGCTTCTTCATGCCACATCTGGTTCGCGCAAAAATCGTGTTTTACCAATGTTTGATTTTTTCGTTCATCATTTCAATGGATATATTGATTACCTTAAAAAACACATTCAATCAGACTTAAGGTTTTGGGTTTTCCCCAAAAATTTTCACATCGATCAGATGAAGGGAAGGTTGGTAAAACGCAATTGAAAATGCTAGGTATGGCACAGAAAAAAACTGTATAGAAGCACATTAAACGAACATCGTAAACGAAATAGCATTGCAACTGGTTTCATGACACCCAAGAGCCTTTAGGTGCTACGTTCTTTTCACGTGATATTTTCTCGAAAACTGTAGGGTCTAGGCAAATAAAGGAATTTTTAATTTATCGCGATAGTAGGGTTAATTGTAGCAAGCAGTAATTAACAAGTGCCAGTAAATAACCTCGGAGATATATGGTCAAGGATCTCTCCCCTTCATCGGTTCATTTTCTAAATGATCTCGTCTGAGCTTTTTTTAATTGTTTACAGCTATACATGCGGAGAACCAGCTTTTGCAGTAACAGCGCCAAGACTATGAAACACTACTCGGCACGTAACATAAGGACATCAAAACTCCTCCTTTTAAATAGTTATGTTAAACGAGCTTTTCACATACATTTCTTTGAATTCACCTTGGCTAATCTTTATTATATCAGCTTTTTTTAAAAATTCTTATTTAATAAACAACAACAACTATTTTTACCCATTTCTTTTTTGAAACGCTATTGGCAATTAAATGTATTGGCGCCATAAAAATGCAATTAGTTTTACTCCTTAATGATTGTAAGTATTTTTATACCTGACCATTGCCACCATCCTGACCCTTCCCTTTGGCGGATAACTCGTTGACAAAGGCTTGTAACTCTTTGTCCTTTTTGACGTCACGATTTCGACGATAGTAGCTGCAATAGGAAATTTGGAATTCACACTTTACCCTTGTGACTCGAGAAAAAGAATGAGACTTCCCGTAGAACAGAAACGAAAAACGAGCTTTTTCGTGGAAGGAAGAGATATTCTTAGAAATCTAAAACAGTAATCCTCTAAAGCAATATCTAATACACAAATTAAAATAATCTTTTAGTTTATAGTACACAGCAGAAGGGAGGAGTCGCATAAACAAGTCTTTGGTGATGTACTTACATTCTAACGTAACCCGTCACCATTCTCTTGATGGTCCTAAATAATAACTCACTGTCATCACGGTATGGAAAATAGGGAAGCAGCTTTCTATTATGAACACCACGTTTCTAAATGTTAGACAATAAACTGTATGTTAAGAACAGGTTAGGCTAAATAAAAACACTACTTCTGAGATTCCTCTCCAGCCCCCCTCAAAAAAGAAAACATTCACACTGGTGACCTATTGTGGGGTCGAACCTCAGCCATCAGTCTAAAGATGCGTATGAACTTGACGGACGTCTCTTTATCAGTGTGTGATAACTACCAACTCGGCGGAAAAAACCTTATCCTAATCATACAAAAGTATTTCAATAGACCAATTTCGATATACTAGACCTCAGTAGGAGGCTCTGGGAAATAACTACAGAGTTTGTGGGGTTTATTCCCCATAGCCTCGTGCTGAGGTCTATTGTGTTGGGCTAAATTTTAATATATCGAAATTGGTCTATTACGTTACCTTCTCAGTTGATTGTAGAAAGGAGTTTTACTCAGTGTGGCAAGATAGCTAAAAGAAGATTTCTTCTTGCATTGTAACATTAAATGTCGACACCCAGAACGTAAAATTTTGATATCCCTGAAATGTGGATGCAGTTCCATTTAAGGCTACAGTTCGACATTTTTCAGAGTTTTCTGCTATGATCTACTTCGTCAGAGTTTTCGCATGGAAGTAAGACAATCCATTCGTGCTGGATTCCGACTATTAATAAGGAAAAGCATAGCATACAACGAATTCATAAATCGCGGACCGCTCGGGTTAAGCCTCGGTACTAAGGCATGAAAACGAGTCGGGTGAGGATAGAATCACTAACTCCAATACATCATGCCGATAGTGAAGCGGAGACCTCCACAGCTCCAGTTTTACAAAAGGAAAGTGATGTTCCTGAAGCTAGTCTTGCGGGAAGTGAAGCCAGCAGACTTGGGAAAAGCTACTCTTTCGTTTTGACGGCCATGTGATTGTGAAAACACAGCGCGTAAGACGACGGTATGTTTACACCGAATGATCCTCTGGCAACGAAATAATGAATTGCTATTTTCTTAAGACAAAGACATTCGCTCCTTTCCATGACCTGCATGTTAAGTTGTTGTTATACTTTACCGAATAAAATTTAAATTATTTGGAGTTTTGCACTTAAAATAATTTGCACTTACCTGGGACAACAAAAAGGGGTTGGTACTCAAATACATAAACTCGGAATAGAACTTTTATTGGCATAAACACGAAGATTTATAGCACTCTGTATCATGTAAGGTGAACTGAATGGTAGACACCACAGGCATGCTAGCATATTTGTTTTATGTTTATTTGTTCTAGCTTTTCTTCGAGTGCACTTGAAGCAAGGGGCCTAGCAATTTCAATTCTAGATAGCTTTTTAACTTCAGAAACACGCTTGGTCATTTTGCGGCTCATTTTATGGTTGAGAGGCAATAACCTTATCAGCCATCTTGCTGCAGGCAGGCTTGATTTTCGTTATCTTTAATTTCATCATTCACTGGTAAGGAATGCAGTAAATCACCAACTTTGCAATTTAGGGTACACTCTAGCCTGAAATCTCAGTCATCTCCCGCCCTCCGCTTTATCCCCAGGCGAGAGACTGGAGATGACTGACATTTCAGGCTAGGTACATTCAACATTTAAAAATTTTGATAATCAGTTTTGTTCCCAAACCATTTTCAACATGTAAGCTGTTGTGAGGTCACAGTAACCAATTATACCTAGGGCATAAATCACATGAACAGGTGACATCAGACATTTTTCTTATTCTTTTAAAATTGATTTGTCACTTAGGTGACACAATTGTTTTGGTCATATATAATGTAAAGGGTAACCTATTAGCATCTACATGCAATAATGTCACACGAAGGGCATTATGTTTCTTATTAAATTCCTGAGATAGCACCACTGAATATTTTTTCTTTGGTCCTTTGCTTTTAAAAATCCTTCAAATATCCATCTCCAGCAGTCTCTATTCATTTAAAACCTACAGCACGAAACACAATAGTGTCTGCATGTACATTTCGCTTGTAATCTATTTCTCCAGAGCAAATTTTACGGATTTTAGATTTTACTAAGTGTAGTTAAACAGATGATCGAAAAAGAAAGCAATAAACGAGTTCTCCATAATTAGGCCAGTTCAGTAACACAGAACAGTTACGTTTCTTGCTAAAAATAAACTTCCTGGAAGAATGTCTAAATCGCATATCATGCTGTATAAAGACAATATCTATCAGTATTGATTTCAGACTTGTAATCATCAATAGCTGTTATCAAGGAAATGCTTTTGTATACTCCTGTAACATGCCTAAT
>OZ026606.1:12033296-12053296 GCA_964020085.1 Micromussa lordhowensis
GACTTTACCAGTCGTTCTTAAAGTTGAATTCAACTTCGAAGTAATACTGTACATTACCATTTTAGTTTTCTTAAGTCCAGGAAGCTGCACTAATTCCGCGATCTCAATTCAAAACTCACTTGAAAGTGCACCGATTTTGACTCTGTTCACCTTTAAAATCTTTCATTCTGAAGCCACCTAAACATTGATTTGTGAATTTCTTTTCCATTTTAAATCCCAAAGAAGTTCTCCGTTTTAGGAATGAAAACAAGACCCTGGAGGTTTGTAGATTTGGCCCGCAACGCGCCATGATTATCTGCCCTTTTTAAGACGAACAACAGTTTAAGTCCTGTAAAATTATGCTCAGAAAGTCCATTCTGATTGGTTCAAGAACAATAGAACAATAGTAGAACCAAAAGGTTTTCAGGGTGGGTGGAAAAGACAATTTATAGTCCAAAAAAAGAAAAAGAATAATAATAGCAAATCACAACTGCTATAATTTGTAACGTTTATGAAAGAACCGAAATGTTCACACCTGGAGGAGCGTTATTTTAAGACACGGTTCTGGTTCTCATATCATAAGCTCGTGTTGACGGTAGCGGCAGGCACATTGCATTTGTATTATACACATTCTTCATTTTTAAACATGGAAGAGAACTTCCTCTATACAGCTTAGATAAAAAAGCGAAACATACACCTGTGGAGGACCGTAAGCGGCGTTTTTTAAAGACACGCTACCGGTTCAGGTTCTCATATCATTAGCTTATGCAGGTCGTAGTGGAAGGCAGATTGTATGACGCACATTCTTCATTTTTAAATACGAAAAAAAAAACCTCTCTCTTCTGCTCATATGAAAAGGTGAAACACCTACCAATTTTAATGTTGCTCTGAAACTGAATATCATAAATTAGTAAATTCTCAGCTCCGACTATTGCATTTCTAGCTTTTTGATTGGCTAAAAAATCTCCGACTATTTAACAATTAGATTATGAGCTCGAGATTTCTATGAGGTGATAGTTGATGAGGCCGAAGGCCGAATCAACTATTGCCTCATAGAAATCGAGAGCGAATAATCTAATTGTTTTAGTAGAATTCTAACTGAAATTAACGCAAATAGCGGTTTCCAATGATTTTACCACGCATTATTGAACTTTACCCATAAAGAAAGTTGAACGTATCGAACTGTCCTTGGCAAATTTGCAGTTGTTTACGCGCGTACCCGCTTTTTCAATATTTTCAAATTTTTAAAGTCAAGAAACCTTAAAAGTGCTTCTTTTAGTCTTCTCAAGAATTTAATTACCCCGGCCGTTTACTTCTAAAATTCCTTCCAAAACTTCGGAAAAACTATAAAAACATCGCATTTCTTGGACGACCGGCGGCCAACTGTACTCTAATGGCTGATAGTATACGAGTAGCTCAGCCAATCAGATTGCAGCATTTGCATTAGTAAACTAGTAGAATTCTACTAAGAGCCAATAGTCGGAGTTTTACGTCATATCAAGAGAAAATCCGCCAAGGTTAAAAATTTTCCGCACGAAGTTTTCAACTTCAGCCCTCTATAATGACCGAAATAAAAATCGACGGCAAAACCCGGTTTGAGAATTTACTAAAACAATTATTCCATTCGCCCTTGTTGGATATGATTTGATTATAACCAACTCGCGCTACGCGCTCGTTGGTTATTTTATCACTTCATATCCAACTCGGGCTCAGGGAATAATTGTTATTTAGAGAGTGCGTAGTTTTCAGCTGCTCTTATACATCATGAAACTAAAATATCAGGAGGATCAATAGTGTTTTGTAGTTTGAATTTTAGCGACATCATGTGAAAACCGGCAATTGACTTCAGTTAAACAATGTAAGCACAATAGCATGACACACTATTTTACACGTATCAGAATGACACATTTTCGTTACTCATCTAAAAAGTTTCGTTATGTTTATACGCTGGTAAATTTAAGTTGGCGGACTGATCACCAATTAACCGAAATTTGGGTTGAAAATGCCTACGACATCTTTGAATATAATACTCAATGTTCGTCACTGTATAGAGATTCAGTGGAACAGGGTACCAGACGTATTTTCTTTAAATCAAACAATGCGATTTTATCTTGAAATAAACTTATATATTGGAGACTCATTGGAGGTTTGTTGCTATGATAACGACGGAAAGGTCACGTGAAATATTTTCAGTGCACATTTCAAATAGTAAAATACAAAATGGCAGCAAACATCTCTTTAAAATGAGTGTAAAAATAATTATGAAGAGTTTGCTAACATGAATGAGCGGGCTCTAAGAGCCCTTTTATTTTGTTTTGTTATGTGTTTGCACACATAACAAAATATCATAAAAACTCTTTTTTCCATCGTTGGGGCTAAAATCAGGAACAGCATTCCCGAAAGCTATCGAAGACTACCAAAGCACATATTCAAAAAGAAAATTGAAGTATTACTATTTGTAACTTTAGAAACTCTGGACAGTTATGTTGACGCTAGCACTCTTATATATTTCTGATATAAAAAATGCATCTTAATTATAATTCAATCATAATGTATAATCTTTTTCTCCACTTTTTATTACTTTTTTTCCTCTCTTGACAAATAATGTATTCAAACTCGACTTTTTTAACGCCTTCAATCAGTAATTCGTGTTTGTATGTCATTAACAACCGCCTGCCTGGATTAGCTCGCTATTTGCAGGCGGTGTTCATTGTAAGGAAGTTTTTGGAAGACTTAATGAACTTGAAACTTGAAACGGCTTTGAAACGCTACTTTGCTGACGGAGAGACTTTACTATTAAAAGAGAGACAATGCAAAGATAATTAATATGAGAATGTGCAGATGCTTGCAATTATGACGTATGACGTACTTGCAAAGAAAATAGTTTTAAAATAACCAATGCGAGAATCTCATTTAAAAAGATCAAAATACGGTAGTTCGCATAAAAAAGTTTGTATAAAACAGTTCTCCTTTAATCTTCATCGGAACTGGTGGACAAGACGAGTCTTTTCCGCGGCAGGTTTTCTGGAGGTTTTATTTTTGCGATTTATTCACGGTGTTAATTGCAACTGAGAACTGTCAACCTTGGATCACTGCTCCGCGAAATAACTCTACCGACTGCTGGTCTGTGATGCTGCTGCTTTGTTGAGCCTGAGCCAGGGCTCCTAGAGGTAGAGGATTGCTCGCTGCTTCATTGGGTAGGCTGACAGCTTTTTTATTGGACATGTTCACCAGCATGTTTGATATGGATTGCTGTTGTTTTGCATTTGAAAAGCGAACTGTAGTTCTCGATGCTTTTAAGATTCTTGTGCCCGGAGAGTTGTGCTATGTGGGTTAAAGGAACTCCTTGGTCGCTGAGAGTTTACCATTCTTTTCCGAGCACTTTAATTTCTCAATTTAGGATTTTCTAGACCAGCCTTCTCTGCCATTTCTTTCATCTCGCCAAGTTTGTTTACACCAACCTTGCTGCCTTTGAACCACAATTTGCTCGAAGTGCTTCACGTGCTTTCATGCACTGCCAATGAACAAAACGGGCTTTCTGCTGCTTTCATGCTGTCGCAGGTCTTTTCTGTGCAAATAGCTTGTACACTGCGACTGGGTCTTTCTCACTACCGTCCGTTGCAAACATTTTCGGTGCAAAAGGCATCACATCAGAGACATTCGCGCCGGTTCGTGTTTTCGTTTGCCGCTCGTTGTACTCTAAAAACTAGTCACCGTCCGCTGTTTTGCCTCACCCGGGCACATTTTGTGATGTTCCTGAATCCCTCGAAGAAAGAAATGGAGGCTACGGTTTAGCCAAGGAGACTTAAGAAGCGCTTCTGGACTTGAAGTTTCAAGAAGACCATCTTATTGTACAGGACATTCAGTTTCCCCTTCTGTCAAAGATACAAACGCCTTTTGCTTTTCGCCTCTTCCTCTTTTTATGAGCTGTTTTTGCTTGAACTGCAGCGTATTGCTAAATTGTTGATGACGCTAGCTTGAAAGTTTTTCCGTTTGGGATATCGTTCAAAGCTGGCAATCATCCCTTGCAGTGATGTGGGCTCGTAGTCATTTCCATCTTTGGTTCTGACAGTGAGGACGAACTCGTTCAGCATTGAGTTGAGCAGGAGGTATTTCTTCAACGTTCCAGAGCTCTACCTTCCTTTGAAGAAAGGTTTAGCAGGCTTGCATCCCTGTCGGTCTTTGCTTTCGTGTTTTTGTTTTCTTCGCTAACCTATGAAGTAGTCTATTTTTCCTTCAAGGAGAGCAAATCTTAGCACTTCTTCCATTTCGTTTTTACAGAAAGCCGCGTGCTTGTTGCCCTACACTGCGAAGTACGTATACGTTCGTGTTTCTCATTGAAAGAACGAAGTATTT
The DNA here is from genome assembly GCA_964020085.1 of Micromussa lordhowensis. Classification (NCBI taxonomy): domain Eukaryota; kingdom Metazoa; phylum Cnidaria; class Anthozoa; order Scleractinia; family Lobophylliidae; genus Micromussa; species Micromussa lordhowensis. Next base: position 12,037,632 of record OZ026606.1, read on the forward strand.
TCACAGTCGTTCGCTTTTCTGATTGGTTGGTTGGGCAAATAACTTATCTTGTCAGACACTGTAACAAGATTATGCACACACAATTCATTGCTCGTAATTTTGCTATATAAATCGAGAGCGAATAATCTTATTGTCATTACAATAAATAACCCATGCCCTAGATTCATACTGGTATCGGGAGCTTGCTATATCACTTACAGTAATTGTACAAAATCCAAGTTAAACTTACGGGAACTGTCATGCTGCGCCTGAATGAGTGATAAATGTCTTCATATCCTTCGTATTTGGTAATTTCTTCAGTATGTTGTGCTATCCACTGCACAGCAAGTTGTTTGGTCTTGCTCGTCATGGCGCGATAATTCACTAAATGTTCCTTTAAAAATTCATCTTGAGAGAAGCGAGCTACTAGCTGTCGAACGGTCATGTTAACCAAAGGCATGTGTAAAGGATTTTCCTTTGTGAGCTGATAAATTGCTTTCTGAGCATTAAGTCCGTTTTTGCGAAGAACCTTACACTCCTTGGTAGACTTCTGGGGAATTTTAACTGGACAGTCGAAACTCTCTGTTAAAAGAAAGACGCAAAAGATCTAATAATTTACTACACTCCGGGAAGTTTGTAAGGGAACAGAAACGGAGCTTTTCAGTGACACTGAGAAGTTGATTCATTTAAGATTTGCTCTAAGATACTGAAATTTTCAGAAGCTCTTCATTCATCCTACACGGTAATGTTAATATTTCAATGTGTGCACATGATTGTTGATCCCTGTAGGTCTTTTTAAAATCATTCTCTACTTTTTTCTGTCTCTCTTCATCAAATTGCATAAATCCTGAAATGTCTACATTCAGCATAAGCATTTTTCATTTTGTCTTAGTTTCCGTTATTGCTTGAATTTTTAAGAAAATAGTGGAATCCAAGGTGGCGGATCCAAGATGACGTCGTAACCAGCAAGAATGATGTCAACTTGTGAGCAAGTCCAATGTAAGGGTTCCAAGCGCCCCCTCCTCACCCTACCACAGTGAGTGTATGGTTTTGCTTTTATATCCAAGAATTAAGAGTGCGTCCATGAGAAAACCAGTACAAATTCGGCGAAAAAAAGCATTTGAGACACTCTTTTCAATGATTTCGGAGCTATATCTTGAGGCATTCTCACGATATTACTATAAATACTGCAGCAGAAGATTGAACTCACAAGTTCCCTCAACTTATGTTTGCAGGTGTAAAATAGAATGGAAACAAGAAGCAACTACTACTAGTTCTGTCTAATTTTCTCATGGACACACTCTTAATACGCTACATATTACTTGCATACGGCGGCTGCGCAGAGTTGTCCTACCGAAACGGCGCAATAATAGCCGTTTTTCTTCCCAGCTAACAAAAATAAAGACAATGCTAAAGTTGCTTTGGCCTCTTCTTATAGTTAACTTGAGAATTCCGGTTTTGATTTGACGACGACCAGCATCCTACCTGTTGACACTCGACGAACCTTTTACAATCTGATATGGTTTTTGGAACTGTAAATTCTTTTTCGTGAATATTTAATTTCATTTCCAGTGAGAAACGTTGCCTGATTTCAATGCCTTTCCTGTTAACTTGCATTGATGTCAGGACAGTAAAGTTTTCACGCCTGCTGAACCCTGATTGGTCAATTCAAATTTCAGGCGCGCCAGGCCTATGCAAGGTTGCTCTTACCTGCACGTGTAACTTGCTGCACATGAATTTCTTTTATATCAATGACGTCCTCGACGTTGGCGCTGAGTAAGAAACAAGATCAATAAATAATTGTAATGGTAGAGGATTGAGTGGAGTCCAATTCGGTCTGTAATCATACAAGTGATTAAAAACACGTGTAACTTGCTGCACATGAATTCCTTTTATATCAATGACGTCCTCAACGTTGGCGCTGAGTAAGAAACAAGATCAATAAATAGTTGTAATGGTAGAGGATTGAGTGGAGTCCAATTCGGTCTGTAATCATACAAGTGATTAAAAAAATTGGACGACCGCGCAGATTAATTAGAGCAAAATACATCAGTTTATGCACCAATCACGTTTGAGGAAATTGTAATTGTTATGATTAAAGGTTTAATAAAAAAGCAAACTAAGATTAATTAGAGCAAAATACATTAGTTTATCCTCCAATCACATTTGAGGAAATTGTAATTATTATGATTAAAGGTTTTATTAAGTCCATTTTGAAATCACTGGTTATCCTTGTAATGTGATTGGTTCTCAGCGGTACGATTTATTCACGAATCGCACTATCTTTTGCTCTAAATCGCATCTTTTTCTCAGCCAATGAGAGTAGGGACAGTAAAACAACAACCAATCAGATTTTAAGCCTTTTTTTAAACTCACCAATCACATTGCAGGAAAATAAAAGACAAAAAAGCCATTGTTTGGGAAATTTGGCAACTTGGTTCTGGTCCTGACCAAAATCTTGTTCCTGTATTTAGGCTATTAAATTGTGCAATTGATTTCAAATCGAACTCGCGCTGCGCGCTCGTTCGATATTGAGATCACGCGTATGATTTCAGACCAAATTGCACGACCCGAAGTTCAATACCATTATTAAGAGTGTGTCCATGAGAAAACCAGGCAGGAGGTGATACAGCTCAAATCAGCGATTTCGCTCAAACTTGGTACAAATGCTGGGTTGGATGAGTAAATGATTATGGCAAAAACTTAGGTTAAAATATTATATTCCCTTCAAGATAGGGGGACTACCTCCAAAAATGGCCCTTTGTCACTAATTTATGCATATTTAATTAGCTGTCTTTGATTTAGCATTTCTATAACAAGAAAGGCCGTGTGAAAATGAAATAAACTGGATCATGTTCTACTATTATTAGTCTCAAAGCACAGATATTCATTTGAACCAGACAACTTGATTTCACTCTGCGGCTCCATCTTAAGTAAGGTGCATATTTTGTAGTGTTGTGAATAGCCTTTAATTAATGGCCAATATCTGCAGTGGGCAACAGCAAATATGCATTATTCTAACATGGATAGTGAGAGCAATCACTAAAGTTCTCAAAAAAGCCATAAAATGTTTGGGGACCTCAACATTTTTTATGTGCTGGCATACTGTTTAAATAGGACTTCACGAATTTTGGCCACTTTATGAGCATTCACTAAAACACAAAAACCATTTTTCTGTCTTAACCTAATACGAAACTAGCAAGAAATTTCTACCTTAGTATTTTACTATCAATATGCAGTATAAATTCGGCGAAAAAGAGCACTTGAGACTGAAGTACATTTGTGAAATTCTCTCGATATCGAAAAAATGCGGAAGAAGAACGCATAAGTTCCCTCAACTTGGGTTTTCAGGCGTAAAATAAAATTGAAACAAGAAACACCTACTACATACAGCGATTACACATGTCACTTGGACGCGATTTTGCGCTCTCTTTGATTCTTGGATTGAAGAAATGTCCATGCAGTTTTGTGCCATCTGTTCCGTTGCTTCGACCCGAAGTTTAAAGAGAATATCCATTGCCATCCCGCCTTCATCAGAGATATCAACAGCTGTCGAAAAGGCTACTCAAAAGGCCGTTTAAAATCCAGGGAGAGTGATCACTTTAACATACAGTTTGCTTTTTAAAATCCCATCACAAAACACTCCGCCAGGTTCACTTAGACATTGAAAACTCAGCGGTTACGCCTTGTAATCCGATAACTACGTCATGTATGGTTTCACGAATTGTACCGCTTATCGACAAAGATGGCGGAATGTTTTGTGGTGTGTTTTGTAAGAAATTTGTATCCTATAACACTCACAGCAGTGATAGCTCTTCCTGGATTTTTAACGGCCTTGTAAGTAGCTGTTTCGACAAATGTTGATATCTCTGATGACGAAAGCGGGATGGCAAAGGACATTCTCTTTAAACCTCGGGTCGAAGCAACCGTCGCCGAAACAGATGCAACAAAACTGGACATTTCGCGGTCCAAGAATCAGCGAGAGTCACAAAAATTGCATCCAAGTGACATGTATGTAGTAGGTATTTCATGTTTCCATTGTTCTTTACGCCTGAAAACCTAAGTGTAAGGAGCTTCTACGTTGAATCTTCTTCTGCCGCGTTTTATCGATAACCCTGAGAAGTAGCTCTAAAAATATTTCACAGAAATGTCTCAGGTGCTTCTTTTCGCCGAATTTATACTGGATATTAATAGGAAAATACTTAGGTAGATATTTCTAGTTGATTTCAAGTTAGGTTAACACAAAAAATAGCTTCCGTGTTCTAGTGAATGTCCATTAAATGGCCAAAAATCGTGAAATCCTATGTAAAGAGTATGCCAGCACAGAGAAAATGTTGAGGTCCCCAAACATTTTATGGCTCTTTTGAGAACTTTAGTGATTGCTCTCACTATCCATGTTAGAATAATGCGTATTTGCTGTTGCCCAGTGCAGATATTTGCCATTACTTAAAGGCTATTCACAACACTACAAAATATGTACCTTACTTAAGATAGAGCCACAGAGAGAAGTCGAATTGTCTGGTTCAAATGAATATCTGTGCTTTGAGACTAATAATAGTAGAACATGATCCAGTGGATTTCATTTTCACATGGCCTTTTTTTTTGTAGAAGTGCTAAATCAAAGACAACTAATTAAATATGCATAAATTAGTGGCAAAGGGCCATTATTGGAGGGGTCCCCCTAACTTGAAGGGAATAAAATATTTTAACCTAAGCTCTTGGAATAATCATTTGCTCACCAAACCCAACATTCATGCCAAGTTTGAGCAAAATTGGTGATTTGAGCTGTATCACCTCCTGCCTGGTTCTGCCTGGTTTTCTCATGGACACACTCTTAATAAAAAAAGCAAATTAAAAAATAGAGACATCAAAGACATTAACCCTAGGACGTACAAGGGGGGGGGGGATATGGAATTTTAGGGATTTTTTGAAATTTAGGATTTTTTGAAAAGACGATTTACTTTAAGGGTCTGAAACTTTCAGTAGCTATTCATTCATCCTCCGCAGAAATGTCAATTGTGTGTGCATCATTTCTGACGTTGCCATATGGCAGATTTAATGTAGGTTTGGCCAAAACTCAGCCATTTTTTAAAATAAGTCTTTATTTTTCCAATTTTTTTCAACATATCGCAAAAAATAATGAATTTGTACGTCTCATAAGCATTCTGAAAATTCAAGATGGCTTATCCAAGATGGCGGATCTAATGACGTCTTTTACGTCATACCCAGCGAAAGTGGTATCATTTTGTAGAGCAAGCTCGGGCTATCTAATCAATGCTAATTTATGTGGCTGTGCCTGAACAGAACGAAAACCAAGGGGAGGGGATCCATCTACCTTCACTTTGTAGTAGGGTGGTGGTATGAGTTAGTTTGTACGTCCGAAGGTTAAATACTACTTATTAACCGAGAGTGAGGTCATTACCGAGTCCTTTTTGTATTGACCGAGCGATAGCAAGGTCAATACATTAAGGACTCGGTCTGAGATTTCCCTGTAATGACCGAACGGACGAGGTTAATAAGTTATTTATTATATGGCCTTTTTAGTGCTATTCTTGAAAAGAATATAATAAACTGAACACCGCAAGTAATTTTCCACTTCCGCTTGCGCGCGCTACGGCTTTCTTCGTCGCTCATACTAAAGAAGTATCTGTGTGCTAGTTTTTCTCTCAGTTATTGAAAATATAGTAGTACTTTGTCCATCTTTTCTGTTGTTTTTGCCCACGCGTACATAGTTTTTTACTCACAACTCAAAAGAGCCGTCGAGCCGAAAAAAATATTTCATAATGCCCGCTCAGCAGCCAATCAGAGTGCGCGTACTTTTGTAGCCATATAATAAAAAGTGATAAATACTTTAATAACCAGTTATTAACCGAGAGTGAGGCCTTTACGGGAAAATCTCAGACCGAGACCATGCCATATTGACCGAGCGATAGCGAGGTGATTACGGCAAGGCCGAGGTTTGAGATCTTCCCGTAAAGAGCGAACGTTCAATGTTAATAAGTTGTTTATTATATGGCTTTTCGCTTTGATTTTGCCGGCCTGCAATCGGCCCGTGGGCATTACGGGAGACTAATACTCTAGAATTAACCAATCAGAGCGCGCGTTATTTCGGCTGGAAACAAAAGCAATATAGTAATTACTGCTTATTTATCGAGAGTTTATTGAGAAGAAGGTCAACCTACCTTTCCCCAGATACGAAAAATCCAACCAAGAACATTGTTAGTAAACTCATCCTCGTGTCCATATTTGCACTTCTCGCCGCAGGAAAAACGGCTGAAATACAAAGTGCATACATCCTGTTATTTAAACAATTGTCTCGATTTTTCTGTGGACATAATCTGTTCCGAGAAGGGGACAGTTTGTTCCATGGCGACACTCGAGGAAAGTTACGAGAAGACCTCGCTCTTTTTGCCCATATGTTCTAGATAGCTATTATTGAAATAAACATCAAATGCCGAGAAGTCGGCAGAATAGGAGCCTAGTTCTGGTCACAAGACAAGACAAGTCAAGACAACTTTATTACATTTTTGTAGAATACATTACTAACAGACCTGGCGCCGCAGGTCGCAAAAGCTAGTCGAGGCGAGCCAGGAACAATAAAATAAATGAAATCTGCTAATCTTAGTTTAAAAGGAACGTATTACAGGAAAAGCAAAAGCAAAGGAAGAAGTACTTAAGGGCGACTCGTAGCTTACAAGGAAGTTTAAAACCGAGCGGTGAAATTTAAAGTTCATTATCTCGAATTGATAAAAGAAATTTTATTTAACAACACTAGCCAAATATATAGGAGCAACATAATAACTCCATTTATTATCCAACTCTGCTTCGTAGAGTACAAATATCGCGCGAAACGAGTACAAATATCACACGATATTTGTACTCGCCTCATTCCTCCCGGCCGCGTGAAGTTCAAAACCTTGGCAAGTCAGAATTTTGGGAAAAAAAATCGTTGGATAATAAATATATCTTATTAGACGTTTTGGTGTGTAGTATCGCTGTATATTTTTACTCGTTGTTTGTATTTTGACTCGCCCTACGGGCTCGTCAAAATACCGCACAACTCGTAAAATTAATATACAGCGATACTACACACCAAAACGTCTAATAAGATATATGTACTGGCAAAACCAGAAGAAACAACCGCTCGCACTTTCCCTTCGTGAATTGGTTACCGCGGGGACGTTTAAATTTCATTGGCTTTTCCATTGCATTAATTCGATTACACTCGTTAACTTTTCAACCTACAACAAATAATTCCGTCTGTATCTGGCCAAATTTAAGATAATCTGAAATCAATAGAAAACAGTTCTCCGCTAGCCAGAAAATTCCAACCCAATAACTCTATATCTACTGACAAAAGTCTTACGTAGGCGATGAATAGATCATACCTATAGTTAATTCGCATCACGTCCCAATTTGAAACTTCATCAGCACTAACGGCCGGTTTGTTGGCATCAATTGCGCGTCTACGTGATTACAAATTTATAAAATAATTGACATACTACGCGCGCTCTGATTGGTCAATAGAGACTAGTTGCAAAACCTATGTTCTAATGTACGATAAACACATAGAAAAGTGGTTACGTCACTATTCCCGTAATGGCCGAAGAGAATCATGAATTTCTCCCAATGTCGGATTTTGGTCTGGAAAGATTAGAAGGTGAAAATCAAGATAAAACAATCTAAACCAACGAATGAAAACAATATTTGTCGTGGTCGAAAGATAAGATCGATCTTGACAGCTCAACGGGAATGCCGAACACTAGCGACAGAAAACGGATTTCGCTGGCTGAGATGTGAATAACACGGATATCTTTCATTCAACTTACACATGGAAATTTACTTGGAAAAACAGGACCAGAAGTTGGTTTCGATATACAAGTTTACATGCTTAAACGTTTTTGTCCATTGGAAAACTTTTACGCCGATTCCGTTTACGCTTACGTTTGACGGGATTTCTAAGGGCTTTCGGTGGTTTCCGCGGTGTGTGGAAGATGCATTTCTGACTACAGGTGGGCTCAACTGATCAATTTGAGTTGCTAAAAAGCAGGGAGAATATTTCTTACTAGTTGAAATTTAAGCCTAGGAGAAATTTCGAGTTTAAACTCAATGCATGCATGCTAGCACGATAGATGAATTTGGTTTCCGTGAGCTTAGCTTTCAAGCGATAGCTTTCATTTAACAAAATTCGGAGAGACACGCACTCCATAGCCCTCAACATAAATTAATATAAATAAACATAACGACATAATTAATTCTAAAAAAATTTCGGAAGTAGCGTTTCTGTAACTAACCTTTATTCCATCCGCAACCCTTTGGAAAGTTATCGTTGAATCACTTCACGAAGCGTATGAAGTTTGTACATGTACTACCTGCAAACTGTCCGTACAGTCTTTTACTTTCGCGATGGCCGATTCCGCCTAAACATCTCTGCATTTCCCCGTCAAAATACTTCGGAATTAATTAATGTACTTTTTGCCTTTCACCTATTACCTTTACCTTTCCTTTCTTAAAACGTTTTTAGCGTGGCATGTTTTCCTCGCTTTGCTCTGCTGTGTCCGGCGCCGAGTCTGTGCTTTCATTCTGTCAGGCGCTGTGATTGGTTTGTCGCGTCATGAATTTGATGAGAATAAGCAACTTGATCACGAAAGTACAATAAATTTCCTCTTCTTGACAAACGTTTTCCTTAGTCGAAAAGCTTGTAAATCACTCGCCTAACGGCTCGTGATTTACAAGCCTAACGGCTCGTGATTTACAAGCTTTTCCCCCAACATCCCGCGTGGTTTATTGCGCCGGTAAACCCATAGAAAGAGTGGTCTATTGCTTAAACAGCTTCTAATAGTATCAGAAGCTTCGAATATCTCAAAATTTATATGATTTCAAAGAAATATATTTTCTTTACAATGTACGAAAGACTATTACTTCTCTTGTTAACATGAAAGAAACAAAGTATCGTCCAACGTTATCATTTTGCATCTTTAACGGTGGAATAATTTCAGTATTGTAATTTTAATTATATATTGTAAATATTCATCTTAAGGCGGGGGGTAAACATGAATAGGCGTGAAATTTGAAGTGACCCTGAGCATGAGCAGGCAGTGGGTGTGATCAAGAATCCTTCTTATCCAACCACTATGTATATTACTAATCTACACCCTCTTGCTGGAAAATCTACTTAGAAGAATTACTTACTAAACAGGGCGTTCCGTTTTCAATTCAGTCTTCAGCGATCAGTGTACCCTTCGCTAAAGTCAGTTTCTGATGGGTTCTTAACAGAATTCATTGAAATGTAATTTACAGCTAAAAATGGAAAACAGAGTAACGTTGACTTACTAGGCGACAAGTTGGCGCATGTCCAGTGACATTTTGTTTCGTTGTTTCTGTGAAATTATATCGAAATTATAACTTGGATGTTTGCCAGCACTGAATGGTAAAAGATCTATTGAGATCATTTAAGAAACTTGAATCAAACAGAAATAGTAGCTATACCAACAATTATGTTTGTATTCACTTTCATATCGAATTTAAGGCTTACTGGTATGCAAGACCATGTTCATCAGAAACCTCAAGGTTCAAGGATCGAAAATAAATATTGTATCCTTGGCAATAGTATTGATTTTGCGAAGCACGTAGAAAGGCGCACTGGTGTTGATATTCATGCACATTTGTTTGCGATAATACGAAAGATAATACGCTATTTTTTTAATCATTGTGTCTCTATAGAGAGTTAGGTTGTCCATGTATTTCTGTCTACAAGACGATCGTAAAAACAACGCTGGGTGAACAATTATTCCCTCCAATAGGTAATGGTAATAGGACTGAGTGGAGTCCAATTCGGTCTGTAATCATACAAGTGAAAACAAAATCGGACGCTATGGTTACAGACCGAATTGGACGACACAAAGTCTTCTAACCAATTAATCATAAAAACTACAATTTCCGAGAAAAGAGGAATGGCCAAGATATGAAAGAAAGGGCAAATTTGCATTAAAATTCTGAAAAATGAGGCCTTAATTGTTCCATGTCGCTCTGAAATCGAGATTGGTTGATTTAAACTACAACTTTGAATGTGATTGGTTTATTTAAACTACAACTTTGAATGTGATTGGCTTATTGAACTGTCCGATAATTAACTGTCCAATAACAAACGGTCCGAAAACAAATTGGCAAATAGATGAGTCGAAAATAGGAGTTTTTTAAACCAATCACAATCGAGGAAATTGCAATTTTTATAATTGAGGTGGTTATTGCACAATATTTACCGATCTCGTGCCGCCAAACGACAAGGTAAATATCCGCCCCTGGCATCGAAAGAGGTGGATAATTGTTTTGGTATATACTAAACCAGCAGGACAAAAACAAAAAACACACAAAGCGACTCAGAATACTTTGATACGTCATTCTAAAGTAAATTCCCATGCAAAATGTGCAACAGCGCAAGAAAAGTCAATGATACATCAACTGATCAAAAAGAGGTTTCAGAGTTTTATGAAAATCAAAAAGTGGTTGATTCATTGATCTGTGGAAAAGACTTTTGATTAGTTCAGTTCAGTTTTCTTAAATTTGAGGGAAGATTCATTAGCTTACCCGTTGGAGATCTATAGTCCACATGCGTTCGAAACCTCTCTGCTAAACATTTTTTTAAATATCATAGATTTAATTTTTTTTTACCTCAAAACAATAATATTATTTGGGAGAAAATATTTTCTCGATTGGGGTGGTGTCGTGTAGCGACGAAGCCCAAAACGAGAATATATTTTCTCCCAACGCCGCCCATATATACACTTTATTTGCACGGATATTCTGCAGATTGCGTAGTATTTTTCACAGCGTATCATATTATAGACCGTTAAAGGAGGGATTTATTATTCCAGTACTATGTTATTTCGGCGTCTAGTCTTTAAAATATATCTTTGAAACTGGCGTCTACAGGACGCATCATCTGAAATTCGTATTATCTGATCGCATAAGGAGCGGACGAATAACGAAAATAGACCCTAAATAATAAGTATAATAACGGCTCATATTTTGCTCAATCTTTTAAAATAATTATTAAGGCAAAATAGCGTGATAGTGGAAGGAAGATAAAGGAATGAGATATCCAAAATTTAAAGCTGTATACATTCGACGCAAAATGCCAATAACCCAAAGATATTACAAGAACTTGATGCTCTCAAGCCGAAGATAGCCATGCATTACAGCAAGAGCTGGAAACCTCCAGAAATTATTGCGCCGAATCAAAGTAGAACTAAAAGCCATTCGAAAGGAAAGAGATTCACTGAAATGTGCTCTACAAATAGTCTCTAAAGATTTTTGTTATCGAAACCGATTTGTCTTTCAGCCTGATAACGTTAACACTCTTGGCGATTTAAAGCCTAAGGGTCTTCAAGAATTCGTTTCGGCAGGAAAAAAGAGGAAGCCGCAATCGTTAACTACCAAACGGATGCAAAACAATAATGACAGAATTTAGGAGCTGGAGTGGATACACAACCCAGGAAAGAGAAGTTTTCTTAGTTGGTGACTCCGTCTTAAATAACTTATTGAGGAGAAATATGTCTAGCGGTGAGTCAAGGTTTCTTTTTTTCCAGTGTGTACCACATTCGACATTAGGAGACAAACACTTCAGACTTGTAGTACGAAAAAAACGCGGAACGAAATTGTAATCCATGTCGGTACTAACAGTGTTCGATCCTGCACATTTGCTCGTGACTTTCCTGATGAGATTGCTAATTAGCCTCTATGATAAACGAAGAACCCTTGGCAGAATTGGCGACACCTGGCCTTGTTCCTAGATCTAGAGCTTTCAAAGTGTCTGGAGTTAACATCCTTGTTTTGTATTTAGGAATATGTTATGAGAGTATCGAGGTTGCCCGGGCGCCGGGCGCTTATTTAAAATTTAGGAGAAGATGGGGGGCGCTTATTTATTTTTCCTTACGTTTTGTCGACAGGTCGGTCTAGTGGGAGCCTGTTTCTGGTCACTGACACAGGAAGAGTTAAAAATAGAGATATATAATAATTCTAAAAAATAATAATAAATAAATAAATAAAGCACGAACGAAGCAAGGACTGCGCTAGACCCATGGTCGCGCCGTTAAAAATCCCATGTAAAAATGGATTCAATTTTCAGCATTAGTTATGTGGATGTTTTGACTGCGAACGTTACACGTAGCCATCATTAATACTCCAATCTCTTAAAGGGAGAAGCTACGTACATGTAAAAAAAAGTTACTCTCAGGAGAGGAGTGCCCGGTTACTACAGACGATTTCAAGTTCGGTGCCCTAACCACTCGGCCACGCTGCCTCTCAGCAATTAAAGCCACGTTTGTCCTAAGATCGATTCTTAAAAAATTGAAACGACATTGATGAGCCTTAGTTTTTGTTGTCAGGTGTATAGGCAAATTGTTTAATGACAACATTGAAGACTTTTTTCTCCGTTTTCTTTGCTGCTGAGTTAATAATATGCGTCCAAAATGTTCCGTGTGAAGAGAAAAAACGTTACGTGACCTCGCGCCTGTGTGGCGTACTTAAGCTTACTTGTATCCTTGACAGCAGTTATCATTTTCAGAAGCACGTAAAAAGACAAATGTAAAATATTGCGTATATTTCTACTATCCGACAGTTGCCTCTCAGGCGATAAACACCGGCATCCTTTTTTTTTCATTTATGTAGAAAAGCAGTGTAAATACATTTCTTTCTGTGATAAATTGTATAGAACAAATATGGGTGTGGGTGTGATCAAGAATCCTTCTGATCCAACCACTATGTATATCACCAATCTACACCCTCTTGCTGGAAAATCTACTTAGAGGAATTACTTACTAAACAGGGCGTTCCGTTTTCAATTCAATCTTCCGCGATCAGTGTACCCTTTGCTAAAGGTCAGTTTCAGGTGTATCAGTAGGCAACTATTAAATGACAACATTGCAGACTTTTTTATCCGCCGTTTTCCACGCTGCTGAGTCACTAATATGCGTCCAAAATGTTCCGTGTGAAGAGAACAAACGTTACGTGACCTCGTGCCTGTGTGATTTACTTAAGCTTACATATATCCTTGACAGCAGTTATCATTTTCAGAAGCACGTAAAAAGACAAATGTTAAATTTGCGTATATTCCTACTATCCGACAGTTGACTCTCAGGCGACAAAGACTGGCATCCTTTTTCTTTTTTTTTTTTCATTTATGTAGAAAAGGAGTGTAAATACATTTCTTTCTGTGATAAATTATATAGAACAAATAAGGATTCACCCAACTAAAGCTCCCATCTTTACGAGAGGCAACAGCCTTTGACCCTGAGCATGAGCAGCATGCAGGCAGTGGGTGTGATCAAAAATCCTTCTGATCCAACCACTATGTATATCACTAATCTACACCCTCTTGCTGGAATGTCTACTTAGAATAATACTTACTAAACAGGGCGTTCTGTTTTCAATTCAATCTTCCGCGATCAGTGTACCCTTTGCTAAAGGTCAGTTTCTGTTGGGTTCTAAACATAAATAATTGAATTATGTCTTATTCACCTTTAAATTGAATTTAAGGCTTACTGGTATGTCGCGCATGACCGTAACGCTTACGAAGACAAAGATTATGAAGTGGCAATAACGAGCAAGCACGTGCGTAGTGAGGTGATACCTTTGCGACTGAGGTTTGAATTAAAGTTTATAGACGAAACGTGACCTTTGAAGGCCAAATTAATAGCAAAGCAAGGCCATGTTCATCAGAAATCTCAAGGCTCAAGGATCGAAAATAGATATTGTATCCTTGGCAATAGTATTGATTTTGCGAAGCACGTAGAAAGGCGCACTGGTGTTGATATTCATGCACGTTGTTTGTGAAAATCTCTATAGACTGCTAGGTTGTCCTTGTATTTCTGTCTACAAGATGATACTCTCCTCGTCAATAAAATAACGCTGGGTTAACAATTATTCCCTCCAATAGGGGTGGTTATTGCACAATATTACCGATTTTGTTGTTTCATTTCTCGTCCACAAAATGGGGGAAGGGGAGGGTGGCGCTTATTCGAGGGGGGCGGGACTCTTATTTAAAATTTTTGCCGATATGAGGGGCGCTTATTCAAAGGGGGCGCTAATTCGATTGGGGTCGCTTATTCGAGGATTTACGGTATATGTTTTAACTAGACAATTTAAGATTCTTCCTTTCTCTAAAGGGCAAAACTAGTTAACAAAGACAACTGATCACTCATATTCGATACTAATAACACTTCTCTCTGATCTGAAGAATCGGTGTGTCATACCAGGCTTTATTGCCCTTCAGTCTGGCTGCAAAATAATTTTAACGCCATCCAAGCCATGATGGGACAAATAATCCGACGTTGTGTCGACATTGTTGTAAGTCCACGTTGTTCTAAGAGTATTCAAAAGAATCTTTTCAGCCTTAAGTCGGCAGAAAAAATACAAATGTTCAGCCTGGATCGGGAGAACAATTTTCGTTGTGTAACCAGAATAGCTGTGGCTATGTTGACTAGCTATTGTTATATTTCTGCCGAGCATGACCAGCTGAAGAGAAGTGAACTCCACTTGAAGACTCCTTGAACACCAAAGAAACTCCCCTTGATTAGAACATTGTGGACTGGAAATATATAGAGTTTTACGGATACCGGCACTTCCAGCAAGGGTTTGCCATTGAATTTCAATGCATTTGGCCATCGCTAAATACAAATAGTTTACTCGCTCATATTGACGACACTAAATTCGTTATTAGCGATTCTAAAACTTCTGCTGGGATTTGAAGAAGTACATTGTTAGGAGAGACCGCCAAGTTAATGGGAGAATGCTGAATGTATTTATCAACGAAATAATGGTGAAAATTATCATATCAGAGATCACTTATGTGATGACCAAGTTGAATGCCTTGTGATCGAAATTATTAGACCGCATTCTAGATCCTTCCTAATAAGTACATTTATTGCCCATTTGAAAACCGGTAGATAAAATTTAGTCCGAGCTCAAAGATTTCTACCTGCTAGGAGATCTGAATTTCAAAATTTTGCGCTATCAATTATATTTCGTTGATTTAACGAATATATCCGATATTAAGGGCCTGTTTACATGGAGGTGGGGGACCCCAGGTAGGTGAGGTAACCCGCCTAGCCGTGGTCGAAAAATGGCCAGCGTTTACATGCAAACTTACAACCCCGGGGTCCCAGGGTGACTTTACTTGACGTTGTTGCGTGGACGCTAGGCATGTAAACATTGAAAATGGCGGACGAACGACGCATTTTGGCGGTCAGTGTTATTTTATCTTTATTTTCTGCTCTCGCTGCAGCATTTCAATGCTGTGGCGTTTTACTATCACTTTTGATGATACAGAGCCTCCGCCAGAGGCAGTTAACGGCCATATTGTTCTGGTTCAAATTTTTACGCGCTTTGGCGCGCTTGCAAATGTAACATGAACTCGACCCCGGCTAGGCGGGTTACCCCACCTCGAGTCGTTTACATGGCAAAATGCGACCCCGGCTAGGCGGGTTACCCTACCTGGCAGACCGGGCAACCCGCCTTGGCGGGTTACCCCACCTATCATGTAAACATGATCAAATAAAAATGAGAGATTATATGGAGAGGCGGGTTACCTCACCTACCTGGGGTCCCCCACCTCCATGTAAACAGGCCCTTACAGGGAGAGTCAAATGGTTTCTGAGCCAACTACTGTCACCTCACGCATATTGATT
>OZ026606.1:12058296-12075796 GCA_964020085.1 Micromussa lordhowensis
TCTCTTAATATTAATATTGCTCAAAACTTAAAGAACATATTAATTAAAACGACTCACTTTGCTTACTTTTTTAGTTGTAATTATTAATAGCTGGACTGATGAAAGTAAATAAGAAAACACATCTAAATAGCATCAAAAAGAAATTTACGACGCGTGACAATGAAAGGATATTCTTCTAAGAAATGTGAATCCAAAACATACAAAAATTAAAATTTATAAACTGTTTAAACCAAGATATTTTTCAATTTTGGCAAGATCATTCTATGGTTGGCCACTTGTGTCAGAGGTCCACGCCCTACACCATGAATGCCCTTAATGATTTTCTTTCCATAGACGTCTTGGAAGTTATTTCAGTAATAAACCCCTTCAAGTGGCTGGTGTGTCGGCTAATAATGTCCACGGCTGGGAAAAAAATGTCCGAAAAATGAATATTTGGCCGAGAAGTGAAGACTCGAGGACAAATGTTAAATTTTGAGGACAATGTCTCAGCCAAGGGCGTTATCAGATATTTTGCAAATTTTTGCAAGATCATTTCATGGTTGGCTAGCTCGTGTCAAAGGTTCTCTGTCTACAGCGCGAATGCTATTTAATAATTTTCTTTCCATTTTCAGTATCGCGCGTAAACTACTCGTGAAAAGTCACTGTTTATGTGATGGTGAATGCCCGCGATTAACCGGATATCAAGTAACTTAAATAACTTTATTTCCACTGTGATTGGACCTGATCGATAAACTGTCATGTGAATAAACCCTCGCAACGCCCCTTAGATCAAACCTCGAAAACTCGGCGTTGTTTAGCTTATACTCGTTCGTTCGTATTTTGTTGACTTTTTTACACTTTCCGATCTAAAACCGGAGCAAGAAGTTGCCGTTATAGCCTAGTCCGTGGACGGGATGTCCTTGCAATCCATTTATCAAATACTCGTGGGAGTGAAGGAGAAAATTTGAAAACCTTTTGCATGTATTCCCATGCTCTGTCCAGTGTAAAATGGGGTTGACGGGCCTACTCCTACGGTTCGTGACACTTGTACATTTGCTGTTTTTTTCGGTCTCTCAACCTTTCTTTGCTTTACATGTGTTAATGAGGGACACTTTATGCTGTTATTTATAGGAACTTCAAGTACAGTGGAGCCTTCAGACAGTGCTTTTTTCAAATTTGTAGAGGTCTATATGGTTACCGCTGTTATATGCATGTCGCTTCGCAGAGTTTGACACGTCTGACATGCTTACAATTTGTATCACCTCATTTCTATTGCAAGATATGGTTTTTAAAAAGTGTCTAAGTATTGGCTTTCGAGGGAGAACGTTTGACATATTTCGTGACCATGTATTGTGCACATCTATTGTACCGCCTGCAATATTATATACACACCTGAAACGGACCATTCGGCAATAATATATGATACATATAAAATCCGAATTAAGAATTCAAACAGAATAAAACTAGGGGCTCTGGCTTCTGGAAGTTTAACCAGTCGCTGTTTTAAGATGAAACTTGTGTTTCCAAGCTACGTACAGAAATACCTAATTTTAAACAAAAAATAGGTTGACGTTGAGGACCTAAGCCTCAAATGGGATAAGAGGTTTTCCAATTAAATATTCTAAAAAAAAAAGCAAAGAAAAGAAAATCTGCGTAAATCAATCTTGAAAATTAAATGAACGTGCTTTTCAAAAAAGCTGAAGCACAACCTAATAACAAGCAAATTATCTATGAAATCTATGATACCAGATTGCGATTGAAGAGTATTATCAGTATAAGACTAAAGATGCGATCCTTAGAAGTAGAGTCAGATGGCACAAGCTTGGGGTTTTTATCCCTTTGACTTAGGTCCTTTTTTTTACTTTGTTGTTCTTCAGAACTTAGACTTAGTGTGCATTTTTGTTTTGACTAATCTGTGGTGTCTTCTTTTTCCCTTTTACTTTCGAAAATTAATGTTTTGTAATTTAATCATATTTCTGCACGTAAAATTATTAAAACCTATGTAATTGCAAATTACAAACTAAGCGATTAATAAGAAAGAAAGAAAGAAAATTCCGCTTTTCCAAAGCGGAAAAATGGCCAGTGTACTATTTCTTTAACCATTTGAAATCATCTGGTTTCAGAGCTATAACAGTGTTTGAACTCGAAAAGGGTGTCCACATCTTTTCTAGAACAATATCATTTTGCTTCAATTCTTACCTAACACGTATTTAGCTCCACCTAATGAAACTTATCGTGTCGTCCGAAATAGCCTCTTTTAAGTATCAAACCGATCTCCCGATAGAAGGAAATTAGGTGATCATAGACGTAAGATTAATGAGAAAATGACAAAGGCAGTTAGCCCGTTTCAATCTATGCGAGCTCAACTTTGTTGTTTAACTTAACATTTGTTGTATTTCACAGTTCTTTAATAATGATCTATTGTTGATTTTCAGTACTTACACATTTCATTTTAACATTTGACAATGACATGAACGTTTCGTCAGGGTGGAAACGTCGTCGATTTCTTAACTTGAAAGGAGTTTTACATGATCTTAGGCAATATTTCATCGCGGATAATCATTGTTGAATTTATTTGTCTGGATTTATGAAAGCGGTGTTAAAGAAATCAAGCGGGGTTTTTTTAGTTTACTTTTCAAGTATTATTTTTATTTCTTATTTTTTACTTTCCCTATGGCGGTAGCTTGTTAATCTTACCTAGTATGAGATGTAGAGAACTTTTCTTTTTTCTAATCATCATTATTTATGGCTATCCACCCCCTTCCCTTTACAATTGGTTTTAGGTCGTTTTAGGTTTAGCCCAGGCTACACTCTGCATTTCAGTTCGCGCGGTGACTTCGAGGAGAAGCCGATCGATAAGCGTTCTGTAACTGCTGTCTACAGGACTTCTGCCCGAGGACATCATTAAGTCCAATGAAGGTGCGAGTCTAACGATTTGCTAGCAGGCGTCGTCAATTATAGTACAAGTAAACGGCCCTGAGATGTATAAATGGGTCGTCATTTAGCCCCGTGATTGTAGGGGTGTTTGCACTGTGGCGATAATGCTGTGCTTGCTTTAGACAGCAAAGAGCTTTAGCCACATCAGTTTAGGGCTTACACGTGCAATGGACTAGACCCTTCTAGCTGCTGTTGGCGTTATTTGGCCTGTACTTTGATGTGGTTTTAGACTTCTGTTGTACTGTTGAAACGCTACTTTCCCTCTCGATGATCTCGTCAAAGGCTGATCGTGAGTAGCATTTTCCAGCTTGTTTTCTCAAATTTAGGCGTTTTCTGCCAAGCTGACTATGAGAACTGGCTGTCATGGATCCGCTAGCACTGAAGAAAGTTATTTGTGCAGCTTCCGGTCAATAATTGACGTGGTGACTGAACATGCAGAGTGTTCGCTTACTCGTAATTGTGGCCTAGTTTGTTTGAAGTTCAATCGATTCTTGATGTAGGAAGCTCTTGTTCAGTCCATTTAGGAGTATGCAGGCCTTTCAAAAGCTATAGTTCAGCTCTCCCGGGCGCGGTTTTGTCATGTCCCGGCAGGTTTGTGTTGACTAGTTGGAATCACTCTGAACTAAATTTTACAATTCGATCAGGATTCAATGAAAATACCTCTTACGATAAGCCTTTGTGAAAGCTAGCTCTAGGACAGAATTATCAGCGACAAGTCAAATTCTGTGGCTATGTTTTTGCGAATACAACATAGAAAAAGCGTGTTTTATTGCTTTAAGCTTCATTACCTCTGTATCATAAAGCAAATAAAGAAGCCTAATCCGTGAATTACACTGTGATAAAACACGACGGACATTTGAGAACACTCGAGAAAACACTCGAGCCTGTGGCTCGTGTTTTCCCTCGTGTTCTCAAATGCCCGTCGTGTTTTATCACAGTGTAATACACTGCTCAGGCTTCAGTTAAACAAAATTCCAAATGACCTAAAACTTGTATTTTTCACTTGGCAAAGTTTTTTTCAATTTTGGATAGCTTTAGTCGGCCCTTAAGGCAAACTGCTCTTTAAGCTTCCCAAATTCTCGGAGTTAGGTTTGCGGGGAGAAGTTGAAGAAATTCCATACCGTTTCCCTAAAGTTTCACATTGGCAATCAAAAGCAAAAAGTGAAGACCTTTTATTTTCACAATTTATTTCCCCGAAGATTCCACTGTTCGAGTTAACAATGCAACACACTTCACTTAAATTTTCAGTTGTCAGTTGTACTTTAATTTGTAACGTACAAATCGGTGTTTTAAACAAAATTCCATGTATATATATATGTGCCTTTTCGCTGAAATAGTATTTATAAACAGGAGGCGAATTACAGGTCTGTAACCATTTTCTGAGGTAACGAATTTTGTAATCAGGATTTCATCGCCACATTGCTATAAACAAAGATTTTGAATGATTTGATTATGTTAAAGATATATACGTAACAGTCAAGCTTCGTCCTCAGTAAGCGCTTGCTTTGTGGCTTCTCTTGTTCACAGGGACCACAGTTAAAGCGGGTGTTTTGGATCTTCTCGTGCAGTAAGCGTCGTTGAAGTTTCCTCTTTTGACATTTGTGTCCAGTCTTTGCGCTTCCATGTTGTTACCAGCGGGACGGTATCGTCCGACAACGTAGACGCATACATATCCGGGATATTTGGCATTCTTTCCAACGGCGTATCCAACCCCAAGCTTTCTGCTGCCAGACCAAACAACCTCAGTGAAATGGCCTACGCGGGGTGCAAACCTTGGCTTGTTAAAGTCATATTCACAGACCTCATCATACCTGTGAAAGAAAACAATATGCAAATGATGTTAGGATAACAAATGATAGGAGAATATGATGTCCACTGACCCAGGAAGAATAAATATATCTTATTAGACGTTTTGGTGTGTAGTATCGCTGTATATTTTTACGAGTTGTGCGGTATTTTGACGAGCCCGTAGGGCGAGTCAAAATACAAACAACGAGTAAAAATATACAGCGATACTACACACTAAAACGTCTAAAAAGAGATTTATTATCCAACGACTTCTTTTCCCAAAATTCTGACTTGCCAAGGTTTTGAACTTCACGCGGCCGGGAGGAATGAGACGAGTACAAATATCTGTTATTTGGACTCGTTTCGCGTGATATTTGTACTCTACGAAGCAGAGTTGGATAATAATAGATGTAAAAACATATCGCATCTTGCTCATATTGGATATGGCTTATTATTATTATTTATCGTGTAGGGATGATTGTTTACTGGGAAATTTAACGCTTGTAAACTTCATAGGAAACCGAGTGGCGTATTCTCCATGATCTCACAAGTGAGGACATTTTTGACGTCATTTCTCGCGCTTTTCCACGTTCAAACAGTCTCCTTCTCTGTCCAATAAAAAAATTACAATGCGACTTGAAGATATGAATTCTATGTGCTAAAAACAGTATTTTACTTCCTCTCGGTGCTAGTTGTTTTGTCTTTTTTTTTGAAGATTGTTTTAAGCACTGGAAAATAAAATTCATATATTCGCGCGGCCGTTTGATATCGTCTATATAATGTAACATTAACAGTTAACCCGAGAATAGCTGCTGGTTTGGCCGCCAGAAGCGACTGTATTGGCATGGCAGGATTAAGAAGAAATTTGGACAATTCCTACTTAGCAGTCCTTGAATATAAAATCGGGGCCGAAGGATCAATTTTTTGTTGTTCAAGAATGTTTTTCACTTCTTTTCTTTTGTGTAGTTTGAGATTGCTCAAGCTCAAAATTGAAAAACAAAACATATCATCAGAAAACCTCACCAAAAAATATAACACTGAAATCCAAATTCTCGCTAATCTTGGGTAACCTTAATCGGGCTTTGAACAACCCGGTCCGGGTCTTAATATATGTAAACGAGAAATTTACTACTAGACTTAAAACCAGCGAGGCATTTTAATCGTACCTCATGAAAGATTCACTCGCCAACTAGATTGCGATAAGCAATTCAACTTTGGTCGTTATTTATTCGACTTTCTAATCGAATCCGAATGAGTTGAATTTGCCGTTTAAGCAAGGAGTAAGAAAAAATGTGGGTATTTGTTTCATACATTCATAGTGAACAAGGAGTTAAGGAGGCTGGCATCAGTTTCCAGCACTTTTCTAACAGCTATATTTTGAAGGATGAATACTGCCTCTGTTTAACAAGTGATGCTACAGTAATGGCATTATTTAAGTGTCGTATGTATTTAGCACTGTTGTGCTAATTGGGGACACTGTAAATAAATCATGAACCAAATATTTCAAATAGAACATAAACTGCTAAGAATCCCAACTGGTGGGAGGTTGACCAGTTGGCTATTACACAACGCGGTCGAGGAGTTGAACTCGGGACTACCGATAATAAATCCAGGTAGTGCTAGGATGAACCAGGGACCTCCAGATTTCAAATCCAGCGCCCTAAACCACCCGGCCACGCCACCTCACAACTTGCGATTGCAACTTGGGAAACAAGTTGCAATCATCTATTTTACATAACAGGTTACCATAGCAACAATATGACCTGCTAAAAACACCCTTAATTTTAGCTTTAAGCGCAAGTTTTAAAGTGGCTCTGAACCCACTCCACAGAATTTTTTAAACTTTGCAAAAGTTGCATTTTATCATGCTTATTTTAAATCAATAATAAAAAATAGCGGTCACCGAGCTCGTTTTTGAATTATAAGCGCTTAAAGCTAAAATTAAGCGTGTTTTTAACAGGTCGTATTGTTGCTATGGTAACCTTTTATGTAAAATAGATGATTATTGCAACTTGTTTCCCAATGATTGGGAATTATGATACCATTACTGTAGCATCACTTGTTAAACACTGGTAGTATTCATCCTTCAAAGTATAGCTGCTAGAAAAGTGCTAGCCTCCATAAATACTTAATGAGAAAAATATAGAGAGGATATTACACGGTGGTGCACTCGTATATTACATCAACTTGAATCCTTACACACTTACCAGCGCTTAGCAACATTTCCCACCATTTTGCTGATTTTCTGGAAGGTCAAGGGCCGGTTTCTCGCTGGCGTACACGACATTCCAATGTTTTCCCCCACTCTCTTTCTTGCCAGGATTGTACTTGATTGGTGTTCCAAAACTCCTTTAAAGGCCAATTGCTGGGCAAAATTTTGGGCGTCACAGGTCATCTGCTCATCGAGCTGCAGGGCAGGGGAGCCATGGGTACGACGGTATGCATTGTGAACTGCCTTGACCGCTTTGGCAACTATTACTACGTATACTAAAATGATGAAAACGAAAAGTAAGACCATTATGATCTCTTCATGATTACTCAGGCTACTGCTTGAGTCCTTAAGCCCTATTCAGAACAGGTTTTCAAGAAGAAGACGGGGGTAGCAGAATTAGCTTTCCTCCATCCCCATACCCTTCCGTAATTGGAATAATATATAAACAATAGTCTCCATTTGGCGCAAAAATATGCTCAGATGTTTGTCCGCGGACATTATCGGTTCCGAGAAGCGAACACGTTGAGCTTTGAGGAACAGATAATGTCCAAGGACAAATGTCCGAGTATATTTTTGCGCCATATGGAGGCCATTGGCTTTAATATTATATATTAAGTTCTACTACGACATTTTATACCAAATTGTTTCCATAACATTTTAGATAAATGCAAGAACTATAGCAGTTTTTGCTTGAATAATGAGAAAAGTTACACACAGTTAATGTTCATTACGATCATCTTGACTATGTCTCGTCATCATTGTCATTGTCATTTCGTCCGTCCGTAGCGGAGGTCGCAAAACAAGTGAAAAGTAGTTGAAAATGTTTATTAAGGAGGCTCGAAAGGGTATTTTTGTTGATGTAGTGTTTGCTAAACGATTAAAGATTACAAAGAAGGATATTTAATGGTGTAGGCAAACTATATGTCTCCTTGGACCTCTATAGTTGTACTATATTATAAAGGTGCTTATGACGTCATATCAGTTACCATGGCAACACCCCAGGTCCACAAAAAGGCCCTCTAAATGTCAGTTTTTGTAAAATATCTGAAAAACTAATTCGGTGACCTACCTTTTTTATTTCTTTGTTGAAAAGCTCCCTAAATTATTTACCTTTTCAGGCAGTATGAAAAAAATTTATCTAGTGGAATTTAATATATCTTTAAAAAACGCGCTTTATGGCTTGCAGAAAATTCTACTAGATAAATTTCCCTGAAACTTTTATATTTGAAGTGCCATCGTGAATGAAGCGTGCATGCAAAAAATCAAGATAGGTCACCGAGCAAACTTTCGAGCTAAATACAAATGTTTTTCGCAGGTTTTATTTCCGGTTCGCGCGATTTTACGCATCATTAACTTCCGGTGTACTGATTTTAATACTGATTCAGCTGACGCGTGCATCTTAGTTATGGCGTGTGTAGATTGCGCGCGCGCGTGCACCTAAAAACCCTTTCGAGCCTCCTTAAATGTCACTTCGTCCTCAAACATTTGTTGTTCAGTAATTCTCGAATAACCTAGTTGCAGTTTAAAATGAAAGCAAACAAATAAACAAAATTTGACTAAAAAAGAGGTTTCAGAAGCTAAAGGAACAGTTTTTCACTTGACTCTTTATGGAACGTCTTCTGTACTAATAATAGCTACAACTTTAACGACAGTCTTCCAGTACTACTCTCGGACTCACAGTACTACACTAGACAAGCTACTGATACTTCAGGGCTCACGTCACTGTCATCACATCAGCACCACTTAGCTTACATTAGCTCATTTTGATGTGATAAACGACTTGAACTGCTATGTCATCGATATGGAGTCTCTAACCTTGTCCAGGAGTTATACAGATTTTCCCTGGAGCAGTTGGTGTTGAAGTGGCCGTCGCTGGTGGCATGGTTGAAGAAACAGCAGTTGTACTAACAGGAGAAGTAGGTTTGCCTGCAGGCGGAGTTGATGAACCTGGAGAAGCTGTCAAAGATGGTGGTAATGAGGTCGCCGTCGTAACAGTCGGTGGTCCTGTGCTGGAAGTAGTAACACCCGCACCAGTGGCCCCTGTGGCAGTGGTTGGTACCGTTGTACCGGTTGTTGGACCAGATGTGCCTGCTGAAGTAGGTGTTGCGGAAGGAGTAGGTCCTGACGATGTTGTAGCTGGTTGGCTCGCTGTAGTAGAGCCAGGTACAGAAGTAGATCCCCCAGCTGGTGGAGTCGTGCTACCTGTACTGGTAGATCCCCCAGCTGGTGGAGTCGTGCTACCTGTACTGGTAGATCCCCCAACTGGTGGAGTCGTGCTTCCTGCACTGGTAGATCCCCCAACTGGCGGAGTCGTACTACCTGCACTGGTAGATCCCCCAACTGGCGGAGTCGTGCTTCCTATACTGGTAGATCCCCCAACTGGCGGAGTCGTACCACCTGTACTGGTAGATCCTACAGCTGGTGTAGTCGTGGCACCTGTAATGGTAGGTCCTGATGCAGTTGATTGCGAAGCTGTTCCAGATGTTGGAGAAGCAGTAGTCCCCGATGTTGGTTGGGTTGATGCTACAGGGGTCGTGGAAGATGTCGGCGGCATTAAACCAGTCTCAGGGGAAATTTCCTCTCCTACACTAATATCCAACTCGAGTTTTCCATTTTTTAATGATGCAGTACCCTGAACTCTGAATGTGCCTGTTAAGCGCTTCTCTTCCTTTTCAGGTTCAGCTGTACGGAAACACCAAAGCAAATCAATAAAACAATTCGTTAGATTTAATCTTTACTCTACCTGTGCGCGTTGGGTATTTTGATACGATGATAAAGAGCTCACGCGCTGCATAGCGCCGTGTTGGCTATAGTCTCTAGGCGAAAGTCGGTGGAAAATTGTTTTATTAAAACCGCCCACGAAATATCACAAACTAAATAACATAAAAGCAAAAACATGAACCCAACATATTACGCGTACTCTTACTATTATTTATAGAACATGGTGTAATTTCTCAAGATGGCAAGGCCAATGTAAACTCTTGAATGAATGAACATTTTTTGATACAATATAATACAACAGACAACTACATTCATAATAAAAAGTACAGATTGAAACGTTTTAACTGCCTATAACTTTATTCAGCCTTGTTTTTTCTATTGCTGAGCCTTGGCGGCTGAGCAAGTATTGAAACAGAAGTTGCAAGTGTTCATCAATAAAGCTGAGGAACATCCTGGGGATTTGGTGGCCTAGACGAATAGGCAATGAGGAGCTTAATAGACAAGCAGGTCTGCGACCGGTAGAGGAGGAGATAAGGCAAAGAGCTTGGGGTTGGATTGGCCACAGGCTGAGGAGACCAGACGGATGGATACATAGCCAAGAGGACCATAGAGAGGAACCCACAGGGTAAGCGCTAGAGCTGAGAGGGAGATCCCAGCACACCTGGGAACGCACAAGGATGACAGAGTTGGAGGAGAGACAGGTCAGGTGGCCGAAAGTGAATCTGGCGAGAGGGCTGTATCTCCAAAATATTCAATCTGAAGCCATTAGATCCAAAACTTCCCTGTTTGATTACATTAGAGATAATCATGTGTCAGTCATGACGTCACAGATAGCCAAGTGATGTCTCACATTTCAAAATGTCCGCCGTTTTGGATCTGCCTTCTGTCAGAGGAACTCCGAAAATGATTAATAAAAGAAATCCGGAAAAAAATTTACGAATACAAGAAATGCAAAGAAATTGAAATATAATCTAGTTCTAATAAAACCAAAACTATTAGGCTTGAAACTAATCCTAATTCAGTCGGGTTAATAAAAAAACAAACTTTTTTTGAATGTGGTTGTCATAAAAAAATTAAGTCACATGACTAAACGATTGTCACAACCAAAATGTCCCAAATAATGTTTAGGAAAA
Organism: Micromussa lordhowensis; assembly: GCA_964020085.1. Lineage (NCBI taxonomy): Eukaryota > Metazoa > Cnidaria > Anthozoa > Scleractinia > Lobophylliidae > Micromussa > Micromussa lordhowensis. The sequence continues at coordinate 12,069,067 of OZ026606.1, forward strand.
GTTACAAAGTTTGACAACTTTACACGTAGTTTGAAAGTTGTTTAAGCAAGACAAGACCGATTGAAATCACCTCCACTCAAAATACTTGGATTTCAGTATTTCAAAACTTCCATCCCTAATTATCCTATATACCAATCATTTGATTTTGGTCCAGATTATGCCAAATTCCTCTCTGCACAAACGATTCAAGTGGCTTGACAAGTGATTGAAATTAATACGGATGGCTGCAAGAAGTTTATAAATGTTTGAAATAGAGTTTTGAATTGAACACGGGCAAGTGTGTCGACTTCAAACACTTTAATAAACGCCAATAGTGTTTAAACCACGCCAAGTGCAAAAGTCGCCAAAGCTATCTTGAGTTAATGGTTCGAAAGACTAAGATCAATTGGAATGTTTGACCTTTTTCATTGATTGGACTCCTAAATGACAGATTCAGTCAAACATAAGGACTTTAGGGATGGTCTATTTTCTCAAAAAATATGTACGAATTTACACTGAAAACAACAGATTCAAAAAACCAGTGGATTACTCAAGCCGATGGGCTTTATTCTGGGCACAAAATCGAGTTTGCTACACCCTGGCGGTTCATAACCGGATAACCAGTTGCAACTGTTCTGGAAGAGTCATGGATTGTTTATGCAGACAATGGAATGGAACGGGTAAACGTTACAGCTGGTACACATTAAATTTGAGTCAAGTGGTACTTACGAGGAAAGCCTTTTAAAGACATCGCTCACAGTCATACCTTTTGAACTTCCGAATGGATTTCTCCAGAACTGCAGCCGAGGTCTAAGTCTGCCCGGGACCAACGCGGTTTTGCCCCCATATCTCACCGCTTTTAAAGGAATAATTTGTGTTGCAAACAACACAAAAAAGGAAAACGGAATTTTCATTGCCAGCGTCAATGTTGGTTTTAAATTTGTCAAAAAGCGGAAGCCTGCAGCTAAATAAAACGCAATATGATCAGTATACTTTGGTTGAATCAAAACTTCATAACACTCATTACGAGGGCAAATTAAAATTCACATAATAATATATAACAAAAAAACACGAAATCACTGTAATGTATTCACGAATAATTTGTTTTTGTGCAGTCGCCTTATGCTAATGGTCAATTTTCCTTTTACAGAGATAAAATAGTTGATGCACTTCTTTGCGATTTCAATTCAAAATAGATGATATTGTGCAAAGCAATGGAAAAAGGTGACATATTTTACTATTTAGAAAAGGAAGGCGACTCTTAACGAAATTTGTTATGGCAAGAATACGGATTTGACAACTATACAGGAGAAGAAACTAAACTTCTGTCAAGGGAATCAAGTTCAGAATTTATTTTTGGGCTCTTGAAAGCTTACGCTAATCGCCGGCGGGCTTAATTGACTCAGTCAATTCTTACCCCGCCTTAAAAAAAGGAAATGCACTCCTATCTAGACTTCATCATCGTGGTTTGATTCCCCAAATTAAGTAAATATAATATTCGACTACAAATTAGGAGTTTTGTAAACCTACCTATTTACAGCTAGATGCGAGAATAGAATCCTAATTAACGGCTTTGACTAAATGAACTGCCGTTATTGAAAAAACATCGCGCCACGTTTGTCGATAACTGTTGAAGCGGAAAGTCTATGGACTGATCTTATTGGACCAAACTCGAGCAATTTAAATTCCCTTTCTATTAACTCGTCAAATGGGCACGCCTCTTGTCGCGGTGGCCTGTATGTTTAGTTTGAAGTAGGCGTGGCTAAAAACGACGACCTAATGGATGTTGGGATCAAATTACAGAAAAATCATCTAATGTTTAGTTTGTTTATTTGAGAAAATGCGATGCAAAATATCACCTACTTTATAAAAATTGCACAGTTTTGGCTAAAAAAGACTTATTTAGTTTATACTCAAGAATGCGGAGTGCAATTTTGTCAAGTATTTGTTACGGCACTTGACAGGTAACACCGAAGAAGGTGAAAGCTCATCAGGTATCGATGGGCAACTGGTACCTCTCTAAAACCACTTCGGTTATTTGATAGCTTTTATATGATATTTTCATTCAGCGATCACGTCAGGTTTGTATCATCAGCGGTTTTAATAGGAAACATTTGGGAAATCGCTCTATGAAAGTCTCTGTTATAACACAATTAAAACTTTCGCCGTCAAAGAGAACGCATAACGTGACGTGCCTCAGCAATGCATAACTCCTGAGCGAACAGAGCACTTCCGCCTTAGACATGCACCTGATAGGGACTTGCCTCTCAAGACTGCAGCAAATCAACAAATGAATGAATTTTGTACACTTTGGTAATTGATAAACTTTAATACTAAATTTGGCTGAGTGAATGATACAAAAAATCTCAGGGCCAAACGGAAAGGAAGGCTTAAAGCACGAAATATCGATAAATATATTCATGTTGTTCTTGTGGTGAACAATTAATATTTAAGACAATTGAGTGTCTGTGTTTAGTATGTGGGTATAACACAAAACCATTGGAAACCGTAAGTAAGGCTTTGCCTGGTGAAACATCAAGGTTCTTGGGGTAACAAAAGTTTCTCTTGAAACAGTAACGCGCTTTTAGCGTAACTCGTCCGGCCCTTCGTGTCGCCAGAAGCCCCGTGCCCTTAGAAACCCATTGATCGCTTTCTCATGGTCATCATGACTAGCGGCATTGCTCGTGGGCGCGTGCGCACGACGACGACAAAGACGACGCTCAACGTGGCATCCATACTCCAGCTAATAGCATATATCTTTTATTCTAGTTATAGTCAAATGACAGCTGTCAAAACAAGGTATATATCGCGGGCTCAGGTTTAAGACATGGCGATGTCGCGTGTTTTTTTTTTTTTACTTGGCCGCTGCCTAGGTGCTGGGGTTTGATTCGATGCAGGCTTAAGCCAGGTTACTACTCTGATAAGGAGGGGGTACGTACAAAGGCAACATTTCTGTCCGAATTAAACCCTATTATGTTGTTGAATTAGGCATGGCTAATTAGGACATCGAAAACATGTGCCGTGTTTCTATCGAGTTATAGAAACACGAGTGAAAGTTTGGGAGAACAAGTAATGCTGTGGGAGCGAGTGTTTCCACAGCTTTCTCGAGTTCTCCCAAACTTTCACGAGTGTTTCTATAACTCGATCGGAACACGGAGAACATGTTTTCTGTTTCTTTTAGAAAATACCGCGACGAAGAAAAAGAAAAACAACTTGTTTACTTCGACCATCAAAATGTAAATTCTCTTTGTTCGCGCCATCATTACGCAGGAGCCCATCACTAGGAGCTTGCAACTCCAATACTAAGCCTATGTCACGGCATTTTTACAGACCGGTCTATTTTTAGACTTCTTTCGATCCCGCAAAATAGGTCAGTTCCGTTCTACACGAGCGTGCATCGGTAAGGGAAACAATGGCGGCTTTTCCTTTTAATCTTCCAGTGAAAATGCCGACGTCAATTAAAGAATCAAGTCCGTGCTTATGATTTGTCACTGTTGTCCCTGCGGGAGTCTGAATTCGCGGTAAATTCAAGCTAAAAATAGACAGGTCTGTGAAAACGCCGTGACAGGAATATGGGGTAGTAGCTGGCTCCTAGTGATGGGCTCCTGCATTACGTCAACAGCTCGTGCTAGTTCTGTGTTTCTATCGAGTTATAAAAACACGGTTTTAAACCAATCAGCGTGCCTATCTGCTTTGGGTTATTTTCTAAAACTATATATTATTAAGTCCTTGGTGATGTCGGTGATATGCAACAGGTAATTTCGAGTGACTTGAGCCACCTTGTCAAAACGGGCTAATTCCGGGTTAAAAATCAGATGAGTAATGTAACGTTTCAAACTGATAGCTGAGTTAAGAGACCTGTAAAATCTACTGATGGCTTAGAAATGGGATGAAATTTGAACTCGAGATCGTGGAATAACAACTGAGATTACAGAACCCTGATTCAGAACCTGTAACGTTTGCCATTCAACCAGTTCAGTTTATTCACTTTCAGCAGGAGCTTTCAGCTCATAATTATTTTGCACCCAACAAATTAAAATACATTTACAAACATCAAGCCTTTGAGGCAAGGAAGCCAGGGGAAAAAAAGGTTATGTAAAGGACTACCTCAAGAGATATCCAAAAATAAGTAAATTAAATCGAAATAGTGCCATCTGCAGGACAATTTATCTAAACAGATAGATAAATTTTTATTTTCTCACACACAGAAATGATCCTTATTTGCCAAAAACAGATCAGCAAAGCTACTCGCGCAAATTCACAAAAGCGAAGGGAACAACAAAACAAAACAAAAAGCACACAAAAGCACAGTAACATCAAGTAAAATATGCTTTTATATGTGAGCGCAGCAATACCATAAAGCCATTTTGAACTTCATGAGTAAGACAATTACAATTTAGAAGCTTGCAAACGGCGTGAAAATTTCCTCTCATTTGTCCTACAGTAGGCAAACCGAAGGAATTGCACATTATTGCACCTTTTGAGTTTTGAGTGGCTTACTAATAAACTCAAACTATCACCTGGGAAATTCGATTTCACAATTTCCGTTTTTTTTTCCATGACCTGTACTACTAGTGACAACTATTAACATATTAAAATGATATATGACTCATTTTCCGTCGACTACTTGGCACGAGATAAATAACACTTACAAAATTAGGCTTTTGTTCCAAGTTTAATAAGATATGGAAAATTAAACGGTAAGATAATTACTACCCCATAAAGGCCTTATTTCCAAGGTAATATAATCCCTCTTTTAATTTTTGTCTTAGACGTGGTACCCAGTTTTCCTACGTACAATATCATCACGCACGCTGCCTACACTGATGATGTTTTCAGCAGGATTAAAATGCTGTTTGGGCGATCCACGTATGTGGAAAAAAAAAGCCCTACTAGATAAGTTGCATCTAGAACTCCTGAGAATTCTAAAACCCATAGTGATCGAAAAATTACTTGAGAGGAGTTACCTTAGGATGAAGGCCTTTATCGCGGGATATTATAGTTTATGGTCTTCTGGTAGTAGCTTTTAACATTAATATTGTTGTTATTACGAATTAATTAATAATACTATTATATGGCATTCTCATATCTCGATTAGAATAAGATCCAACTTGATTTTCCCGTTTTTCTTGATTTTTGCAGTACCCTCAACTCTGAAGTTGCCTTTATAGGACGCCAGTGGTCCAGCTTTCTCTGTACGGAGACACGAACGAAAACCGCTAAATGATTGGTTATAAATACTGGCTATATAACAAAAATTATTCAACGAGTACACGTTCGATGTTAGACGATAAAGAGCCAATGAGGTGCAATGCGCCGAGTTGGCTTTTATCGTGTCATATACAAGCGCGAGTGGAATAATTGTTTATTTTAAGGATACAAAACTAAAATGAAAAAAGTAAAAAGAGCCCCCCCAAAAAATTACTCGTACGCTTACCATATTTATAGAACATGTTTTTTTTTATTATATTATTGAGAATACACACACACAAAGAAAAAAAAGCAATTACAAGCACTACTACAGAATATATACAAGGTATCATCTACTCGAGAACATGGTATAATTGCTCATATGCCATGATAGTTAAGCCAATGAAATATCTTGAATTGCATAATCCAATGATCTAGCAATATGTTAATTATAAAAAGTGCAGATTAAAACGTTTAAACTACCTATAACCCCATTCAGCCCTTTTAACCCGTGATTGCGTAAAAAAGTTACGAATTGGAGATAAAATTATACAAATTAGGGCTTGTATGTCGATCATCTGTTAAACCTCTCATTGCAATTCCGCTGTATCTCGCTTGACATCTCTAGGAGAACGTGTTGCGTAACCGAGAGACGCACTAAGTCTCGGGAGTGGACAATTAAATTGTCCAGTGGTAACAAAGGGGAAGTTAGTACGTTAATTAGACACATACTTGAAGACCAAAAACCTAATTGTTAATGCAAAACCTATAAATCTAGTTGGATTATCTAAGTATGGGCAAAATGTCGTGTTATAAAGGTCATTCCGAAACATTAAACGTAAACCGTCGAATAACCTAATATTCAACCCCAACCGTCAAAACAGCTTATCAAAGGGACTCCCATCCCACCCTGTTGAGACCCTATATAAAGACATGACACGCAATCATACCGTTTTCTTTGCTGGAGAATGGATTTCCCCAAAACTTTATCTCAGGTTGATCGAAGCCGGTGATCAAGCCGTTCTTGTTCCAATGTACCTGCGCTTTTAAAGGAAGAATGTGTGTTGCAAACAACACAAAAATCGCGAACAGAATTTTCATGGCCAAGCGTCAACGTCGTTTCTACAAAAAACAAATTGTCAAAGGTGGAGACCTGCAACTAAATAAAGCGCAATATTATCAGCATAATTTGGTTGAAAATAATTCCATTCACCAATAAGACGAAGTTCATATAACGATGAATGTAACAAAAGATCACGACATTATTCACAAAATTTATTCCCGGAGAGGTTGGTATGGTAAATTCATCTTAATAATAATAAAATAATAAACAGTATTTTAAGAGGAGGCCTCGAATCACCCGAAGGTGGTTTGCAAGAGCGTCCTCTAGAAAAAAATTAAAAAAGAAAATATAAATACATTAAATAGAAAAAATAGACTAAGAACGAACACTAAAAGCTAAAAACTAAGATTAAAAGTACCAACTAGAAATTAAAATCGGCCGGTCTACTTCTCTTTAACAGAAATGAAATGGTTCATGGTATTCTTTGCAGTTTCAAAC
>OZ026606.1:12078296-12158296 GCA_964020085.1 Micromussa lordhowensis
AGATCGATCGCTTTGTTGTTCTGAAAGTGGTATGGCACAGATTCGTGGTGCATTCTTTCCCTGCCAAGGAAGGTAAGGACGTGTGCTTTTATGCTTTTCTTGCTATTTCTTCACCAAGATATTTAGTCATTTACAGTGAACTAATATTTCCATATTAGCTCATATGGAGAAGAAAAAATGTAAAGTTTACATCCTATATCACAGGAAAAAAGTATGGCGAAACCTTATGAAAACTTAGTGCAGTGGGCGTCTCACAGCATGTCTTCCATGACAGCGTGATTAGAGCATGTTGCTATGACCAGTTGTGACATAATTTTCTTTTTTAATCTAGACATAAGCATTCACCCCAACACTGCATGCTCCTTTTTTTTATTCCTTAGAGCTGATGGAACATGTGGCTGCTGTGTTGTTTGACATTGAGGGCACTGTACACAACAATAGCCAAGTATCCTCAACATGAAAAGAGCGTTCCTGGAAAAGAAAAGGCAAGCCCAATGAAAGATCTTGCTCCTTGGAGAAGCTAAAAATTGCAAAGGCTGAATATGGAAAAGCTTCTAAAGAGCCTGTTAAACCGACAAACTTTGATCCATCATAAGTAAAAGTTGACCACCCTTCATTCCTAGATTTATTTTAAAAGGTCTGGTGTAGAGGATCACGTGCCGAACGCAGTTCTGCTTCCATTACGTCCACAGGCCTCAGCTGTAGAAGTAACTGAAGCAGAACTTACAGATTTGATATCAGATGACAACTTCCTGGAATAGGAGGAGGAAACTACCGCTGTTAATGTTGACACTATGGCCAACATGAGAGACAATTTCCTTCCTTCTAAGGGAATCAATACTAATGGCACATCTGATGTTACGCAAGAACTGTTCTATGAGTTCCAGAATTTTAGTAAAAATTAATCAGGATCAGACAGCCATGATATTCGAAAAAAGGGCAAGGAAACTGTAGCTTTTGGATTGAACCAGAAATTCTTTTATCTTCTGAAACTACTTTAAATCTTATTGTAAGGGAGGCATACCCTTAATCCCTCCCCTAGATCTGCTCACAATAAGAGTGCGAAAATGGAGGAATGTTCAATTTAACCCCAATTCTTGTTAACAAGTCTCTCATATTAAACCCCCTATCAGCCATGACATGATCTCCTTCCTAGAGAAGGTCTATTAAACCACTTTCTTGAACATCTCTTGCGATCAATGGCACTACCAGACCATAATTTAGAAATAAAGGTGAAAGCTCCATTGGGTGCAATTCCCACTAATTATTTGACCGTGTTGGGGTGCTTATAATCACTCCATGTTGCCTTCTGTGCGCAGGGAGACGTTGGCTTCTCAATAAAGAAATCTGTTGCATCAATAATCACCATGGTTCCGGGTATTTCTTGGAAGACTTGGGAAATTGCGTAACTTCTTCACGAGATGACCGCCGAAGTAAAGTTCCATTGAAGATTTTAGCCAGTAGGCATACCCATGTTGTGACAGTCTTAGAAATGGTAGACTAAGAAACACCAAAGATGTCTCCAAGGTGTTAATTGTTGGTTCAGCAAATCCAAACGCAGTCTACATAATACAATAAGATACTCTTCTTTCACTGTCAGTTGCCTTTGCCTGCCAGGCTTTTGTTTTGAAACATCACCCTGCTGATAGTGAGATTTAGCCTCTTTTTTCTTGTCCTGATATTTAATCTTTTCTGTGTATGGTTGAATTAGATTCCGGGTAAAGTTTAAACACGCAAGGTTTGGCAAACCCGTGTAAAATTTTACAGATTCGTCACCCTCAGCAGGTCCTCAATGATAAGCTCTCTTTTGAGTCGTTTTTTGTTTTCAAGTTTTCTTTGCTTTCATTCTGCACTCTACAAGTTCAGTTATCAAGTATTCAATTGCGTCCGCTGTCAAATCCGTTTGGCATTCTGTACTATCTGTTACAGGCTTATCTAGAGGTGGACCACCACTGCCACTCGTACTCACTGTACGTTCTTCAGGTATTGCTTGTTCCTGGCGACGGAAGTACGAGTGATCATGGTGTATTTTACTTACGTCGACAAGGTCTCTCTTATACTTCTCTACGTTATTCTTGAAATGAAAGTGCCCATATTGTCAAAAAAAATATTTCGCTCATCTAATTCTCGTCTAATTCTACATTTCACCAATGGATAAAACGCAATTCTTTTAAAGACTTTTTACAAAGTTCAAAATTCTATTTTCTTGCGGCCGACCCCTGCCGCTGATCACAAGAGTAACGTGGTCAAAATGACCACGTGACTGATGTCTGTGACGTAGTTTCAGGAACCTTCCTTGACCTTTAGTGTATAAATACACAGGTCGTGTGCGGGTCGTTTACGATATGGTAAGCTTTATTACATGCCCTTAGTGATCTCCACACTGTTCTCTGCTCGTCTTCGAAGGTACTTCTTCGTCGCAGTTCTCTCGGCTTATATGGCTCGAAGGGAAAAGACACAAACACCTACTTCATCACTTTTGAGCTCCCTCTTCTACAGTTCCTAAAATAAGGTGCCTTGTGAAATCATCTTCTGTGAAATGCATTGAACACAGCGAGTCAGTTTTTCCCGGCATCCAGTTCTTTCTGCTTTCGAGGACGAAGTTTACCCACCCGTTTCGTCTCCTCTGTTTAATCGGGCATGTTTCGCCAAAAAAAGTAATTCTGTGTAGACTGATGATATTTTCGGGATCATTAACGTTGTCACAAGGAGCGGCAACGCACCTTTCCGGCATTTTAAAACTAAATGGAGACAACTATGAAGCGAAATTCTCACTTGTTTTCAAGCCAGATAAGTCACTACCCAAATCACGTGTTCCTGAACCTACGGCCGGACTCAATCCAAACCGAGGAAAACTGGTGCCAATGGTTGACCAAAATGGCGGTAAATTTGAATGTCTTTGAATTATAAAAAAAGTTGCGTTTAATCCAAATCAAAAAACTTTTTCTTTAAGCTTTTTCGTACAAAGTTCTTCGCAGCAGGGCCTTGATCAGCACGCCTGGTTTGACGGTTCTCATGTCGATTCTCTCGGGCACTTTGTTGTTGTCTGCGGCGTGCTCGTAGGGTCAAATATTAGGGGCCTTAAGCAAACCACGACGGCAAAAGGTTTGATGAGCAGAACAATGGCTGTGTACGTGCGTTATGATCTTTGTACATTTCTTAGGTATACAAATACATTTTCTAATAGGTTTGTTCCTCACCGTCGCCGTCGTATAAATTTGCGTAAGGTCCCTAGCATTTAAATGTGAAGTCGCGGTGGGGTGTAGATGAAAATTTCCCAAATAAACACGAGAAAAAGAAAACAGTGAAGGGTTCTGTAACTTGTATTCAAATGCCGCTATTGTGCATATTGCCTATTGGCAACCGTTTGTTGGCAGAAGAATTAACTCAAAGCGGTTTGAAACGAGTCGAAAACACTGTTTAGAGCTTTTCTTCTTTTAATTAGCAGCTACGGTAGTTGTATCAATTTCTAACAGTTACAATAGTATTACCATCATTTCAGAACGTTTCTCTAGACCGTTGATTATCGTCATTACTTCATACATTCGTCGGCTTATCTATTATTATTTTGCTTGTCGTTTGTTTACCCGTAAAGCTATTGCATCTGTTATGGTTAACTTCTCAGGCATCTTGAGAGCGGCACACACGAGATAGGGGCTCCTAAAATGACAAACTATTTCATGCTCATAATGGCGATGGGCTGTTTAATTTGTTTGTCTTTGCAAACAATTGCAAATAAGAATAGCTATAATCATGTGTGGTGATCTATCAAGCCTGGTTTTCACAGCGTCATCAGCACAAGCATAACGTCCATTACGGTAGTGAGGCCAGGGGTGGTGGGGGGTCCCATTTGAAAAGGACGGTGCTGCTTGTCGTACTTTTCAGGGACTAGAAAGGCAGATTTGGTACCCAGGGTGCTCGGCCTCAAAAAAATCACAGCAGGAGATATCGGGGTACCTTTCAAGGCAATGAGCCGAAAAAGGTCAATGTAAACTATTGTGTTGCTTTAGAGTTGGTACCTTGAAGGGGCGAAAAAAATTTCAAGCTATGCGATCACAAAATAGGATATTTGTACCACTTAGGGGTTCTTTTCAAAATTTTCCGAGAGCACCCCCGCCGTTTTTAAATAGGAGTCCCCCCCCCCCCCCCCACCGGGAGCGAGGACGCCCACAACACAAGCATAAGCACAACCACCAACAGAACGGAAGCATTTTGTTTTTCTTAATTGTGTTTGCATCGTATGCTTAGTCAAGTGAGACCGCACTGCTGTGAGTATAAGAATAAGCAAACGTTTAAAGTGCCTATGAAGTGAAAAATAATTTGTGCTTTTCAACATACAGAAGAATGGTGTTTTTCTTTTTGAAATATCTTTTTTCGTTTTAGAGATATTGAGGTTTTTCTATTATGCAAATTAGATCAGTGATGACGTCATATTGTTTGCAACTAAAAAGTGAAGAATACTGAATAAACGATATCTCTGGAAATATTGAAGCAGTGTTCTTGAAACTTGGCACCACAAATGTGCATCAAAAAGGAAACAAAATTACACCCTTAATGTCAAGAACACTGCTGCAATATTTCCAGAGATATCGTTTATTCAGTATTTTCCACTTTTTAGTTGCAAACAATATGACGTGATCACTGATCTAATTTGCATAATAGAAAAACCTCAATATCTCTAAAACGAAAAAAGATATTTAAAAAAAAAAGACACCATTTTTCTGTACTTTGAAAGGCCTTTCAAATAAGCACAAAATTATTTTTCACTTCATAGGCACTTTAAAGTGGCACTATGATCAAATTCACGATACTCATTTTTGACATTTTCGTACACAACAGGTCTTTCCTAGGTATCTTGCCAAATTTCAATCTATTACGAAAATTAGAACTCGCGTTTCTTGGACCTTTATTTCCGAGAATTTACGGCCGCCATTAATTCCCCTTGTTCCAAGTCTTGGTGAGAATTGGAGAAAATGACGTCATTTTCTCAAAAATACCACACGTGTTGAAATTATAATAACAATTAGCACAGCAATTCGCATAAAGAATAACAACAACTTTGGCTCATATATTCGTGCAATTTTCGACATAAGTTGTTATTATAATTATGATTATTGGCGGCCGTTAAATTCTCGGAAATAAAGGTCTAAAAACCGCGAGTTCTAATGTTCGTAATCAATTGAAATTTGGCGAGATATCTAGGAAAGACCTATTGTGTTCAAAAAGGTAAAGAACTAGATATCAAAAATTTCATCACAATGCAGTGGCACTTTAAGCTGATAAGCGAAAGTCCGCCATCTTGTTTTCCTGTTGTGCTTGTGCTTGTGTCGTACAGAAAACCAAGCTTTATTGAGGACGGTTCTCCATGACCCAGTGAGAAACTATGACAAAATTATATTTTATTCTCATCTTCCAGTAATTTGAGATGTTGACCCGCTCCACTAATTTACAGCACTTTAATGACTGAGACACGAGGTATCTTAGCTCGATAAACCAAGGACCTAGGTCTTCCTTCGCCTTGGTTTGCATCGTTTGACAAATATTGCTGCTGACTTTCCCCTGAGTATTGCTTAACGTTGTATTCGACATGATTCGGTCCCAGTTGTTTTGAATAATTTTCTGGGTTTTTTATGTAACCATGGGAATCTCGAGAGCCTAGGGCATTGCCAAACCTCTGGGAAGTTTTATAACTCAAATCGATATATCTCTGGGGTTTATTGTTGTTGAGTAGTTCATTTTGCTTTGATTTGTCAGCGTTATTAGACTTCACTGGTATCAGGTTATTCTGTAGTTTGTTTACTGGACTGTCTAGACCTTGGCTCCCCGCTTCTTCTCCTTCTTCTTCAGATTGGCATAACACGGCAGAACAGTTGTAGGCGATTGGATCGAAGGTGCCCCTCTCTACGTTTTCGCTAAACATTGCTTTACTGTCAATGTTCCCTTTCGGTTTGTATCGCACAACAATGAAAGAACAATTCATTCCCCACTTGATGCCAAATGCTCGGCCAACGCCGATTTCCTCTGTAGCTTTCCAGACTAGCTGAGAAAAATGTCCAGAGACATTTTGAAAGCCATGAATAGAGAAATCATGGCAACAAACCTCTTCGTACCTGAAGAATCATTCAATCAATAATTAATCGGTTGGTTCAATTTGAGCGGTTTCAATCACTGATTGAGCCTCGTGAAGCAGAAATCGAATCAATTACTTACCAATTAAACTACCCAGCCAATCTAAAACTTTAGTAAAACCAAAACCAAAATAATTGCCTGATTATTTTCGACACTCAAATGCATTGAAAACTGCTCTAATCAGTTTATTATTTAGTCCATTAGTGAAAAGTAACTCAATCAGCTCGCCTTCCAGTCTCAGCCGGCCAGTCAGAAGGACAGTCACTATGTCAGTAACACAGTCTGTCACACTAAGGCAAATAAACGAATGACTGAAGAAATAACTGGACTAATGATTCAATCAGTCATTCCATTGACGAACCAAGCAAGTAATCAGTTAATAAACGAAAAACATTAAACGAAGCTAACCCACCTTTTTTTAAGACTCTGTCAATTAATTAAACACTCAGTCGGTCATTTAATCCATGGGAAAAGATTGATCTTAATAAGTAGTTTCTTCGAAATCGATTTTGAAATAAAAACTAACGCTAAAAAGTCACGACGTTTCGACCTCTCCGAGGTCATTTTCAAGTGAATAAAATTTCCCTAAATTAGCATAAATATGTTAAATCAAGTTAAGGTGGCTCACTAGTCAAAAAACTGACGACGATGACAAAAAATGCAGTTTTTTAAACATAAAAGATTTAAAGCCCTTGAACACCTGTTAAAAGTATTTTGGATTGATCTTGCTGAATTTATCTCTAGTTAAGTGCTAAATTTAAGGAAAGTACAGAGTGGTATAAGTTTTTTTACGTAACAACGGCCATAGCAACAGTTGTTTACAGTAAGAACATGACCCAAAATATAGATTAATTTTAACATATATGAGCAATACTTTGTAGTAAGGCTGTAAAGAGACGAACAACTCGATCGGCATAATTACTTGGGAAAAGCTTTGCTTGGTTTACCATCACAGGCTCATTCATTTCCCTTATGAAAAAGAACATTTCCTACAATTGCGGAAACTTTTTAGAAAATAGAACAACCATTACACCCCCTTCCCGGAGATCCAATTTGTACCCCTCCCTCGCAATGTTTGGCTTGTTAAATGCTGAATCAATCATATAAGAAACTTTAAGTGCATTTTTCTCAAAGGTCTACTTTTGTACCTACTGACTTCACGCCAACATTTCCAAATAAGACCTGTAGAAAGCACAGAAAACAAGAATCAAATGCAAACATTTTAGTTTATTGCATAGAACGAAGCAGAAACTTACAAGATATGCTTGTTTTAAAATCAAATCTTGTTTTGTAAAAGAGCAGGAACTGTTGGCGTCAATACTTTAAAATCAAACTTCAAAAGGCTGTGGCTGGTTGCCATAGCAACCATTTTCAGGGAAACCTTCAAAATTTATTTTCTCTTCATGAGTGCAATCGAACGCAATTGACCTTTCTTTACCATATGCAAGCAAACGTTTTGGTCCCTTTTTGACTAGTGAGCCACCTTAAAATCGATAAAAATGTGGCGAGCACTAAAATATGATACAATAGGTAAAAAAGTGTTAAAAATATATACAATGGAAAAGAATAAAATAATTGCAGCACGAATTAATTGCTCTAAACAAATAGTTTGGCGCGAATTGAATCGCACTGTATGTTTAGTGTTGGTTTCAGTTCTTTGATAAAAAACATTTCAAAAATAAGACAGTCAAATTTGTTCTGACACTTTCGAAATCTCTGTGCGATGTCTTCTGGCTCCATATCGTGCTGCTCTCTGAAGTGGTTTCCGATTGCCGATCCTTTGTGTTCCTCAATTCGTTGGTGTAAGTGTCGGCACGTGTAGCCGACATAGCCTGCATCACGCAGGCCACACTGAAATGAATACACCACGCACTGTTGACTCACAAGAGGCGGCTTGTCTTCCCTGACCTTAATTTCATCCTTGATCTTTCTACTTGTGTAAATTAAACTGGGCTAATATCCACGTTGATCTTCCAACTAAGGTCAGCCAGCTGTTTACGTACTACGTTTGCAGATTTCTGGTCCTTGTAGGGCAACACGATTCTGACTGGGGGTTCTCTTTTATCAGCCAATCGGGTATGTGAATCCTCAGACACTTTTGATTCAATGAATCTGCGAATGGTTGACTGCACAAGGTCGTCAGGATAGCGCAGACGGGAAAAGATATTTTTAAGGCGTTCACATTCCTCGTGAAAAAACTTCCACGTAGACGAGAGTTGAAACACACGGTTTAGCATGGTGTTCAGCAGTGACCGTTTGTATCTGGTGTCAACGTAACTTTGGTAGTGTAGCAAAAGCCCTTTGTCCGTCGGCTTTCTGTAGACCGTGGTGTCTAGGCGGCAACCATTCCTGATAACATCCATTCCAAGAAATGGAAGCCTGCCACTAAACAAGAGTCATCCCTCTATTTTTTTTACAATGGAACTGGAAGAAAATGGCAGGCTTCGCCACATTTTTATCGATTTTACCTTGTTTTAACATATTTATGCTAATTTAGGAAAATTTTATTCACTTGAAAATGACCTCGGAGAGGTCGAAACGTCGTGACTTTTTAGCGTTAGTTTTTATTTCAAAAAAGATTGATCGTAGTTTTTATGAGTTTTACCATTTTGTGATGGCTTCTTTAGCGGTGATTCCTTCTCCACCAGCTGTTGCACATCCCATTGCAAGGCTTTCCCCTTGGTTTTCTCTTGATTTAGGCGGGGAATGTCTCAGATCTTTTCCCTTGGCAAGAATCTGAGCCCACTTTTTGGCTTCCATGGACATATCTGTGTTATTCTGAATTGGAGGAGAAAAGTGCACCGACCGAAGTTCGTTGTGAATTGCAACCATGTCATCGATGAACTGGTTATCTGAAACGATTTTAAAATGTGTGACTCAATTCCCAGATTGAGATGAGTTGTGCTATACTAAGAAATTATATACATTGTACGTACAATATGCTTCTGATAAATAACTCTTATCCCCTGATCACCTTTTGCCCATACGTTTCTGCCAAAATGATCTTTTGACCTCAGATTTTTTAACAATAATCCTGCATGGCCTTTTGAGTTGAGTTCATAAATTTAGAGGATCTCTTAGTATGTTATTTATCATTTTGCCAACCTTGTGGAGTTAGAATGACTCCGGACTGAGCTTGACTTCCCGCAGGGCTAGACGGAGAGGACGGAGCGGATGTACCGGCCGCAGCGATCGGGGCGGTAGCACCAGGTAGACCGGAAGCAGTGGGAACACTAGACGGACTGGTAGCTCCCGACAAACCCGACGCACCGGACACACTGGACGGATTAGGAGAACCTATTCTCTTAGGAGGGAGTGATGTAATGGTAGCGGTAGCCTTGTCTTTTGATGTGCTTGGTGTTATTGGTATTACCAGTTTAAGTCCTATTTCCGCAAGGGCGTTTGAGATGGAGTAGGCACCTTGGCCCGCTACGCCACCGTCGGAAAATTTGAATGTTCCCGTCGGGGGGCTTAAAGAAGCTAAAAAAAAATGTACAAATTTTTAGATTTCATCGACAAATAGATCATTCATCAATGATATAAATGTCCGGTGTTGCTTAGCTCAAAAACATGGTTAATCATCATTTACAGGCAAGGGATTTAAACTTCTGACGCTTTCAGTTTACTAAGCTTACCTGCAAGTGCTTTAAATGGAGCCAAAAGAATTACGATAGAAACATACAACAGAGTACGCTGTGTAAAACTCATCCTGGAAGAGAAGATAGTGGAAAATACATTAGTACTGGAGATTTCAAAACCGATAAAGATGCATGCACGTATGCTTCGCGAAAATGGTTGATTATGAATGGTATTTAGTATGACTCTCAGTCTAAAATCATAGACAGAAAAAAGCTGGCCATTAAAAATATAACTACTTGCCTTACTCGGTAGAAAGCTGATCTGTGAAGGAAGGATAAAGGAGTCAAATCAATTATGGAAGGTCTTTTCTCAAAACCTATTGAATTATCAGTTTACATTCATTCAAAGATAGGCAACCATCCGTGCGACATTCAAATGCAGGACCATCAAATCTAAGGCTGTGACAGTGTTAGATGCACTGACAGATAATGCAACTTTATCATCATTTAAACGTGTTTCTAATAAACGACAAACATAGTACTTAAAATAATAGTCGTGCAAGTTTGTAACAACCGCTTACTACATATTTGACACACAATTTAACACAAAGCATAGCTTTAAAAAGTATTTGAAATGTTGTCTATCAGTGTTATGTTATTGCCATGGATAACAAACAGTCATAAAATAGTCGCCTCTATCTTACCTTGTTTGTCGATGATCCTTTTTTATTATTTTTTATTCCTCTTAACTTCCTCGTGGCTCTGTTTGTGGAAGTTCAACCAGAAAGGTTATCAGGTCGACCATTACCCGTTCTACACGTAAGGTGCCGGTCACAATCAAGAGCCGGAACTTCTAAATCTCTCTTAAGTTTTATCATGACAGTGCTACGTATATGTAGTTTTGAATTTATGACCATCGTGTTTTGCCAGACGTGAACGATAGTGATTATATACTATATCCATTTTATTGCAGCGGAACAGTGTTTTTCTTGGATGTACTATTTACAGGTAGACGCCGGTCCTTAGTTGTCCTGTGACAATAGGGAGTTTAAGAAAACCACGACGGCAACGGTAACGCGAACGTCGCTAAACAAAAGGTTTAATGAGCAAAACAATGGCTGTGCACGTGCGTTATAATTCTTGGTACATTTCTTTGCCGTCCTCCGCAAAACAAGAACGTGAAATGACCAAATTATGCGTTGTCCGTAGAACGTGAACCACGACGGCTAATTTTGTTATTTTTATTTCAAATGTTTCGCCTTGTCCCAGGTTAAGTTTCGTAATAGTATTGACACTAAGAAACAAAGGAAAATGACGCGTCAGAGTATCGCGAGATTCCAAGGAAAAATATAAACTCAGGTTTTAATCGACGTTGTCATCGGCGTCGCGTCCTGGTTTCTTAAACTCCCTAATAGCTCAAGAGGTTTTAACTGTATTTAAAATGGATACCACTAATCTACGTTGCAGATCGCTTGAACCTGGGAAAGTAGTAATATTTTGTAGATGGTTTTGTTTACTCTTGGCATTTTCTTTATAAAGCAAGAGGGACATCAGCTGTGTCAATATTTTGTTTACAGAAAGGGTGTCTCAATATTGCTGAATCAATATTTTAATTTGTTCAAAATACTTCTTCTCGCATGTGGTGCAGGTTGGAAGAAAAATACAAGACAATAGACTGTTTATAAAATAATTGAGCTACTACGCGCGCTCTCATTGGTCGATAGGTGTGTTTAGATGACAGTATGTAAAAACGGTTGTGATGTCTTAGATTCGCGCGTATTTTTAAGAATTATTTCACCAAAGGAATAGAGCACTTTTTCCGTGTTTATAGCCTCATCTAAACACTCAGAGGGTTGGGAGAATTCTCGAAAGTTATGCAAACCCGAGACTTATTTACATGAAACATCAAACGTGGATTCTTCGATGAGAAGGCCTTCTTTTGCAAATTGTTCAGTTTACCTCTTGCATATTTTATCTCTGTTATTATTTTCTTTGATATGGCTGTGAATCCAGAAAATCAATATATATAGACATGTTATTGAACTAGTGTGAGGTCCGAACTAGTCCGAACTGGACCTGTTTCTTTCTTTTTCGTTTTTCGCGTCAGCTTCCGAATCTCTTTATGGTGGCCAATTCACATTATGAACCCAGTTGATAAAACCAAATTATCTGGTAATACTCCCACCGACGCAGCACCACAGTTTCTTTAGAAACTTGCCCCCTATATTAGATTGAGCACACATGTGGACGACAAAATGAGCGTCATGGAAACGGTCATAAATTAAGTTTGGAACCCCCTGATGGTGCAGGCTTGGCATAACTTTAAGTCACTCATTTCTTCGGTAATCATATGCGTTATGGATCAAGCATGAGATATTGGCCAAGTTCATTTTTAGCATGTTTATGGACCAAGACGGAGTAGAGATCCATACATATATATATCGAACAAGCTTGGTTAATAAAGGATTTATTATATGGCCCTCGGGGAATGTTTTTTCTTGCGAGACACAGCGGGTTCGAAACCCGACACCTCCGCTTTTTCCATAAGTGTTTTCCATAAGTGTTTAAAAACACTTATGTACTTTACTTCTCTGTCCAATCGTGGATGCAAACTTCCTTTTTCGATTCCTACATATTTTAATGATGTCAATGCATTGATTCATTGTTTCCAGCTTAGCCATATCGAAAAATTTAAATGCACCAGTTACTTTTGTCACCGACCGAAATAAATATATATTGAGAGGAAATCAACTATAACTTTCAACTTTTTAGTGACATGGTATTTTCAGTATTTTCATGTAACTGGAAAATCAATTTACACTGTTCCTTACAGGTTCAAGTCACTATCAAGGCAATGAAATAAGCATCTTTATTTCATTCACAGGCATCATATTTATAATAAACCGTACAAACTGTCCACTATAAGTTGGAATTTAGAATGTCTGTAAACTTTGACAAGAACGATCTATCAAGCTGACAAGGTGGCTCAGGTGATATTTTAAATTCTTTTAATGTGCTACTTTTTTAACCAATAAACTGAAGCTGTTTCAAATGCTGTTATAAAATCGTCACTTTCTTAGAAAATCAAGTTGAAATTTCACACCAGTGATGTATGCGCAAAGAAGCTCAATATGATGTTTACAGGATTACAATTTTTGGAAAACGAGGAATCTTGGTTCTGTATCGGTACTTCCTGGAAGCAATATTTGTTCTCCCAGCTCCATGATGGGGCAACACGTCTCGTTGTACATTACTGCAGTAGGACGAGTCAAAGTTTCCTTTGGTAACGTCGTGAGCGAACTCGGATCCAATGTTACCCAGAGGTCTGTAGCGAGCTACTATAAAAGTACAATTCATGCCAAATTTTGTCCCCATGGCTTTGCCGACGCCAAGTTCTCGGGTAGCGTTCCACACTAACTGCGAGAAATGCCCAGATTTGTCTTGATAGGCTTGGTCGAAGAAGTTGTGGCTGCATACCTCATCATACCTGTGATAAAAATATTTAACAAATAGATTCCATTTTGCCGTGCTTCTATTCAGCAAAGGATCACAGATGACGCCAAAATGTGGTAAGAACAAAAAAGGGGCAACGAGCCGTTGTTTCCTGTTTCTCTTACCAAATTTTGACGTATTCTGTAATCTATGATTTTCTGAACAGATGCATGGCTACATGGAATTTACTTTTTTTTTAATTATGATAAAGAGAAAAACTCGTTAATGACATCATCTATACGTCTGTCTTCCAATAGATCATAAGTAAGAACCAATCAAAAAGCGCGAATGATTCGACAGAACGATAAATATTAAAAAGTCAGTTCCCTGATATGACTCTCATTTCCAGATAATATCGATCGATTCTGCCGTTTTTTTTTTAATTTTTTTTTTAATAAATAGTCAGAAGTTCATTCAGTCAATCATTCTGTCATGTTAATTTACCGCTGTCAAAATCAACCATTTATTTTAGATCCATTCGAGTGTAAGTTAAATGCTAACCATTCCTTCGCTGCGTCTTTGGCGGTTATCCCAGGGCCAGAAGAGGTACATCCCATTGCCAAGTTTTCTCCTTGATCCATGCGAGTGGCTTTGTCGGAATGCCTTAGATTTGCCTCCGATGCCAATTGGATGGCCAATTCTTTGGCTTGAAGTGACATGTTTCTGTTCTTCACCAAGGGTGGAGAAAGATGAATTGAACGAAGCTTGTTATGTTCCTCTAGCATTTGGTCCAGGAAGTCTTCATCTGAAAGAAATCAAATTTGTTGACACTTCCACAGGCTATGTTTGGTCATAACATCAGAGAGACTGACTTGTTCTTGCGGACAATCTATTGTAAATCTTTTAGAAGCGATTTTCGAAGTTTGAGTAGGTGAGTTTACACGACACCAACTTTTCGTGGTCATACGTTTCTCTGCCTCGTCTGTAGGCGTCGCTCCTGGGACTTGCAAAGTATAATATTCCTTCTTCTTACCATAAAGCACCGCTCTCCCTAATGGGTAAAGTCTGCATACGAGCCTAGTGGCTCATCAGGCCGGAGCTTATCCCGGTTTCAGTAGCATGAAGCGACTAGGAGTATTTCTACTCCCCCCTGGATGGGATGCTAGTCCATCCCACGGTTACCCCCAGCATTAAAGTCGCCGGTACGCATTTATACGCCTGGGTGGAGAGAGGTACTGTGAGAGCAAAGTGTCTTGCCCAAGAACACAACACAATGTCCCCGGCCAGGGCTCGAACCCGGAGCGCTCGCTCCGGAGTCGAGCGCACTGACCATGAAGCCACCGCGCCTTCACTGGCTAATAAAGCTCTTGATCTATATCGACGAACTAAGAGGAAGCCTTAGCACGATAAGGCTAGTGTGTAATGAACTGGTTCCACTCTGACCAGGTGTATAGCCTGAATGGACTGTTTTTACTAATACGACATTGGATTCTTAAGAAAAAATAATTTCATGGTTATATAGAAATTATTGGCTAATAACTCTTGTTCACCTTAGTAATATAATAAGATTTGTCTCTTACACTTTTTATGCAATTTTTGTTCGAAGAGGATGCAAGAGGAATGTTTTGGCACATTTTACCTTCTTTAGTAAAGGTGAGTTCTGTTTCCGTATGATCGCTCAGAGAAGTTGTTTTCAATGAGTTTACAGCAGCTTTATCTCCTGCAATGATAACTTCCTGTTTCTGGGCCATTTCTCCTATAACCACGTGAAGACCGATCTCTGCCGTGCCATTGGAGATCGTGTAGGTTCCCTCGCCATCTACACCATTACCAGTGATGTTAAAATTTCCATCCGCCAAGTTGATAGTAGCTGAAAAAATAAATTATAAAAAAAGCTACGCATCTTCATTTTGCCAAGCTCCTCCTTGTTTTTCTAGATACACGAGTAGGAACTCTAGAGAACAAGAAATGCTGCTTCCACATGAGCCACTAGAATGACAATATAGCACATTTGACACAGTACTTGGGTACCCCTGGACAAAAATGGAGGAGACAGGAAGTTTCAAAGGGGGTTGAAGGAGAGGGGAGTAGATGTCACCTCCCCTACCCTACGGGGAAGCTGTATACGCTAGCTAGGGTACATTACCCAACATAATACACACCTACAAAGCTGGCAGGTATTTGCGGTTACTTAACGAGGTCACAATTTAAACACAAGATCCAACTTCCTGAATCGAATTAACAAATTGACGTCAGTTTTTCATGCGTCTGTCCTGTTATTGATCATAAATTTCGTCATTACATTTTCAAAGTAGCTGTGGATCCGCAGACTACTTTGACAATGTGATGACGAAATTCATTGTCAATAACAGGACAGACTCATTAAAAACTGACATCAATTTGTTTTTTACGATAACAAATGGTCGAATTGCCCGCTCTCGCTCGCTGACGCGTCGCACGAATTTCAAATTCATGTATCTGTCCGCATATTGACGATAAAAATTAGCCAATGAGCGCGCGCGAGTTTCTGCAGTTATCGTAAAATCTTTCTTCTTGTCTTAGACTGTAACTTTTACTGGTTTTCTTACCGCCTCGTGCTATCACCAGCCAGGTTGACAGTAAAATGAACTTCTTGAGACAGACTTGGATAGCTACCATCCTACTGCGGTTAGAAATCATCAAATTGCTGAAAAACAGAGACCATGCATGGATCAAACATTTCATTCACCCTTGATGGGGCTTTAAGACCCTGCAAATAGATCCGAATTGAAATCCGAAAACAGCATAGAAATTCAGCAATTAGATAAAAACCGTCTCTTAGTAACATTGACATTCTTCTCCTTTATTCTTTGTCCAACAAAAATGTGCGATAGCGGCCCCGCAAATAGCTAGAGAGCTAATCGTGGCGGGGCAAGCCAAGTACATAACAAGTTTTACAAAACAAGTTATCTTATAAAGTCAAAAACATTTAACTAATAGAAAACCTTACAGGTTACAGCTAAACGTAGCTGGTGTTATTAGAACATTAATTAGTATTAGTTTTAACCATCCCAGGCTTAGTGTGTTAGAATTAAACAACATTCCTTTAACTTGTTAATGAAATAAATTTTGAAACACGGCTATTCTCTAATTGTTTATTCTTGCTTGTAGCTGTCTTCAATTCGTTCACAAATGTCACGTGGACCACTTAGGCATTTTCCACAGGTGGGCTACCTTGTTTTATATAATAACCAAATCAATGCGCGCGTTCTGATTGGTCAATCAGCTATGGGTTATTGTGCCGGTAAACCCATGGGAAAATCGCGCGTCTTCTGAATTATTATATAAAAGCAATAGACCACAAGTTTCTATGGGTTTTAGGCTGATAAACCACTTGGGATGTTGGTAGAACACTCGAAGAATTCGTAAACCACTCGCCTGCGGCTCGTGATTTACAAATTCTTCTCGTGTTCTACCAACATCCCGCGTGGTTTATCAGCCTACAACCCATAGAAACTTGAGGTCTATTGCTTAAATATTCTCTGATTTTCAATTTGAGTACCTGTCTACACTCTTGAATAACCAGTATTACTAACTAAAGTTAATTGAAAGAAATAATTCATATCTATCATTCTCCTGATCAGCAAAAGTGGAATCGGGATATTTAGGACGGAAGATAGCAAGATAACTTTCTCTGAATTGCTGTAATGCTAGTATCCATTCTTACAGCCTAATATAACTTTAATATTTACCGAGATAGCACTATTAGCATTTGCTATAAATTAAATTCTCAGCACACCACCTTAAAGGACCCTAGTCAGCCTCCGCCATTTTCGATGCCGTAGAAATTATTGATCTTGCATGGTGAAGCGAAACCTTGTTGCTTTACCGTAAGTTGTGTTCCTGAAAGTATGTTTAATCATCTCCAGTTGCACAGTGATTTTCTTCGTTTCCACATGCTCCGAATAAAATATAATAGACAAACTCTCGCATGTAAACAAGGTGTGGCTGACTAGGGCTCTTTAAGGACTTTTTTTTTTGCACATAAAATCATAGTATTTGTCGTTTTGATATTCGTCAAATTGTACCTTGTGTTTGTAAACTCTGTTCTACTCTGAGAAACCCATAACATGTTTAATTATTAATGGGTTTAGCGGAGTCGGGAATTTTCCCCACGAAAGTGGCGGTAAAGCCAACCTTAAACGCTTAGTTTCAATACATAGTCCGCTAGCTTTCTAAACATTCTCGTTTAAATTAAGAATCTGTAGAAAATATCAATTTAATTTACGTCAGTGTATATTGTAACTGCTGGTTGGGGAATTACTGCAAGGTGAGAAATCTAATTTTCTTCAACTGGTACAGACATTCATTGTCGCTACCTATGGTATATGGGTATTCTACTCGAATAGCGGAATCTTACCTCTTAAGCTTTTCGTTGTGACGACGCGATTGTTTGACAGTCGCGATGTTGAACCAGAGCAGCGCTTTCCTTAATTTTGTCAAACAATCTTCAGCGATAATCGTGATGTTTTGTGACCTTTGAGGTCACGATGTCGACCGCACCCTGCTATACGGTCGAGCAGTCTGACACCAACAGAACCACAACCATAAAACGTACTGTTCTTACTTGTATTAGCTTTCTTGCCAGTAATTACTTGGGCGTTACTGACTGTTTTACATAATTAGAAAGCATAGCTAGAAGGACTTCTTAAAATACCAATATCTCAGTTCCTGCTGCAGATATTTCGAAGGTCCGTACAGATCGTTCTCAGACCGCAAAACAAGTACTGAACAAATTAACCCTAAAAGTACTCAGAGCTATATTGGGTCGCAAATCACAAGTTCTCGTAAAATTATAACATTGCGTACATATTCCTTTCACTTGCTTACTTAATTTCTTTTTTTTTTCTGTTCTTTTTTGAATTGGGTTTGATTCTCGCTAAACCATTACCTTAAGGTCTGTTTTGCTTTGAACAGACATGACAGGACACAAGCAATTCCATTTACGTGTACTTGGCACCAGCAGTTTTACCTGAGTTTTAAGTGCATTTTAAGTGCCTTCTGGTACTTTTCAGTATGTGTAGATTAACATAAAACCTTAAGCGGCTCCCGATAGCAGCGATAGCAAGTTACATACATGTTCAGCCCTAGCAATTGAATCGCTGTCAGTTATAATCAGTTTTCAGTACTTTCTCGTTGCGTGTGAGCTGATTTATTTATTGTTCTTTATGGCTATGGCTACAGCAACATCCGATGATGTCACCTCCGATATTTCATGGCCCTTGGTGATGGTTTATGACGTCTTGGAATTGACTGAGAGTCGTGCGCAGAAAAGTTGCTCAGTGCTACAACAGTTTAAAGAAAAAGTGTACCAAGATTCAGCGAATGACTCTCACGAGGGATCGAAACTATCGTTAGGGCTAAATATCAGAATCAAATACGAGTTTGGAACACAAATCGTGATTAAGGATGTCGAAAATGGCCTCCGTCGGTGTCTTTGTTTCGTAATGAGAAATAATCCTATTCGTCCTCAACGACGATAGCGTGAC
The DNA here is from genome assembly GCA_964020085.1 of Micromussa lordhowensis. Lineage (NCBI taxonomy): Eukaryota > Metazoa > Cnidaria > Anthozoa > Scleractinia > Lobophylliidae > Micromussa > Micromussa lordhowensis. The sequence goes on from OZ026606.1 coordinate 12,096,964, forward strand.
ATTGGTCATCTTTTAATCTACTTATCAGAAGTTCTTTTCTCTTTTTACATTTCCCTCTAGGCTTTCAGCAAAGTTATCCCAGACATTATCAACTGGCTCTTGAAGTAATCCAAGGTATCGAAACTTCCGTGGTAATTAGAAGAAAAGTAGCAACGTAAACAACACGAAAATTTTCGTGATATTGTCAAGTTACAGAGGAGTTATGAAATAGTATTATTCCTCAACATTTTACCTCTTTGTTGTGATCTCCAATACTATGGTCCTTTAAATTTGAATAGGCGGGCCAAAAATGAAGTCAGTGCTTCTGTTTTTGCTTTTGTCAGATTTTGTTTTTTTTTTCTTTTTTGAGACGTGAGTTATATTAATATCTTCAGCCTTAATGCCAGCTAATGGCATCTGCGAAAGCGGCCTGAGAGTAAATTATTTTTTTTTAAATTTGAAATTAAAACTTCAATTCAAGACCGACGAGTAAAATCTAATCTTTTTAATGAGTAAGCCGTATAATTTCCTTTCATTATTCAGACTTAACGCTTACAGTGTGCTTGATAAGTGTAATTTGCTTAAGACAAGTCCGCGCTTTTTATGTATTCCGCTATCGTCTCTACCGTCTGCTCTTCTTGAAACAGCTGCTAAGTTTTAATTGGCGCAGCACCACGGTTACCTTGGTAACCTTATTTGGTAATTTTTTGTTTCAATTTTTATAAATGATAAAGAGTAACAATTTATCGTCACAAGCCATTAGCTACACCGGGATATTTTTAATGGGGACCGACCAATGAGAAAATTAAAAGTCAGATGATATTTCTTTGACAATGTTTTTTAGTCGCAATCCTTTTTGCAGCTGAGATTGGATGAGTATTTGCAAGAAGGAAAGGTATGCTGTTAAATGTACTATGATTTTTTATAATAGTCAAAGAATATCAAGTTTGTAGTCATATATGCCAACATTTTGTTTATTACTATTCTTCAAAATGCGAGTGTATAAATGCAGTTCGTAGCGTTTGCGGCTAGTACAACAAAAGAGCTCAGTGAGCATATCAGTTGTGTATGACTCGTGGAAAAGACAAAAGGGTGAATTTTAAATCAGTGGATCTTTCGCTTGTAGATGTGTTCTCAGCAAGAATTCGGCTGTCGCATTTGGTTTCGATTTGCGCGGTGAACAGTTACACTTCTTAGGTGAAAGGATTTTTGCACGTACATTAAAGATGACAAGCATAAAAATTAATCTCGTAGGGTTAGTGAAAAGAAACTGAAAGTTGATGTGGTTGTATATGACAAGGATGTGTTCCTAAATTATTTTGATATTATATAAGAAGTCATGCAGTTGCCCGAGATTTGTTTATTTCCTGATTAAATATCCTCACCATATCCGTCTCTTCACTGGCTTTTATGGGTTACCTATAGTGTTAATCATTCTAATTTGGCGGCTTTTGTTCATGTAGCTCACCAAAACCTCATCATCTGTTTCCTTTTATTGTGACTATTCTACTCTGTACAATCAAGGTGATTTTTCTCCGTAATCTGTGCATGTGGAAATGTTTTACGCCAGTGAAAGATTTTATGCAGCCTTAAGGCAGAGACTGAATCCGAGTCAAAGCGGGCTACCGACACTCCAGGCTATGGTTCAGTATAATTTGGTTTAATTTATCAACTGGGTTGATAATGTGAATTGGCCACCGTGAATAAATTCGGAAGCTGACGTTTCGAGCGTTAGCCCTTCGTCGGAGCGACGCAGCACAACAGTTTCTTTAGAAACTTGCCCCCTTTATTCGTTTATGGTTCAGTATACCTGGAGAACGCTGGTACTCGTTCGTACTTTGTTCCCGATGTAGAGGAAGGAAGCTTTGACGGAACGCTTTTACTTTCAATATTTATTGAGCTGCTCATACTTTAGTTTGAGGGAGTAGCAATAAAGCTAATTTAAACCTAGTACAAGAACTGTTAAAGGAACTAAAAATGTTTTCTCGAGAGTAGGAAACCTCAGCTTGCCGGTATTTAAAAGACTGTTTGTTCGACCGCATGACTGAGGATGTCTTTGGGAAACCTATTTCCATTAATGGAAAATTTCGCTGCTTGTGCGATTTTGATTTCTAAGCTCAGAGGTAATGAGGCGATATTCATATTAAATTGCATGAACAAACCTTAACGAGCCACATGCAAGTATAAACAGACCACCAGTTCGAAGCTTTGAGAATGTTTGCGTTTCGGTATTTTCGCTTCAAAGCTATCTTGAATTAATTTGAAACCTTTCTTTGATAAAAGAGTATTCCACCTTAATTCTCAAAACTTTGCCGCTGCAGCTTTTCTGAAGATCTTCATTGCAAATTTAAAACTCGAAACATTTTCTCTTCTAGAAGCGATTTTTGAAAACCAGCAGTGGAGCGGAACTTTCTAAAACAAACATACCTGGTGTAACATATTTTGAAATTTTTCAAGTTATCCGATCGCTCGTCAGTTTCCTAAAGTTTAGTTAAGAAACATCGAGAGAAGACGAATTCAAGAAACTCTGCAGTTGCCTTAAAGGGCGTTAACAATGTAAGTATTACAAAGTAGAAAACATTCTCTCGCATAATTATGCTTTTTTCTTAGATTTTTTTTCTGTTCTTAGCTGATTGTCATAGCCGTAAAACCATGGCATAAAAGTCATCGGTCTATACAACTGTAACTGTATTGGCCAATAGAGGACAACTTCGCAAAGATCAGATGACACGAAAGTGTCGTTGCCCTTCCGTTTGAAATTGAAAAGAAAAAAATAATGGCAAAGTCCATAAGGAGTTAGATAGCGAATTGACTGATATCTTAAGAGAAGTATTTGTAATGCTTTCTGTCAGTAATTCGCAAAGAATTGAAATATGTCTCACTAATTTGCATAGATCAATATAAAAATGGAGAGCCGCTTATCAGATGACTCCCTTTTGTTCAATAAACAATATCAAAAAATCAAATGTGTCAAATCATCCTTTCATTGATATCTTTTTATTTTCAAAATAGCGACTGAAAAGCCGCAAACATGCGAGTATTTTTATAAAATACGTCTTCAGGAACAATTATCATGCCACGGCCAAGAAGTGTTGCTCCCGTCATTTATCATTTTATTTCAGCACAACATCCGGGAAAAAAAAACATGACTTCTATCGCATTTCAAGCGCAATTTTGCAGACGAAGGCTTGTGAAATTTTCAACTTGCATGATTACACGGGAAATACGTGTAAGGTATATTTGTTTATATACGTTTATCCAACCTTAACGCAAATTACATTTAGAACTTTTTTACTTCATATACGTCATTTGCCGTTTGTAGTTCTTAATTCGAGAAACTGGAAAATTATTTTCCATTAATTTTCGCTCATCTTTCAATAGAATGCCAAAATAACCTTAATAGGAAACATCTCAAGTATAAAAGGCTTTTTAGAAAAGAAAATCAAAGCAAACCTTCCGGTAATAGACTTATTCTAGTTAATTACTTCTTCCTTCATTTTCAAAGAAAATAATTTTGTTGGTTCAGTACTTTCTAACGCTGGATAAATAACATCAGTCTCCGCTTGACTGTTGCACTTTAACCATATTTTGTCTTTGGATTTGCAAGGTACGTAACCCTTTTTTCCAAAAGTACAACATCTGACGGATCCTTCCGTTTCTGTCGTTAGTTGCTTTAAGTATAACATGGGTATTAACGTAATTTGGCCGAAAATGGTGAGGTTTTTTGACCGAGATAGAGAAATCGTTAGTTATCTGTAAGTTCACCGCTAAAAAATAGTCACTATTCTTTATTGGCTTAAATATTTATGTAGAGGTGAAGCTTATCTTTATCTTTCAGTACGTTCCTGCGTTCTTACGCCGAATCAAGATAGTCCAACATCGGTGGCCTATTATTAGAATCCTATAAAGCCGCATTTACAAGAGTGATCTTTAGGTCATGTGTAGTTTCTGAACACTCAAAAATTAAATTCATATAAACACACGCCTAGTTATAATTTGCTGAATTTGTTACTTGAATTCCATGATAAAGGTAAGTTTAAAATATGATGTTTGATTTAACCTCTTTTAAAAAAATATGTTTTCTTTCAGAAAATAACTTTGCCTAAAGTCTAAAGGCCTGCAAATACAGTCATGAATTCCTCAAATTCAAGCGGTGCAAAAGGTTTGTCAATAAGCGATATGTCCTAATAATTCTACTGATATTTTCCTAATTCTCACTATATTTATACTCACAACATACAACCTTTGCAATATAAGCCAGATTTTTCATAATACATTGCCTGTGTGTAATCGTCAGCCAATTGTAATTCTTCGTGTCTCAGCGATAGCAAATTACAGGACAATTTTCGAGATTTAAGTTGCTTAGAAATTTTTAAACCTTTTCAGAAAAAAAAAAACAATAACAACCAAAGTGTACGTTTATTAAGTCGCCTGCTTACTTAAAAATGAAATATTACACGTTAACGATTTTACAGTTCGGCAGCCTACAGTTATTGCCTGGCAGAAAAAAACGTGATATCTAGTTGATAACATGTTTCATTTATTACTGCCTAATTTTCCATGCATTGTCAGATACAAACGTGAAGCATTTAGGAGCAGTAAAATGTGCAAAATATCCGAGCAATTTTGAGAGAAACTAATTGAAACTTATAAAGATATTTATTACTTTGTTTCATTTTTAAGTTCGAAAAACAGTGCACTATTTTATATATTACTTTGGTCTCTAACAGGAAGCGACTCCACAGAGATCTTTACCAATACAAGCAAGCTTCTCATAACAATCGTTTATGCCACAACCATCACTTGCGGTTTGGCGGGAAACGGTCTTGGCCTGTACTTGGCGTTGAGAAAAAAGGCGGGAAATCGTACCGCAAACATGCTAATTGCTAATATGGCGGTTGCGGACCTTCTGGTTACAGTATTTGCCATGCCTTATACGATAATATACATTCATGTTGGAGTGAAATGGATTGGGGGAGTGATTGGACAAATCACCTGTAAATTTATCCATTTCTCCTATCAAATATCAATTCCTGCGTCCATTTTTACTGTCATGTTGGTCTCTTTCGATCGCTTTTACGCCATCTGTTACCCGATGAGAGGACACGTCTTTCGAAAAGTCAAGCTTATGACAGCTGTCATCTGGACTAGTTCTGCAGGATACGCCATTCCATTTATGATGGCAAATGATATTTATGATAAGAATGGCACTCATTACTGCGTGCGATTCTTTGTACCATTTGACAACCACAACTCGCCGCGTATGTACTATTTAATGACTTTCATCTTACTCTACTGTATCCCCCTTGCGATTCTAGCCGCTCTTTACACCCTCATTGCAAGAAAACTCTGGCAAAGGAAGATCCCTGGTAACGTAAGTAAAGCCAGGTTCAGATCAACAGAAAGGGAGAAGCGCAGAATTGTCAAAGCCTTAGTTTTAATCGTTGTGGTATTTGCCATCTGCTGGTTTCCTGCGCATGCCATGCACTATTTAGTGTACTATCGCATAGACATTTATCGTAAAATCCCGCATGAAGTAGAAGTGTTTTTCTTCTGGCTCTGTCATGCAAACAGTATTATAAATCCGTGTTTGTACACACTGATATCTCCAACCTATCGCAAACGTTTCCGGAGAAGTTTCCAGCGTCTCTTTGGTTGTAGTAGGTTTTGTTGCCTTCCAGATCAATTTTATTCCTACAGAAGAAGAAGCACTGGTATGTTGACACTGAATCGATCATTCGATAATTCTAACTCCATGGTTGTCGGCTTTTCTCTTAAGAGTTTTACAATGTCTACTCAGTTATAATTAAGACAGGTGAACGCTCGACACATTTTTGTCGTTTTACATTTCGAGGGTTTGAGTCTCCGTTTAACTCCGCTGTCTGAGATTGAGCTCGAAATTGCTTAGCAACTTATTGCGTCGTTGTGAAATAAGAACTTTTAGAGTTTCTTGAGGTTTGTGTACATCAAAACAAACACCCAATCAAAGATGTAGCCCTGCCCTGCGAGCGTACTTCATCCATTGGATGACAAAAAGGTAAAATTGTACGGGCGCTTTAACGAAGATTTGTTAAGTTTCAATAGCACTTTGCTGTTTTGAATAAGTAACCAAGTAGTGGTGTAGTAAAATTTCTGCGTCTTTTTTGACTGGCATGTTTGTAATTACCTTACAGCGCAACTTTACAAGACAAGAACTTCTATCATACAGTCACCTGAACGACAATTCTATCATACAAACCTTACGCCGGACCTAGCTACAGACACGATGCATCCTTATTACAGACACTATGAGAAGACAAAGCTCATAGTACGAACCTCAAATATAATCCTATATATGACAGACAATCTCATCTTCCATTCTGATTAACGAACTGTTTCATTGTGCTGCATACATATGGACATTTTGCAATGGAATTGATGGTAAATAATTATAGCTAACTTTTCAATTTCAAGAATAAACTATTTATAATGGTAACAGGACTAAGTGGAGTCTAATTCGGTCTGTAATCATACACGAGTGATCCACAAAATCGGACGACCCGCGCAGCGCGAGTTTTGATCACAAACCGAATAGGAAGACAGGATGTCCTGTTACTAATTAATCATAACCATTAGAATTTCCCTTAAAGTAAAAGTTTCATTAAAAAATAAATTAATATAGTCATTTTCAAATATTATAATTAAAAATATGGAGAATAGCTTGAAAAATGACGTCACGTTTCCTTGAAAACAGTCACCGAATATAACTCTCCTAAAATCTTGAATTGGTTACTATAGTGATTGCAGTAAACTTTGTGATCGGTGCATTTAGTTGAGAGGACTTAAAATCATTGGCTCGTGTGACTGTCAGATTACAGGTGTCCAATTACAGCCAACTGTCTGATTAAACTGTCCGATTACAACTTGGCAGATTAATTAGTGCAAAATACATCGGCTTATGCACCAATCACATTTCAGGAAATTGTAATTGTTATGATAAATTGTACAAGCGTATTTTGCGATAGAGATTAGGATTACTTTGTAAATAACACTCTATATTCTGAAATGCAGTCCAGAACAATTATTCTGAGACTCGTATCTTATCTATATAATATTCTGTAATTTGCCATAGGTATAGTTCTAATCAGATTCAGTTTCAATTTGTTCTAAGAAGGCTACATGTCACATGACCTATTATTGTAACTGGATTAATAAATTAATTTGAAATTTTATAACTTATATTTGATTATAATTATTATTGCGAGAAGACGAGACCCAAATGTCATTATAATATCGATTTCGGGAAAAAATAATCGTAATTGCTGAGTTTGTTACCCAATTGTTTTAAAGTATTTTAACGTTCGATACAGTCAATACAAGATAAAGAAACATTCCTTCCTGGTTATAAAACAACACTAAATCCTTGTTTTCCTCTTCTAACTGAAGCTCCAAAAATTGCAAATAACTGTTTAATTGTGCAGGTCGAACTTGCTTGTAACATTTGTCCTTTAAATCCAGAAATTCTTTGACAAGCTTTTCCAGGTTGAGGAGGCAAAATAAAATCTTCGTTCTCAACATTATTCACATACTGGCAGCCTGTAGGTACAAATTTTCCTTTTTGAACATTTTGCGCGCAGTTCTGCGTGTTTACGTAGGGACTATATCTTGCCACTATGGCTGTGCAATTGAAGTTGTCCACGGGAAATGTTGCTTTCCCAATTCCCATCTGCTGTGTTGTCGCCCATACTAATCTGCTGAATGGCTTCCCTTTGTCGTTCATAGGAACCGGGTTATCAAAATCCCAATGACAAACAGTAGAGTACCTACAAAAAACAAATAATAATAACTAGAACAACTAGAACTTGATTGCAACATTAGCAAGGCAAAAGTCGTGCGTTTCTCCTTGTCCCTTTTAACATCCGAAAATATATTTTTCTTCTCTCTCTTTGATAAATACCATCTTAGACACCCAGTTATTTACGTACTGAATATTGCACCATGTTTGCGTATGGTGAGGCCGTAAGAGATTTGATAGATTTATTCTGATTTTTTAACCAGAAATCACTATCTTTACTGGTAAGTGCTGATGTCTCTTGTAATTGGCCACCGCTAAAGAAGTCTACAATTGATTCCGAATAACAGATGTCTAGATCCATTTAAACGAGGTGGAATAAGTAAGAGTCTGAAATGGCACGATACATACAATCCATAATGTTGTAACTGTGGTATAATGCTGTAGTTTACAACGGGTCTTTGCAGAAAGTCTTCCTCTTTACAAAGAATGCGTGAATATACTCACCATTCTTTCACTGCTTCAAAAGCAGACGCTCCCTGGCTGAATGCTTTACAGCGTAGAAATATGTTCTCTGCCTGGCCTGGTCGAGTTTGACTTGGAGCATGCTTTATTACCAAATTTTGAGCGATCTCTTTAGCGTATCGGGCAGCCTGGAGACTTAGCTTGTGGTCGAGGTGAAGGTCTTGTGTGTTATGGACTTCACGATGAAGATTGTGATACAATAATCCCTGGACCTCAAACGGTGTTACATCTAAAAGATACAACATGTGTTATCGCATTTTCCTATATTCTATCATCTGTTGAAAGAAGTTAGTATCGTCTCCCACATTGTTGACGTATCAGTCATGCAAGTATAGTTCTTGTGGTTAAGGGGTCAGTCCCGGGGTTATTTAAATCAGTCCGTTCAGCTGGCTCAGTGACTCAGTGACGCCGTCAGTCCTAATTAAGGGATCAAACTGCAAATTACTGATGACTTGTTAACATTGCATGGGCACGTATGTGCCTGATCGATATTTCGACCTTCAACTCATTCCAAGTACCCTGAAATGATTTTATTTGTTTACGTTTATTTGTTCTGTTGTCTACATGTGAGTGATTTCAATAAGTTCGTAACTTCCTTACACGTGTGGACAATGGAATACACCTAAGCTATGCACAATGTACATGCTCCAACATATATATAGCTAACCTTTGAACATCGCAAGTGAAAAGATAAAAAAGGCTTCATTTGTGAATAGGCTCCCCGTTCGCGGACTGGCGTCTATTCAAGAGAAAGGTTGGGAAAAGGAAAGGGATGGATATAGTAGAGTAACACCTTCCTATACATTTCCCAAAATTCTATTATTGCGCGTTTTACTGCTTTTGAGTGGAACAAACTTCACCAAATTTTAATGATGGTTTCCATTTCTCCTAAGCGCTTGACTAACGCTTTTTGGAGTTTTTTCTTTAGTCTTTTCCTCTTTTTTCACTGATTTTAAGTTTCGTTGGCTGTTCCTATCTTCCAAAAGGAACGTTCCTCTAGTATCAACTGTTCCTCGCTTTTATGTTCCTATTGACCATAAGAGGACCAGAGTTTTTGCAAGGTAGGAACAAAACGTTCACTCTAGTGTAAAAAAAGAACATTTAGTTCCGAGTTCCCAACTGTAAATGGAACACATTGTTCCCAAATTGGTCATTTAGGACTGTTTTGTTCCGAATTCCTATCTGTGAATGGAACACATTGTTCCCAAATTGGTCATTTAGGACTGTTTTGTTCCGAATTCCTATCTGTGAATGGAACACATTGTTCCCAAATTGGTCATTTAGGACTGTTTTGTTCCGAATTCCTATCTGTGAATGGAACACATTGTTCCCAAACTGGTCATTTAGGACTGTTTTGTTCCGAGTTCCTATCCGTAAATGGAACACATTGTTCCCAAATTGGTCATTTAGGACTGTTTTGTTCCGAGTTCCTATCCGTAAATGGAACACATTGTTCCCAAATTGGTCATTTACGACTGTTTTGTTCCGAGTTCCTATCTGTGAATGGAACACATTGTTCCCAAACTGGTCATTTAGGACTGTTTTGTTCCGAGTTCCTATCTGTAAATGGAACACATTGTTCCCAAATTGGTCATTTAGGACTGTTTTGTTCCGAATTCCTATCTGTGAATGGAACACATTGTTCCCAAATTGGTCATTTAGGACTGTTTTGTTCCGAATTCCTATCTGTGAATGGAACACATTGTTCCCAAATTGGTCATGTAGGACTGTTTTGTTCCGAATTCCTATCCGTAAATGGAACACATTGTTCCCAAATTGGTCATTTACGACTGTTTTGTCCCGAGTTCCTATCTGTGAATGGAACACATTGTTCCCAAATTGGTCATTTAGGACTGTTTTGTTCCGAGTTCCTATCCGTAAATGGAACACAAGGTTCCCAAATTCCGAATTGCTGATTTGGCATTCCTATTTTGTTTCCACATCAAGGTGTCTTTTTTTGAATGAAGCAAACAATAAGGCACGCACAGACCTGCTTGGGCAAGCTTGGTTGCATCTTAGTGTCATGAATTTTGCACAATGGTAATGAGGGCGGGTAAGTAAGGGCATGCCTTGGCAAATACAAACATATATGCAGTTCGTTTATTTGCCAACGGTTCCTGTGGTTCAAGTGTTCTTAAAAGGGCAAAATGAGCAAGAAGTGCAAAGTGAATTGGTCGGATATCGATGGAGCGTCACCAAAACCAAAACGCCTTCACTTGGAAAAGGATGAAACTGACAGTTTGTATCACTGCCCAATACGAGAGTGTGACCATGATGGGTTTCAGAGTCAGAGAGGCTGCAGAAAACATGTTAACACCAAGCACAGTTGGTTCTTTTACTTTGACGACAAACCCAATTCGAAAGTAATCACGGATTCGCTAAAGGTAGCAAGCAATTTTTCAATAGAGGGCACAATTCAAGATCAAACAAGTAAGACCACAAAGAATGGCGTAAAGTTACTTCCCTCATTTTCATTATCGTGCAACATTGGCGAAGTATTCACGAAATGGCTGACTGGAAGTGGTGGCGGTTGTAAGAAAGATCGCGCAGCACGACAAATAGTTGCAAGATGCTTTAAGTTTCTTAGATTTTGTTGTGAAGACGAGGAAGAGTTGACTTTTGACGTGGTGGACTTTAGTTTGTGTTCTCCAAATTTGTTGTTTAAGTTTATCGACTACTTACAAGACGAATGCAAGCTCGGACATGGTGGGCGTTTGGGCTACATAGATGCTATTTCTGAAATGATCGACTTCAGAAAACTTCATGGCGCATCAGAGGCAGTTTTTCAAAAGTTTTCTTCAACAGAGTTGTACCTCAAAAGAGCACGAAAGACGGTTGCAAAGATGATGAGATTGCAGTGGACACAAGATTTGGACATTGAGACACTGGAAGCAAGAGGCCACTGGGCAACAACGGAGGAGTTGTTGGAGGTCGTAAAATTCCATCTGCCGCGCTACGAAAATACCGTGAAGATTTGCAAATCGAGTCCAGCTCAAGCTAACCCCTCAGAATTCACATTTGCCACGAAATTTGTAGCCATGTATTTGTTCATCAAAGTGAAGGGGTCACGTCCCATGACTTATCAATATTTGACGCTGGACATGATCGCTACAGCTAAGGAAAAGGGTGGATTCATTGATCAGAAAACGTTCAAGACTGCTGGAAAGTATGGATTTGATTCTTTGATTCTGGCCGATGCAAACTTACAAGTGCTCAACGGCTACATCTCGTACGTTAGACCTTTGCTTAAACCCCAGTGCGATTTCGTTCTCGTCAACAGAAATGGCGACCAGCATGGTAAATTGGGCGAGATCATGAGCAAACTGGTGTTTGATGCAATTGGAAAATACATTCATCCCACACGTTATCGCCAAATTGTTGAAACCCAAAGCCTCAATCAGCTCACTAGTGAGGAGCAAAGGGTTTTGTCAGAAGACCAAAAACACAGCTCTGCCGTTGCTAAAGTTCACTATCAAAAGCAACGATCCCGTGAAGTTGCTTTGAAGGGTCACGAGTGCCTACAGAAACTTCAAGGTGCCAAGGGTTCAGAAGTGGACGAGGACGTCCACGCAAGACTCGGAGATTCAACGTGCGAGGCCGGGCCTTCAGCTGAAAGAGTGCAAAATATCAAGTCCTCCCCCAAAAAGGAGGCCCTGCCTAGAAGAATCTTGCGCTCTCAGAGCAACATTCGTCATGTTTAGAAATTCACAACAGAAGAGGACGATTTTTTAAAGAAAGGGATAACTAAACACGGATTTGGACAGTGGACTGCTATCCTGAGAGACCATAATTTCAAATTTCAAGACGGAAGAACGGCGGACTCCCTAAAGAAAAGAGCTGAAATGAAAATGCCGCTGGCGTGAGAAGTTTAAGTTTATTATTATGTTTTTTTTGCACCATTTGCAAATAGTTACATTAAGGTATATTACAAGGAAGAAACTAGCGACGGAAGAGAAAAGACCAACCAAAATCTAAAACACTCACTTCTTTGAGTTTCTGATGAGCTAACTCTGGAAAATGTATGGGCATTAACATTTACCAAAGCTCCAGCGACTCAAAGAGTTGCCTAAAACATTTCGAGAAAAACTAAATGACATACATTTCAACTGAGATATCCATTTTACTTTAAATTTACAGAATGTAAATTAAGCACTCTTATATTGTTTCTTTACCGCTCTTTGCTTACATATGTTCTCACTCGACAAGTGACCTCGACCAAGTGATAGTTAAATATTTATACAAAGGAAACACTATTTACGCGAGTGTCCTTGTGAAAGGAAAAAGATGTTACACAGCTCGAGTCCTTTCTTTGATGATAGAGTGTATGTCGAGATAAGCGTAAACTACGGGTATGGCATGAATGCTAATGTTACATAGCTCGAGTCCTTTCTTGATGATAGAGTGTATATCGAGATAAGCGTAAACTACGGGTATGGCATGAATGCTAATGTTACATAGCTCGAGTCCTTTCTTGATGATAGAGGGTATGTCGAGATAAGCGTAAACTACGGGTATGGTATGAATTAATTTAATAAAATTTATTAAAAATGAAATAATAATAAAAAAATTAATAAAGGTATTATTATTATTGTTATTACTATTTATTTTAAATAATAAATAATAAATTGTTATTAATTAATTAAAAAAAATAGTAATAACAATAATAATAATACCTTTATTTATTTTTTTATTATTATTTCATTTTTAATAAATTTTATTAAATTAATTCATACCATACCCGTAGTTTACGCTTATCTCGACATACCCTCTATCATCAAGAAAGGACTCGAGCTATGTAACATTAGCATTCATGCCTTACCCGTAGTTTACGCTTATCTCGATATACACTCTATCATCAAGAAAGGACTCGAGCTATGTAACATTAGCATTCATGCCTTACCCGTAGTTTACGCTTATCTCGATATACACTCTATCATCAGGAAAGGACTCGAGCTGTGTAACATTAGCATTCATGCCATACCCGTAGTTTACGCTTATCTCGACATACACTCCAATAACTGTAACAAACAAAGCAGTAAAGTGGAAAGAGTTTTATCCGCTGCAAGTGCGTGTTCTATTTTCGCACTCAGTGTATAGCAAGTATGACGTGAACAGCGTCTTTTCTGGGATCTTTTACTTCTGTTAACGGCTGTACGGGACCGAAATGTAAAAGGAACGGGGACATTTGGGAAACGATCCTAGTCGCCTTCTAATCTTCCTCCTCCCCCTGATCCTCCCCCGCCCTCCTCCCCTCCGTATCGGTCCTTGGCTCGTTAGCAAATATTTCTAATGACCCAAGAAAGGAATAACTTTTGTTCATTTGTTTGGCGGGAAAGTTACCTTCAGAGTTTGGTTCCATCTCAACAGCAGGTGCGGGGTTTTCATCCCGTTGGTACCAGCTGTAGACAGGCGCCATTTTGTATAAATAAGGATAAGACGGTGGCCTGTACTGATAACCTGGAATGAAAAGACGTACAAAGCACAACTGTTCAATATTGGGTCTATAGACTTGCTTTCTTAATTTCGTATAATATATGCCACTTGTGAAGTCTAAGACTAAGTTAGATAAAGATTTCCCTTTTAATGCCGTGTAAATTAACAATGCCAGGTTCCGTTTACAAAACAGAATAAACAGTAGTGTATATCTGTGGCTGACGAGGCTTGCAGTTTTGACAAGAAGGACACAATGACATGAAATACGAAAAAAGTCATGATTTAAAGTTTTCCTCAGACTTATCACTTTTTACGAAGTCAACCGACAACTGTCACTACTGGCAGATACTCTCCTAAGACTAAATATCTTATGGTTGTTTGACATGTCAGAGTCCCGTGTCATCTCAGCAATTGCTTAAATATTAGTGACGATATTTCAATCCACCCTTTAAATACGTTCTCTACCACGAATACATTGCTTGGAATACATTCCTTGGTATTCAAGAAAATTTACCTTACACAGAGTCGATTGACCTTGAACTTGTTCTGTTTATAAAAGATTTTACTTCGCTGACTAAAACAAAATAAAAGCCTTTCTGGTAAAGCTAAAACAACGGTCAAGTTTATCATCTTACCTCCATACGCTTGGCCATTTGTGATCTCTAAGACTGTGAACAGTAGGAAGACAAATAGAAATTCTTTCATTCTCCGATCAAAGTCTGCAAGCTGTGATTTCAAAGTTTTAGTGCCAAAACTTGGGGGTTTGTATTGTCCTCCAGGAAGTCAAGTCTTGAATGAAAATTGTTAAGAAGTTAGAAATTTATTTCCGTTCGAGGTTATTCGCAGTACTGTAAAAATGTGCAGAAAAAAGAACGCCATTTTAAAGTTAAGCTTCTCGTTATTTTCGCGAATTAACCGGTTATTCCATGTGCCACCTGTTGGCGGGAAAACTTGCCACCCTGCGTACTGTTGCGGGTGTCACAATGACTTACTGGAAGGGTTTACTAAAGTGAAATAAGCATAGTGGCCTTTTTAAAAAACTCAGTTAAATTGAATTAAAGTAGATCATGACTTGATGAGCAAACTCAGTCATTGCAGTTCGCTGCATAAGTGTTGAAGGTTCCTTTTTATACGGCCTTTGCTCGTCAATTCCACCATTGTTGTTCGTTTTTTACACGGGGATTAACGCTTGGAAGAAAGTACTGAAGCAGCACAACCATAAAGAAATGAACAAAAGGACTTAAATAGAACAGGAAACTTGACGCAATTAGTATTGGCTCACTTAGTACCAAATTAAACACGAGTTGTTTAACTAAACACTCAAGTAATCTGAAAGGCCCCCAAGTGACAAGCTTTCCAGGGAAAAGAAAACATCGTGCCATTCTCAAAGTCCGTTGTGATACTTTGTCAGCTTCTCCACTCCGATTCAGTCCATGAACTGCTTACTTGAATCATCCGTGTTCATCCGTCCTTGTGGATTATTTTACGGGGCCAAAGAATTTATCTCACCTGTGGTCCCGTTTTAAAGAGGCTATTGTTAATAAATGTCCACCACTTCAAATCTTATAACTCTTCTTTTACCTCATCTAGTAACAGTGAAACCAATTGACACCATTCAATTTTCCGTGCGGGTTACAGTTACACAAAACGCCATATCGGAAATCTCATTTTTAATGGTTCGTTGTTTTTCTTTCTGGTTGTCTAAGCAAAGCAAATTAGTTTCCAAGCGGTGGTTTTTGACTGGCTGGCGTTGATTTGTTTTGACAGGAGGGTGACAAAGATGAAAGACTATGTTAGCTTAGCTTGACTTGTCTTTGTTGCTTCAGGCGCACTTCAGCCTACAATAATAAGAGGAGTTAAGAATATCAACCACCTTTTTACAGAATGGGGAGACAGTCGGCGTTTGAGATTGAGATCTTTCCGAAACAATATCTGGCGTTCAGACTTTAATATATAATGCCGTGAGTAGATCGAGTTCCCATTTTACTTTCTGATATGAATTGTATGTTATTTTAATTGATTCCACTGTGCGTAGTTCCTGAACTTCTGTCCATGTTCGGGTATATCGGTGTAGAAAGCTGTCAAGTTGCTAGAATATAACTAATGAAGGCGTAGATCACAATCACAGTCAAATATAAAGGGACCACGTACATTTTCTAGGTAGGAGAATGGGATCATCCATCCACTGCTTTTGTTTTGTCTTTCTTTCTTTCTTTTCACCCAAGCGGATTGCAGGGATTTAGTAACAATCTCATAAGGGAACTGGTCAAAACTATTTTACATGCTCGGGACCCACTTTTGAGGGGTGGGGGTAGGTGAGAGACCATGCGCCTCCAAGGCTAGGTGGGGGGATAGGTGAGAGACCATGCGCCTCCAAGGCTAGGTGGGGGATAGGTGAGAGACCATGCGCCTCCAAGGCTAGGTGGGGGGATATGATAGGTGAGAGACCATGCACCTCCAAGGCTAGGTGGGGGGATAGGCGAGAGACCATGCACCTCCAAGGCTAGGTGGGGGGATAGGTGAGAGACCATGCACCTCCAAGGCTAGGTGGGGGGAATAGGCGAGAGACCATGTGCCTCCAAGGCTAGGTGGGGGGATAGGTGAGAGACCATGTGCCTCCAAGGGGGATAGGTGAGAGTCAACGTGTGAAGATGGGAATAGGTGAGAAACCCCATGGGACAGCAGAGTGGGGGAGGGTTACATTAAATATAGAGGCTCATGGCCACCTTTATCTTTATCTCAGTTTAGTCCAATTTGCATTTCTCTTTCAATTGAAACTGTGATCCTTCTCAAACAAAGTCTTTTCATTTAATATCCAGTGTTTAGACTGTCAGTGATGCCGTCAGTCGAGTTCCCAATTACTTTCTGATATAACCCCGAGTGGTTACTGCTTGGATGGTTTTGTTCGGATGTATCGCCTTTTTCTCAAACTCTTAATCCTATTGCTGGCTTTACCGCACTCAGGTTCGCAATTAGCCAATCAGGAGTCTTGTCTACGACTGTCCTTTTTCCTGCGTTGTGATGACATTGAATTGTAAGCTAGCGTTATACCCCACCAAAGCGTCCCACAAATGTACAAACTAAGTATGTAAATTTTTTTCATACTATTTACGAACCGGTTTTCGCACTCTCATTCTGCTTGAAAGCTCACAGGTCAGGAAAGAAATATGCACTTGTTCTCTCGCCGCTCTTTAAAACCGTACCCAATTTTAGACCAAAATGGAAAAAAAACACATAATTCATTTCACACCGACACAGCTACAAAAATTAGGGATTTTATAGGGGGATAATTGTCCGTGATAAGGAGCCCATGGGATGATGGGCTCCTACCGTGATATAGTGACATCAAAAGAGAAGAACATTAACAACAACAAAGTTTATTTTTGTCTTATCTTTGCTAGATATTTTCTTATAATTATCTAAACGCTTCGTCTTATTATTGGTTTGAAACGCTCTGAAATTCGCTCTTGATCACCACGGCTGCGTATTGAAATAAACGATCATGTTAAAAAAATAAAATGTTGGAAGATGCACTGTGGTTATACGAGACATTTCTGATAATTTATAATTAGTAACTAGCCCGTGAATAATTATTTGTGTATATTGATCATTTGATCCTATTTCTTGGACTTGGTATAAGACCAGTCAATGGCCTCTTGCCAGATGATCCTAAATGATACATTGTAGTTAGCATTCCTTAAATGAAAAGCTTTTCAAACTATGTTTGAAAAATCATTCTAATTTTCATTGGCTGTAGCTGTGTGCTTATCCTTCTTATGGTGTATCTTTGATCGTGACGTCAAATAGTGCGTGATCGTTCTTTTTACCCCTGCACAAGCCTGGGCTTTGTTAAAAGACCCCCGGGGTACGTTATCCGCGTAGTCTCCCATCATGTTCCCAGCGGGTCTATACCGGCCCACGACGTACGTACATTTCATGCCACCTTTGTCGATGTCTGCCTTTCCAATACCGAGCTCCATGCTCTCCTTCCAAACAACTTGAGTAAAGTGACCCGTATCTCCTCCACCGCTCTCTTGTCCAAACGTGTATCCTGGTTTGCATACTTCATTGTACCTGTTCATAGGAGTTTTTTATATTTAAGGCCTGTTCATAGGAGTATGATTTGGATAAGTCATAGGCTGATTAATTAACAATCGCTTTCAACATCATAGACCTCGTCACGGTTGTGGAGCAATCTTGATGGGTACGCAGCACCCTTCTCAAACTCATTAATAATTCATCAAGTTAAAACAAAGAAAATCACAACCGTGAAGGAGGTTTGGATACCCGGTCTTAATTAGCGTAGATTTTGACGATTTTACCTCTCCGTTTTCTCCTTAGTTTTTGTTTCGATTAAGAAGATATATCAAACACTCGAGACAGTGTTTCATCGGCTATCCAAACACCTCGAATTTCGTCAAAAATACTCCGCTGCGCGTCGTATTTTCAACTCTCTTCTCGGTGTTTGGATATCCCGATGAAACACTGTCACTCGTGTTTGATATATTACTTCAGAAATTGCAGTGTTTTTATGGGAATCTAATGGCCCATAATTTTCTTACGATTCGATGTCTATAATCCTAAAGTTTTTACATTTTATCGTATTATTTTTGTAATCAATGGTTATCTTCTTTTAAATACCTTTTAGTCTTTTAGATAGTTTCTTTTTTTTATTTTTAGACACGATCGCGACCACATCAACGTTGCGGTTATACTATCATCGTGTATAAATAAATGCTTTACCTTACCTTATACCTTCTGAACAACTTATGATAAGCAAAGTTAAGACACTATTCAAAGGACTGAGTAACTGAATGACTAACCGGCCGAATGACTGACTTATTGACTGATTGAGTCGTCATTGACTGACTTATTCACTAACTAATTGACTGAGTGATTGAGAGCTGGTTTTTAATTAGTTCTTTACCAATTGGTGGTTGCCTCAGTGGTAGTCTGACCATCACTGTCGCAGCCCATGGAGAGATTTTCGCCATCGTTGTTTCTTTCTTGTGCGCTAGCGTGTGATAGAACACCCTGTTGGGCAATTTTCTGTGCATATGCAGCTGCTTCTCTGCTCATGGCAGCATTCAGCTTCATTGCCGGAACACCATGCACTTTACGATACTCGTTGTGTTTCTTTAGTCCAAGTATTTCATCTTGTGATCCTGAGAAATAAAAGAGTCTTTCTTTCGTCTTCCTTCTAAATTAAAGTGTGGGGTTTTTTACAGTATTCAAAGCTAGATGCATAACTATTAGCTAACATTTGCAAACGCGTGCCCGTTTATTTGCACAGTCCAGAATCATAATTACAATGATACAATCTTTAAACGAGCACAAACCGTCTCGTATGCATTTGCTTTGCAGTGATGTCATTTGTTGTAGCTTGTTTTCGCCCCTGCTGTGGGAAGGCCAATTTTGAGTGCAAGGTTGACTGTCCCAAAACAAAAATCATTCCAGTCTGCATTAGGACTGCGTTCTCCTTTTCGTCGAACGCAGCTTGGAACTTGGAACTTGGAACTTATACTCCCAAATAGCTAGGCTAACATTGGGAGATATAAAATAACTACTACTACTGCTACTACTGTTCTGTATGTTAATGCCGCTTCTCATCACATTCTGCATGCTTTTATTTTCAGTTTCGTATGCATATTTTGTCAAGTATATATTCGTGTTATCTTTCCATGTTCATTCGTGTTAGTTTATCGTCCGTAGCCCTTGTAACATTACTTGGTTCCCTGAACCTCGCCTTTCCAGCATTTGGTTAGCCGCTTTAGTTCATCTTCGTTTTTGTATTTCTGTTAAGTTTTTGCTTTTTTCAGTCAGTTATCTTGTAGTAATTCATTTTATGTTTCAAGATTTCTAGGAATTTACCTTCTTGCTTAAAGTGCCACTATGATGAAATTTTCGATATCCAGTTTTTTACATTTTCGAACACAACAGGTCTTTCCTAGATATCTTGCCAAATTTCAATCTATTACGAACATTAGAACTCGCGGTTTTTGGACCTTTATTTCCAAGAATTTACGGCCGCCACTAATTTCCCTTGTTCCAAGTCTTGGTTGAGAATTGGAGAAAATGACGTCATTTTCTCAAAAATACCACACGGGTTGAAAATAAAATAACAACTAATGTCGAAAATTGCACGAATATATTAGCCAAAGTTTTTGTTATTCTTTATGCGAATTGCTGGGCTAATAGTTATTATAATTTCAACCCGTGTGGTATTTTGAGAAAATGACGTGTTTTTCTCCAATTTTCACCAAGACTTGGAACAAGGGAAATTAATGGCGGTCATAAATTCTCGGAAAGAAAGGTCCAAAAAACCGCGAGTTCTAATGTTCGTAATAGATTGAAATTTGGCAGGATATCAAGGAAGGACCTGTTGTGTACGAAAATGTAAAAAAATGTGTATCGAGAATTTGATCATAGTGGCACTATTTTTTAACCTTTTTTTTACAACAAAGCACAATACATTACACATTACTAACAGACTTCTACAGAACTACTTAGCATACATGTATTCAGTAAGTTATGAAGGTAGAAAAGAAAAAGTCGCTCCTACGAATTCTCAGCTAAATTCATGATAAGATTATCCTCGTACATGCTTGGCTTCCTTTTTAAACGTTTATATTGAACTTATTTTAATTTATTTATTTATTTATCTATTTATTTTGAGGTTTAGGAATCAGGAGGTACTAAAGAAGATAGAAAACAAGGAAATCTTTCTATTTTGGGGAGTACTTCCTTTGTTTTGCAGGACCATATGTAATATCTCGCAACAAGGAAGTAAAAGTACTGCTTTGCGTTGGATAGGGTGTCTGACCTCAGGCCAATCATTACATCGGGAGCGAAAATGTTTGATTTCAGGTTTATTTGGTTCTCGGCCAACCATTTCATAAAGCCCTGCCAAAAACAAGACGTCTCGCTACACGACCAAAATAAATAAAAAAGGGACTCCTTCTCGGTTCTACAAAATGTACAAATATCATTATCTCTAATGCCTATTTTATTTTGATAATCGTTTGTTGCTAAACGCCTGTGAAGTAGTTTAAACTGAAAAATAATTATTTTGGTATCTTTAGTGCTGCTGAAAGGGAGTTTGTAAGCCATCTCCCAATCGATTGTTTTGGAACACTGAATACTGCAGTCGGCAATTCATTTCTCTTGGTTTTTCCTGGGTCTACTCTGTTTAGCGCTGACTAGCTTTTTGTATACCAATCTATTAGGTTTAGGAGCTTTTATGAAGTTTTCCACAAAAGTGATGACATTTCTATTTCTATTTTTTCATTCCTTGACAATTTTATGCACGACACCAAGCCGTGATAAACAAGAAAATTTGTTTTGACGTCGAAGCGTTCCTTGAATAGACGATTTCCGAGTTACCTAAAGCCTCTTTCAAAGCGAGGCCTGGTGCACAACCATTCATATGAAAATGAGTTTAATTTACATATGAATGAAATCTCATTTTCATATGAAAGGTAAGCACCAAGACTCGCTTTGAGAAAGAGGCTAAAGGTTATTCGGAAATGGCCTGTTCAGTGAAAGATTGTCTGCGTCTTTCATTAAATGTCTGACTATTTTTATTCCTTTGGAAGATCATGATTTGTAGTAAACAGGTTTATTTCCAACTCTCACAAGTGAGTTTTGCCAAAGAGGGAGGTAAAGAGAGCAAATTTTCGGAGGAAGTTATGTTACCGTCATAGCTAATTTCTGACCATAGCTAATTTCTGTTATAAAGGCATCCGATATATGTATAAACTTTGCCAAATCGTTTTTGTGGAGGTTACCTTCGTGTAATTCAGAATCAAAATGTAATTTCCATTTACAATGATTATCATTGTCCAAATATTTTTTGACCCATGTTGATTTGAGCGCTCTATTAAATGACTTAATGTCGATCATCCTTAAACCTCCATTTTTATAATCACCAATCATTATATCTCGCTTAATTTTGTCCCCTCTTCCACTCCAAAGAAAGCTGTAGAACATGTCATTAATTTCATCTAAAGCGGCATGGTTTGTTGGCAACGGTGATAGAATATAAACAAGCTGAGAGGTGATTAAAGTGGCACTTAAAGAAAGCTATTAAATTTGCTGGACCGTCTGTGAAATGAATTTAAGTTGTCTTACAAGTCGGCTCTCTACCTCTTCAATAATACTTATTCATATGGTCATTACAACAGAAATATCCTGTTACCTCCACCTCCTCCACTTGATGGAGTGGTGGCAGCCCTCACTCCAGTTGTGGGTCCTGCTCCAGTAGCAGGTGCGGTTGGAGTCCCAGAAGGTGAAGTGGCTCCCTGTGGTGCGGTTACTTGTGGAGTCCCCGAAGGTGAAGTGGTTGCCTGTGTGGCGCCATTAGGACCAGTCGCTCCTCCTCCACCAATACCCGTTGTTGGGGGAGCAGATGTCGTAGGTACTCCAGGTCCTTGAGTTGGTCTTGTTTGTGAACAAGGAACTGCACAAAGTGCAGGTTTTGATGCGCCGCCTGCTCCGGGTCCTCCGCCTGCTCCAGGTCCCCCGCCTGGTGCGGTTCCTCCCCCTGCACCCGGTTCCCCGCCCGGTGTGGTACCTCCGCCCGCACCCGGTCCCCCACCCGGTGCGGGTCCTCCGCCTGCACCTGGTCCCCCGCCCGGTGCGGGTCCTCCACCCGCACCTGGTCCTCCGCCCGGTGCGGGTCCTCCGCCTGCACCCGGTCTCCCGCCTGCACCGGGTGTTCCTTGCTCGTTAGTGGAAATTTTTAAATTTATATCAACCTCAACCCCATCCGGTTCAATCTCATACGTGCCTGCACCTACACAACAGATAGAAAATTTTACGGAAATAACTGCATTAAACTCTGGACTTTATTACTGGACAAAGGAAGCCTTCGACGCAAGCGCTTAGTTTGAGAGAAACAACAAACAACAGGGTCAGAATTAGGCAAGAATTTGAACAGGATTGAACTTTCCAGTATCGAAAAAACGTAAACTTCTTTTGTAGATTTGGGCTGGGTTGTCATGATAACACAGCCCCACCTTCAGCGAAATTTAAAAATCAAAACTACAGTAGCTTATCTTGATAATAATGACATGCTCTTTCATCCAACCCCAGTCGTACCCCCCGACCCCTCACCCAGTTTTCCACTATTCCCCCGTTTGTAGAAAAGATGAAGGTGAGGCGCGAAAATCAGGATTATTGTGTCTTCAACAACGAATTTATATCACGTACAAGACAAG
This sequence comes from Micromussa lordhowensis, assembly GCA_964020085.1. Lineage (NCBI taxonomy): Eukaryota > Metazoa > Cnidaria > Anthozoa > Scleractinia > Lobophylliidae > Micromussa > Micromussa lordhowensis. The sequence goes on from OZ026606.1 coordinate 12,119,890, forward strand.
GATATTTTTTAATCACGTGAGCATTTCTAAAGTACGTAAAGGTTATAAAGTTCTTGCGATGCTCGGGAGCCAAAATTAGTGTTTTAAATACTTGCTAAACAAATTCTATGTAAGAGATCAGCCCATACCAACAACATTTCCATCGTCAATTTTAAACGCGCCTGTCTTTTGATTATTTCCATTTGGTGAAGTGTCCCTCAAGGGAAGGCCAACGGCAGCGAAATGCACAGGTCGAAAACTAAGCTGCTGTTTCTTGTATCCTTTGGAGGAGTCACCAGCATACGCTGTAACTACGAGTAGAAAGGCGAATAAGGAGAGAAATTATTCGCTAAGGAGAAAACGTGAATAAAGAAATTAACGTGTATATGGTTGAAATTAAAAAAATAGCAAATCAAATGCAGATTCTATCGAAAATATTTAAAAGAGCAAGAGGGAGAGGAAGCAGCGTCAATTTTTCCCCTTTATAACGTCTTCTCGATGCAACGATTAAACAAACACTCAGTGATTTTAGGCGATGAAAGTCCTTTGCTTTGCGTGTTTCACATGTATGAAACAGAAGGTGCTTATTAGTTACCAGTACAAAAAGGACAAACGAAATCATGGACGAACACACAAACCGTACATTTATGGAAATTGCACATGGCAATTAAAAACTTAACAAAACACTCCAGATAAACAAATAATTGGAAATAACACAGTGTTGGCTTCAAATATCGAACCGTTCAAACATGTGTTTTACTTGCTACAAGGAAGAACATTAATCAATTACGAGTTAACGATTTTGTGAACTCTTATAGTTCAGGCATCCGTCGTTGTATCAAAAATAAGAACACTGCAGCTTACTTTAAACTCCATTACAAGGCTACCGTTTAAGTGGATGACAACATGTCACTGACAAATCTTAGATAATTAGATGATACACGACAGTATATTCTGTAAAAAGGACCTTAACATGAAAAACAACATAATAAAATCTTCGTTATGATTATTTACTTTTCAAGTGATTTTTTTGTATGGTAAATAAAATATTTCAACATACCTAATAGAAACAACAATATGTAGATGTTGGTCCACGCCATCCCGATACCAGTGGGGCGAAGCGCTCTTTATTCTTCCACTTCTTTGATACGTTAGGTTATCTTTGCAACCCAGAAGAAACAATTAATTTCTAAGCTATTTTGTCCCCGCGAAACGTGCAAATATTTCCCTCCTTGTTTCAAGTCTTAATTTGTTACCAGTCTGCTCTAAGCACTGTCTAGTTTTACACCACCTATCTCTCAGTTAAGGCAGAAATATTATCACATTTTCATATCGTACATGTAGAAGTGCACTTTCATGACTTTTGTGTTGTTACGTTTTGGTCTGCTGTCTTGAAGCGTTAAATGAATTAGCAAATAAACGACTTATGATTGTAAAAACTCATTTAACTTTACACAAAATCGTAACTACCTGGTAAACGTACCTTTTGAATCTGTACCTGGTAAACGTAACCTCTTTTGTGCAGCGACAAATGCGATGCCTGTTTCTTTTTGAGAGGAAAGCTTGAAAATCTCAAGGGCTTCTAATTGTGTTAAAATATCCGTGTAAGAAATACAAAATTCATGAGCTGTCTGAGGGTTAGACGCCCTGCTGAGCAGCATTGTTAAACGTGTTCTTACTCCTTCAAACGTGCGCTGACTTCCGGTGCTTTATTGTTTGGACAATCTGGCTCGTTCTCGATTACACCTCCACTCTGCAATGTGTGCGTTTCTTCAGGCGATTTGCTTCCACCTGCAAGTTTTTTTCATGTACTCTTTTAATTCACCTAGTTATAGTGTGTTAGTTATTCCATGATCACTGGTTGTTGGGTAATGTAGGTTGAACTGGTAAAATATTTTGTCTCTTGCCTAGCATCAGGAATAACTAGGATTATTCCCGACATCATCTCAAGTGGACCCATAATTATATGCTTGTTCATCTCAAGCTAGGCAAATATGCACCTGGAGGAAGAAAATGAAATCTGAAAGCTATGGGTAGAGTCTAAAAAATATTGATGTTACAAACCCTGTTCAACCAAATCAGATGTAATCATTTTTATCCAACAGTATAGAAAGGAAATGGAAAAGGAAATTGTTAATCTCGGTAATCTTGAGGCTACTTAAGCTCGAGTTCCGTTAAATAAGCTTCGTCAAAAAAAGCATTTGAAATGACTTTTTTATGAACGTATTACATCCCTCTCCTGTATCTGTTTGCTTGGGCTGAAAAGCCTGAGAACTCGTGCCCTAAAAATTGGTTTCACGAGCTGAGTTCTAGCGGTCAGGGCTTCAGCCCTGAAGGGATCTCAGTGTTCGCTCGGGGCAAGACACTTAACATTAGTACGGTGCCTCTCAAGAGACACAAGGGAGTTTAAGTAACTAAGACGGCGACGCTGGGGACAACGTCGATTAAAAAATAAATTTATATTTTACCAACGAATCTCGTGATACGTACAGCTATCAGGTGACTTCATAACTGTTTTTTTTCAGTGATATATTGTAGCGATGTGCACAGTGGATTTCACTACGGCCACAAATGAGTCATTCAGCCTGCTACAAGACAGACAGACAGTTGTTCATATTTACAGTTAGCAAACGTACCAGAATGTTTGTACTGTAGGTGAAAAGTAAAGTGTTCTTTATTCAATATAAGTTACATACATAAATAGAAAGTGACTAAGTTGGGATCGCGAAAATTTCATATTTGCCCAAAAGTGATTAAGAGTCTATAATTGGCCACAGAATAGACTATATCATGGGGTAGGGGCCCTGAGATGCCAGCGGCACATATCAAGCAAAAATTAACCCACGTACCTCCCCCGGGCCTTGAAGCTGAAACTTTAATGTTTAGCTAGATGCTAGCAAGAGAGAAGGACCCGCTCATGATGGTAACAAATCAACTATCTTTAAATCTCTTGAAGCCATATCCACCATCCAGGCCAGCTTTCTTTATGTTCTTGCAGTAACTGTCATCAAAGGAACCTTTCTCGAGATTTTTTCGGTAAGAGTCGTCCCCTCTCTCAAAGTCTCCTTGTGGCTTATAACGTGCGACGATATAGGTACATGTTGCCCCATCAGATTGCCTGTTAAAAGCTTTCCCTATTCCAAGCTCCGTGCTTTCCTTCCAAGCCAGCTGCGCAAAATGACTGGTACCCGACTGAGGGCCTTGTTTACCAAAAGTGTACTGGCACACTTCATCAAACCTGAGAAAGCGCAAAAGTTTTTGTTTCATCTTGATATTCGTAAATAGCTATTTGCTTAGTGAGCAAAAAAGATCAACAAGAATTTCCAGTCTAAGAGGGATGGCACAGTCAGCATTTCACAGCGTTGCAACTTTAGTCTTCAATCCTCGCACCCTGTGAGCCTATTTTGTTCTATAAGCTCGACGTGTTCTTTAACAATTAATGCCATCAATCCTCGAATTAGTGCCCGGGGCGCTTATTTCAAACTTAGGAGAAGACGGAGGGAACGCTTGTTTGAGGGAGGCGCTTAATCCAGAGGGGAGGGGATGCTTATTTAATTTATCCCAAATCGTGATCAGATATGATCGGCTTTTTGTAATATATGTATGTGCCAGGTCCTTCAAAGTCTCAGAAGGATCCTGTCTCTCGTGAAGAACTACATAATATAACCCCTTTAGCCGGTCTAGGCCTGATGCACAAGGTTGGTTGGGCTTTAGGCAATCAGCAGATCTTCACCACCATCCGTTAAGACGGTCAAATATTCGCAGTGGTTGAATGAGTCGATAACCACTTGCTTGTGATTGAACACGACCACAACTACACATGCTTTGTTGCCTCAGAACTCTTCCATAAAGCAGGGGGAGGGGAGGGGGCCGCTTATTCGAGGGGGAGCTTACTTTAAATTTTGGCCGATTTAAGGGGCGCTTATTCGAAGGGGGGTGTTTATTTGAGGGGAGGCGCTAATTCTAAATTTACGGTAATTAAAACCACACTGAATGGAAGTCGTACTACTGGATTTCCTGTAACCTCCATATATGTTACGGCTGTGTGGCACTTTAACTCAGAATTAAAACATAACAGCATTTCTTTTAGAGTTGATGGTTACTTTTAAGTTACTTTTAACTAGTTTGTTTTGTTTTTTTACTTTTAACTAGTTTTTTCCGGTGAAAAGTTGAATTCTGAGAACTGGGACTGATCTTTCTGCTTCCTGTTATAGGAAAACGTTAGGTTAATTTTTTCCTATACAAGTTACTTTTGATTTTTTGGTTATAATAAGGTAAGGCTAGTCTATCATCTTCCATCTGCATATGCCACACGCTGCATGTCTTACTCAGGGGTTAGGATCACGCCTAAACCACAATTTTTCGGAAAGCAACGATTATCACTTGGCCGTGAATGTCACATTTACATACCACATTTTTACTGCTTCCTCTGCTGTCTCCTCTCTGTCTTTATAGCAACCAAGGGAAAGATTTTCTCCTTGCTCTGGTCTTTCAGCATAACTAGATTTCACGAGTGTGTCCATTTCGGCTAGTTTCTGTGCATATGCGGCGGCGTCCCTACTCATTTGACAGTTCAGAGTCATAACAGGCGAATTGTGGATAGCTCGGTATCTGTTGTGTATGCTGAGGGCTTCTTGTTCAAACTGCGTAGCTGAACGAGAACTTGCTTAGATTACAAGGAGGGAAAGTATGTTTACTTAAACTGGGAAGAAGTAAAGTCTCCCATGTCCAGTAATTTTAGTTTTTATAGCACGAGGCAACCCTCACAGATTACTCTTTAGCATTCTTTCAGGTTGCCGCAGCAATTCGTAGGTACCTATTGAAACACATGCGTGGAGAGATGTTCTTTGAGAGTAAAGCGTCCTACCCAAGAACACAACAAAGCGCAAACCTGGACCGTTCGATCCAGCGTCCAGCTCAATGATTAATGAGTCGTCTACTGTTACCTAGATCGTGGAAGTTTATAGAAAATACTTTTTTCCTTTAACCCGTTTGTTTGGCTTACTCTGGCTTACTTTGGCTTCCGAAGATTTTTGAACGATATCGATACATGTGAGTCACAAACAAACCGATTTCTCCGAAATGCAAAAATTAAGCAGTGGCATGCAGCACTGAGCAACGTGCAAGAATCGAAAACTAGGATCTGGCTATATTGAACACTTTAAGCATTAATGAGTTCCATTAAAGCCCACCTCATAAACATCATAATTGAAAGTTATATCAAACAGCCTTAATTCGAAGCACAGTTGTTTAATTAAAGTCTACTTACGAATGCAATTTGCTGCTTGAGGCTTTAAGTTCGTGTTACAGGGGACCAGGCACATTTGAGATGCTGTTGACCTTGGAGTTGAAGCCATGGTTGGTTTTGGCTGCTGCTGCGGCTGTCGCTGTTTGTGGTGGTTCTGCTGTGTATTTATTCTTAGTTTCATTTTTATTCCAACATTTGCCTGATCAGATGATATAGCATATTCACCTTTTCCACTGACAGTCTCGTCGGAAATCTTAAAACTCCCTTTTTGCTGTTCGCTGTCTCTGGATTGAAATTTTGTTGACAGTTGACTGTCCTGCCCGTGGTAGACTCCTGCATTCAATATTCTATGAAGCATTTCATGAGCATTGAGCATTGGATGTCTTCCAAGACCGTATTTAGCATTCTTCTTATTCTGTTTAAAAGTCACAGCGTTGCCATTTGAGTTCCCTTGCCTTGTTACCTTCAAGCCTTTCAGGAGGAGATATACTGAAGGAATCCTTAACACGCTATCTCCGCTTGTCAAGCGAGCTCCAACAGTTTCGTTAGAGTGATAGGCGTATCCTAGAATCATGAAAATGATCATATGAACTTCTCAGTTCATACACCTTAAGATTATGAGGTATGAGCTCTAACTGTACGTTAAAAATGAGGACAATAAAGCACCAATAGTGTAGTTGATGTTACAGGCTGGAGCTCAATCACGGTATCTTGAGATATTTTGACCTCGTAAAAATAACATATTAAATGAAAGGAAACCTGAAATTAGTAGTTTACTAAGATAGAAAAACACCAAATAGATAAAAGCAAACCGTAAAGGAACAAAGATGGTTAAGGATGGAGAAGATTAACACGGATTGCAAACAACAAACTTGAACATTCAGGCTAAACCGTTTCAAGTTGCGGAAACTGTGACGAGCTCCTTTAAGTACATTTCATCAGGGTATCACTTTAGAATTGAGAGGGATATATAAATCGCCCTTGTGAGAGATTTCAGTTACAACGTGACACTAGCAGGTTTGTAATATCTTGTGCAATTCTACAATATGCGACCACAAATATGTACATGTGTGTTATACCTAAACCATAACCGGACCAGTCAAATGTTAGTAGTTTATTTGTAGAAAGAAATCTAATAACTGACCTGTTTTAATTACGTCTGTCATCTGTTACCTATTGATCCTCTATAAGATCTTTCACCTGTCGAACGAACTTACCTGTGAGAAGTATGTTAACAAGACAAAACAAAGTAGGGCCCACTCTTAACTTCAAAAGTGTCCTCATGTTTAATCGCTGGATGATGAGATCGCACTTTCATGTCAAAATACCATGGCTGTTATTCTTGTTCTATTATATTTCACTGCTTTTTTTCTTGGTGTCTTTTGGTAGACATTCAATCTACAAAACCGTTACCGCGACGCATCTCATGAAATCAACGAGCCTTGAAATATGCGCAGCGGGTGTTCTGAGCAGCTTAAACAATTAAGTACTAGTTAGCACCAGCTAATCCAGAGATTCACGATTCACATGGGCACTTGACTGCAGGTTTATATTGATATTGAAGCTGCTCTGAGAAGCGAAACAATCACTCATGGAGATTACAATATCTTGAATTGATATTCTTTGCAAATGAAGGATTTGGAGCTGAAGCACATCTCTGGAAGAGTCATTTACCACACAAAGTAAGAGACTAAGAATCGTTTTCGTTAAGTAAGAGATTAAGAATCACTTCCATTCCTGTTTTACTACAATGTTCCTGACGAGTTGTTGAATTTTGCTTACTTGGAAAACTGTCGTGGGCTCTCTTATTTATGACAATTTTTGAGCGTCCTGAAGGAAATATAGGAACCGAAGATCACGGATATGGGTCCAATTACGCGTGAGAATCGACCACTGTAAAATTGGCATGTAAAAGGTGTCTTTCAGTATCCATGTGGTGAGAAGATCTTGATAAGGGCACACTTCGCATTTTTACTTGTTTGAATTGCCTAATCCGGCAATATTATTATATTTAGACATTTTTTTTTTCTTTGGCTTTCACCCAAGAAAATCATAGTGACTATTTCCTCAGGTCAACAAGCCTAGAAATGTTCATAGCGGGTGTTCTTGGCATCTGACAGTATGGAACCCTGAGTGCTACATTTAGCAACTAACGGTCAAGGGCAGGGTCAAGGGTAAGTTAAATGGTTTTGACATTGACTACAGGTATCTTGGAGAATACCAATGAGACTTAAGGGCTTTTTGTATATAAGCCTTGCGTTGAATATTTTTCTTATCCCTGGTGATGCCGTGGATTGGCGAAAGCTTGGATTCGAAAAGATTTTAACATCCACTTCACAGTAGTTTCAGTCCTAATTTGAACTTTTGTCAGTTTTGTTATTTAAAATGCTACTGAAAGACACTGTTCAACGAAATCTGAATCAGATCAATTATCTTATAGCCAAGGAAACTGCATGTATGAAAATACAGGAAAACTGTTTATCTTGCTAAGTTGAAGATTTACATTCGCAATCATTTTCATTCTGGTAAGGTAACTGCCGAAACTTTATTTATTGTCAATTTCGTTTCACATTGCTAATAGATAAAAGGTTTTCTTATACACTTGACAACTAAATTAAGGGCACAGTGTTGCATTGTTTAGGTCTTGAGACCCGCTGAGACATTTGGTTCGAGCTCATGCCATGTCTTCGGGTGAGACAAACAGTAGCGCTGACGAATGGTTGTCGGACAAACGCATGGAAGATCATGGAAATTCTTCAACTTTAGGCTAGAGAAACCACACGCTGAATTTAAGGGTTGTTTGGCTCATCCTATACTGTTATTCTTGATGTCGAAACGTCTCATTAATTTTACAATTCTGTAATAGAGTCGAAATCATCTAAGATCCGTAATTTAAGCTTGCCATGAAACCTCACCAGCGTATTAAAACCTCACCAGCGTATTAAATATAACCGGACTCCATTTACGAGAGAGCATCTACATTATCAGAGAGGACTGTACGCTCTACTCATGATCAGTTAGGTTCTAAAATTCCAAAGTCGTTAAATATTATCGAGAGAGAGAGCAATGCTTGAAATCAAGAGATTGGCTTCTATCGGCTTTCTGTCCTCTCTTTCGTGCCTCCAAGTACATGCATCACCTAGTTGTTCAGAGCATAAAAAAATTAATTCCTCCCTGTTCGTGGGTACCATCGCCTCAAGCTTTATTCCGTAAAGATCATTAATACGGGAAACATTGCTCCACTGCTTAAGTGTTTTGTCTCGGAGCTGCGCAAAAATTCCAATTAAAGCTTTTTTTGGAAAACAAGGTGGCTGGTAATTTCAAAAGTAAAATGTTAAAATCACTCATAAAACTCTCACATAGGACTCCCCCAAGTCACCCATTGTTTGTTTTATTTACCCCCATGTTCATAGTCAGTATAGATAGAAGCATACACTAATTAAAATTTAAACAGCTTTAATGGATCTACAGTTTTTGAGTTACATTAAAGCCGAGAGGTTTTAAAAAGTTATGGCTCGGTATTCGAGCCCTTCTTACGTTTAGCGTTAAAACAAGATTAGATATATTTATTCCCATTGACATATTAATATTAGCCGGGTAGTCTTGGATCCTACAAAAGCTTTTTCTCTCGAAGTTTATCGCAGTAGCTCGGGTCAAAGGTCCCTTTAAACACATTCTTCTTGTACTCTCCCTTGTAATTCCCAGACGGCTTGAAGCGTCCCACAACGAAAAAGCACGGCATTCCATTTTGCTGACCAGGTGCCATTCCTATCCCGAACTCGGTGCTGTCAGACCACACCAGTTGAGTGAAATGCCCTGTTGACATGCTAAACTCTCCTCGGTTGAAATCATAAGCGCATACCTCATTATACCTGAAGTGAGACAGAGGAGAAATAGTGACTGAGATGCATCACGACAAAACGTACTGATCAATCATGAGGCACAAAACAAGACTGAATTTAACCCACAGCACTAAATGACTGACGGGAAGGCGCGGTGGTCTCCTTGTCACAAAGCTCGTCTCCGGATCGAGGGGTTCGGGTTCCAGCACTGGCCGGGACATTGTGTTGTGTTCTTAGTCAAGACACTTTACTCTCACAGTGCCTCTCTCGGCCCACTGAGGTGTATAAATGGGTGCTGGCGAATTAAATGCTGAGTGTAACATTGTGATGGACTAGCATTCCATCCAGGGGGAGTAGAAATACCCCTAGTGGCTTCATGCCACAGAAAACCGGGATAACCTCCGGCCTGTTGGGCCACTTGGCTCGTATGCAGACTTTACCTCGGTAATAATAATTTCTTTTTAGTCAGGAGAAAGAAGCGTAAAATAGAGTGAAGATGCTCTCACCAGTTGGTTATGGCCTCCTTTGCGGTAAGAGGTACTCCATATTGCTTGCAACCCATCGCAAGGTTCTCTCCCTCGTCCAGGTGTTTCACAGCATCATAGTCATGCTGAAGTGACCCCATGCTCGCGATCTTCTCGGCATACTTCTTAGCTTGAAGACTAAGCTCCGGGCTTAACTTCATTGGTAGTGTTCGATGAATCTTACGGAAAGCGTTGGTTGTGGTAACAGCCTCATCTTCAAACTCCTTGTCGCCTAATAAAATATATACGTGATTATTAAAAACTGGGTCAGTGTATAATGCAATTCAAGGAATTTGATTGGCTTAGTGGCCCATGGTATATGAGCCATTATTATTCAACAAATTGTAACACTATCCAAATATGGTCATGATGCTCTCGATATCTGTCATCCGTAGGTACCAGATATCCAGCTTCGTACGTGGGAAGAAAAAGTGAAGTGAGAAAATGTCGACAGAAAGATTTAAAAATGTTAGGCTGTTTTGTTATCAATTTGTTGAATAATAAAACAATTACCTTGCTCAATCTCGCGGAATATCGTCTGATTTTAGCCGACTCGGCCTACGGCCTCGTCGGCTAAGTATCAGACGATATTCCGCGCGATTTCGCAGGATAATTGTTAATTAGACCATGCCCTACAAATATGGTAAGTGTACGCGTCAGCACAGCAGCTGAAATTCTGAAACTTTTTTCCGCGGAGAGAAACAATGGCGGTCCAAAAGAGGATTTTGCGAAATAAAACGTGGCAAGATTTTAGCGAAAATTGGTGGTTATATTTAATAAAACAATTGTTCCACTCGCGCTTGTTGGAATTGAGATGATTATAGCCAACTCGGCGCTACGCGCCTCGTTGGCTATCTATCATCTCATATCCAACGCGCGCTCGTAAAATAATTGTTAATTATATTATACCAAATGACGTCATAAAAAAGTTGAGCCACATTCACAGGCGGCTGGCGGCTGATGGGTGGTTTCACTGCCAGGTTGTTGATGATTTATTACGTTGTATCTATTGTATCTATTGTGTATAGGATTTTAAGGCAATCAAGTACTGAAAAATGTTGTCACGACAACACCAAAAATGGAGCAACAAGATTGTTCCACTTGGAAAAGTTGCTCAAATGTGCGCAAATTTTTAAGTTCTATTATGGACCTCAGCGATCGATGAATTAGTTCCCAAGACTTCCCCAATTGTCGCAAAATAGCAAACCTACGAGTACTTTAAGAAATAGCCATGACCATTAACCTTGACCATGACCTAAGCTTCTTTAGTTCACCATAGAAAGTATTTGTTTTGCCGCTCTGTGGCTTTAAAATCCGGTCAGTTAGCTTACGTGCATGTTCCTGCGGGTTGGTTTTGTTTTTGTTTTACAAATTCGGAGTGCGTTTCCTGTTTTGGCCTCGAGTTCTAATTGGCTTATTAGCTGTAGCAGATTTTCGTTTGTAATGATAGGTCAGATTTGATACCCTTGGTTTAAATTTATGGCGATCAATTCTCGACCAGTATTTACCAAGCGTTCTCATTACGCACTTACTTTGCAATTGCATTTCCTTTTCCCGTCCTTCAGTCTTCGTGGATGAAGTAAGTATTTTGTCACCCGCGTTTTTACTTCCGAATCGTTCTCCTTGTCCCGGCTTCTGGCCTGCTTCTTCCAAGCCACCTTTGTTGTTGGCCTCGGGTTTATGGAACTCCCCGGAGCAAGCCACAGATGTAATAACAGCACCGTTCGCTCCTTTGGTGGTCTTCCAGTGACAATTCGGCCCGAGATTTTCGTGGAGCCCCAGTTTCGTCTCTTTATCAGTTATCAGTTTTGAGGCTTCAGCCACTTTGCTGGCGTTTTTCCCGTTTCCATAATTTCGTATTCCAGGGATGTTGAAAGGAAAGTGCCCAACAGTGATGTTTTGATTTTCTGACTCGGGCTTTGTGTTCGAGGACCCAAAGGCGTTAGTCTGGTTTTCCTTTCGACCAGTTTCGATCACACTTGAACTGTTAGTTTTGTCATTCGTACCAACATTTTGCCCAGTCACTGCGATTGTGACGATTTTGTTTGAGGCATTTTTTACAGCAGGGCCCCCTTGGTCACCGTTGGACAAAGAGTTATTTCCCAGGCTTATCGTTACTCCGCTAGATGGGGTAGGTCCAGCAGGAGCTTTCAATGTTATGGCTACACCTGGTGCGTTAGAATTGGTGCCGTTGATCAGCTTTGCTTGGTCTTTCCCTTGGTTGAGACCTTCTTTCATCTTTTGCAGCAGTTCCTGGGCAAACTCTGGTGATGGTTTAGAAGATTCTTTTGATTCTGTTGGTGGATGTTGCTCGGTACCATTTGCTTGCTTCTGTTCAGTTTTCAGCTGGTCAGTATTACCACCTGATTCTTGATGTTGTTTGTTCGCTTCCCCAGGCTGATTGGACGTCGATGACTCTGGTCCTTGTAACTTGGAAATCGTTTGATTGGCAGCTGCCACTTTTTCCTGAGTTTCTTGGGGTGCTTTCTGATCCGTCGCTGTCGGAATTGCAGCATCTGTGGCGTTGTTCTTAATATCGCTTACTCTGGGGCGTTCATGAAACAGAGGACTTCCACTCAACAGAACAAAATCTTGCAGTGGAGTGGGAACCGTTTCTCGCTGTGCACCGGTCGCTACCACATGCCCTGGTGGATGGTGCCTAGCATGCGGCTTATGCTGATGTTTAGAAGCGTCAGCTGTACTTCTGCCACTGAGTAAGTCGTTCGTTTTGTGGTGGTGTCCTTTGTGAGGTAGGGTGAGGCTCTCGATTACTATAACGACCAAAACAGCACCAAAATATTAATATTAGAAGGTATAGACAAAAGGGTAGCGAAATGTTCTTTAAAAAAATAAAAACGGTCATCTTCGCATACGAATTTACGAGATGCTTTGTCAAAATACTGTACAGGTGTGTTTCTTCGCCTCCGTAAACAAGATCATACCATGATTATAACATAACTAGCAAAGCCCGGTTGTAAATTAAGTCGTGCTGTCAAACTCATGGCGTGAGCAAATTTAACTTCTCTTTGTGAGGGAAATTTATTTCCATTGATAATTTTATAAAAATAGGGGGTAAAGCTAGAGATGCTCGAGCAACTCTCTAAACGTCCTGAGTGCATCATAACTCGATAATGCACGCTAAAGCGTAAAATAATTGTTAGTCATTGCTATTGTCAGCCCGCCTAGATTATTTCTGCTTCTGTTCACCAAGGATTATTAGCTTTTTGTCTTATCAACAACTAAACCATTCTTCTAGAGCTTAATTTCAGGAAAAAGGGGAAACGATATTATTCACATAGCTACATTTTCTCCCCCCACCCCGGTCAGACTTGTTTCGTCAAGTTCTACACAGTTTGAAACAAAATTAAAAATCGAATTTGCTCTGCATCTTTTATTATCTAAAACACATTCCTTACATGTCATTTTCCTAGGCGTTTAGTATCTATGGAAATTCAAGGGATATTGTCTATTTCCTGTTTGGCTGTAAAACAACACATACAACTTTCTGTAAACATGTAACACTCACCACATTGCAAAAGTATAATCGCTGCTATGGACCTCAAAGAGCTCATTTCGTTTACTCTGCAGAGAGAAGATATTAATTAAATTGAATCTTTTCTAAATCTTTTACCTAGACAAAATGCAGCTTAAATTACTATTACACAGCCTTTCGCTTTGCTCAGTCACAAGGGTACTAAGGGGATCATGGTCGTATGAGAGAGCGAAATTAAAGGTCGGTTTGCGAAAGGTCGGCTTGTGACGACCGCGATAACTTGGAGACACAGCATGTATTTCCAATCGACACTTTACTATGATCAGCGTGCGTGTTATAATCGCAAGAGTTGACATCATCCACTGGTTATCGAAATTCTTTGTTGAACAAAATCTCAGCGATGATAAACTTTATTTGTATCGTTTCACGGCCTCTCATGACCGGAAAGTAATGCTCGAAATGCCGAAACTTCATCTAGCTTCCAGTGCTGCACTTTCGAGTTAGGATACACAGTATTGATGAACAAAAAAGGACAAAGCCAGATAGGCCTTAGTTTCTAATTAGAAAACGATATGAACGAAGCAACCAAGGTATTGTTTCCTATAATAAGAACAAACGGAATTGCTTAAGTAAATTTTTTCTTGCGGTACAAACCTGTGAATGTCAGCGAGTAAACAAGACTTTGTTTACAACTGGCAATGAAGTATCTAAACGATCGTTCACGTCCTGATATGTCCTTTCTACCTTTCCGAAGTATTTTCCGAAGGTTAGGATTATTTTTCAACAACAACATGAAATATGCATTGTCAGTACCAGATGCAAGCCCCTTGAAGATCTAGAAGTTGAAACAATTATCTCATGCCTTGACTAACAACTTACTGGTATGTCAAGGACTTTTTAACGCTTGAAGAATTCTTGTACTTTTCGAACCTGCAAATTTATCCTGTTTAACGCTAAAGCAGTTTATTCCAGTGATACGGCAGAACGATTTTAAAACATGGCTACAAAAAGGAAGAGGGACAAAGAAAACCGTACAATCATCCTGTGCTTTTTTCCAGATGAAAAGGAGATTTATCAAGGGGAAGAAATGATTATTGTAAGGGATTTTACGTTTTAAAAATGTTTGGGATGCTATGTTTTTGAAAGGCACTTGTGGTCGGGGTGCATTTAAAGAATATCCGCCTATGATTACTGGCTATCTATAAAATGTAAAACAACTTAGCGGAGTGGTACGGGAAGGCTCCGCCCGGAGGTCCAATCCTTTACTCTTTTGTATACCACTACCCCTCTCGTATGCCTTTAATAGAACAAAAGTATACCTTTCACGTACCTACTTAAGAACACTGTATCCCATTTGTAAACCCTTGGAATGAAGTCAATGAAAAATAGTACGAGAGGACATCAAGCATTACCAGAATATATGTTAACCAGAAAACATTTATATCATTTATTCAGTTCCCGTTCGAGTTATACCTAAATAACAGATTTCCCTACCTTTTCTATATCTCAACTGGTGAAGTACCCTCCCCCGGGTGCTAGGGTTCCCATGCATAAAATAGAGATGCTTACAAGATGGATGGTGATCATCTCTATAACAACTGCAAAACTCACCGCTCGCTTTGCATGAGAGAAAAGTGTTTGAAGTGTTCGTAATAAATAATCTATTGCGGTCAAAATAAATGCATTGCAGAAATAAAAGACTGAATGCGAATTTAGCGTTTCGTGTTTTACATTTACTTTCTTCTCTTCTTAAACTTTTGATGTGTTTAACGTGAAAAATAAAGTAAACGGCACGTGCGTATACCAGAAATGTCTTCCTTACAATGAAGTGAACACAAGCTATATAGTAAGGCACCTCATTGAGTTTCCAGTCTCGAGGATGTAAAATGCCGGCATTCTTGACAGACAAGTCGTCCAGGATCATTTTATCTCACGCTAGTGCGCGAACTAAATTACTTCTAATTATTTTTTTCCAACACTCGAGATTTGAGTTCGCCAAGAAAGAATTTGGAACACAACAGTTTCGTTTTGGGGATGGAATTTTTTCAGTTACTCGATCACTGAACAGGTCTGGATCACGGCATGTTATGAAGCATTATATCATTTCTGCAAGAAAGTTTACATTTGTTTCGTTAAAAAGATTAAGAAAAAGAAATTCAAAATTTGACAAAAATGCCTGAAACCTACATGCGATTGCCATGGGAACACGTTTCTTAGCCAGTTACATGTCGCGCCAAGTGGTTTTCAGATAAAAGTTAGAAAAAGTCATTCCTTTAATGGTTTTAAAGTTACAAGCGTTCAAAGTTGGCGGGTGCCTGAAAATCCCTGACCTCCCTCCATTGGTCTGAAATGGTGGCTACAGGTTTCCAAATCCCAACTTCAATTCGAGTAAGGATAGCTCCTGACTTCGCCGAGAAAAATCCTTCAAATGTCCTCTTCGTGGTTTGAATCCGCAGTTTTTTTAGACGTGACAGGACTTTCCGTTGCTTTATTGACTGTACTGTACTGTCGGAAGGGAGCAGGCTGTGCTGTGACTTGACGTTACGTCGCAGCAAGTTACCAAGGTAATATGATAAAAAGCAAGAGGGATAAATCGTGCATTACAAGTAGATGATTAATAACGTCGAGCAGGGTTTATGATATGATTGGAAGAGAAAAATCCATAAACCGGTTAAATGTGCGCTTTCCCGTAACAGTGAAATTATTCATACCAATAAATTGATTTTCTAGTGAAAACCTACTAACCTTGAAGGAGATTCAATAGTCAATGAGACCTGCTAAAATTAAATTCATATCCTATGGACAGGATTGAGTTGCTCCGCCAGCTGTAGCAAGCTGAGGAGGATTGGTGGAAGTGTGCGAAAGTGTATGGGCCAGTGTACGTCAAAGAACAACTAAGAAAATGCTAGTCAGTTCTTTAGCAAGAATTTTAGAGCCTTTATGTATTGTCCTTTAAAAGTGCCTGTTTGAGGATAACTGAAATTGCGGTCGTGTTCTGCGATCACCCGCACATTCGTGTCGTCTTTTTGGATTAGTTATTATACAGATTAAGGTAAAGTCAAAGTTTAACCAAAGTCAAACCAAGTGTCCCATCAGGAACGTATCCCAGTTTCTGTAGCCTGAAACTAGTAGGAGTATTTTACTTCCCCCCCCCCCCCCCCCCTCTGGATGAAATGCTAGTCCGTCGAGGGTTTACCCCCAAGCATTAAGCTCATCGCTACCATCTATACACCTGGGTAGATACAGGCACTGTGAGAGTAAATTGTCTTGCTCAAGAACACAACGCAATGTCCCCGGCCAGGGCTCGAACCAGCACCGCTCGATCCGGAGACGAGCGCACTAAACATGACGAGCGTCTAACAAGAATATCACAGGAGTCACTATACCCTTTAACTCCAACATTTATTAAAAAGCAAATTTATTCATTTCATTTCTTTTACATTTATCTATAACAATATTTCTCTGCACTATTTGAGAGCAGCCGGTTTGAGCCACTCGGAAAAAAGACAACAGTTGTCTCATAATTTTTACAGATTGCGTCTGAATTAGGCATCAAAACGAATACTTTCGTGAGTTTTTACGATTCTGATAAACAATACTCAATTTCAAAATTACTACTTAAAATGTAAGCACTGCGAAAAGAAGTAAATATCTCTAAAGCAGGCCTAGTGACATAAAGTACAATCCCCACCACGGAGAGAGTTTAACTGATTATAAAATCTGCTTGATTACAGGTATGTTTAAATCTACACAAGTGCTTATTATACTGTTTAGGCAGCGGAGGCAATAATGCATACAAGTATGATTTTATCTCCAGTTTAGTCAATCTCAATAATTCCATCTGCCGAAACGGATTTTGAGTTTTTAAAGGGACACAGTCAGCTTTGTGACTGCGTTGACCTGGACGCTAGCTTTTCTCACTTTGAAAAAAGTTTACCTCAACCTGAAATCAAAGTTCATGCAGAAATCCGCTTCATTTTCCGCAGTATTTGCTTGATTTTCAACCGTTTACTGAAAAATCTGTTTTTGAGTGTCCTTTTGCTTATCCTATGATATTATTTTTATCATATCTGGTTAAAAACAGCATTTATCGCGTCTCTGTTACATGCAAATTAGCAATTGAATGGTATGTAATGCGCATGTGTACCAGCTGACTGTGTCCCTTTAACTAAAGACTAAGTGCAAATGTATGGCTATAAACGCAAATGTTGTTATAGTTACTTCTTAACATTATTGCAATAAGCTTCATTAAAGTTTCCTCTTAGTACTTGGTCCTGGAATTCCCCCATCATATTGCCCGCGATGTCATAACGCCCCACAACATAGATGCATTGCATGCCATTCTGTGTTGCTTTTCCCTGTCCAATGCCAAGCTTAACACTGTCCTTCCATACCACCTGGGTAAAGTGGCCAGTGCCAGAACTGAATCCGCCATTAGGAAAGCGGTAACCTGGTTTGCACACTTCATCGTACCTAATGTGGCACAAAAACAAATAATGCTGAATTATATATAAACAATTACAAAATGAAATTCTGAAATCCCTCTTAATTTATTTCATACCTAGATTCTATGTGCTGTACTAGAATAAAATAGAATAAAATGAGATCATAAATAAAGTCACAACCTTAAAATTGATAACTAATTAAAATATCAAAGTTTAAAACTCAATCAAAATCTTTTTAAAACGTTTTCAGCTTGGGTTTAAAGATAGATAAGAGGTGTGTTTCCTTCAGGTCAGTTGGAAGACTATTCCAGTCTTTCGCAGCTTGACAGATGAATGTTTGTTTACCCCAGTTAGTTCGAGGAAGGGGTAAGCGAAGATCATTGGAACGTCTTGAGTTATGTGAATGGACAGCTTGATTTTTGATTAAATTAAAGTTAAAATCAATTTCCTCAATCAGTCACTTAAGGATTGCAATGCAGCGATGAAAAAACCTTCTTGCGGAGAGGGACTTGAGATCTAAAATCCTTAGCTTAGGGTTGGATACTCCAGCAGAACTTTAGCAGCTTTATTCTGTAGGATCTGTAAATCTGACATTATGGTCTCATTGTTCTTGTACCCCCATATAACATCTCCGTAATCAAAAAGAGGGAGGATTAGGGTATTGTACAAGGTAACTCTAGTTTGTAGTGGCAATACATTCCTAATCTTCGTGCTGATAGCATCGACATGATCTGCCCATGACATAGATTTGTTAAATGTCACGCCCAGGTACTTAAATGATTGTGTTCTCTCAATAAAAGTGCCCTCTACCTTAACCAAAATATTTTGAACGCGATTCAGTTTAAATAATAACAAAATTGCATTTGGATATATTTAAAGTAAGGAGATTTCTGGAGAACCACTCAGACACTATTCGTAAGTCAGAATTGATGTGATGTTCAAGATCACTGACGCTTTTGGATGAATAATAGATTACGGTATAGTCCGCGTAAAGAATAATATCACTTGCCAGATGACAATCCGGAAGATCATTCACGTAAATCAAAAACAGTAATGTGATTTGTGACCTGTTTGTGAGATACGATCTAGACCACTGGGCGATTGAACTGGTAAGACCGATGTTCACCAGCTTTCGTAGTAGCAAGTGATGATTCAGTGTGCTTGCGCACAACAAAATGTAAAAAATGTACCATTTCTGCATAGCTGCCTGCGACTGAAGTAGATAAAAAGCCCAATTCTGGCAAGATAGTAGACAAATCAAAATTTCGGCGAGGGATAAATGAACAGCTACTGAAAGTCTCGGCATCACAGAGCAAGCTTTTAAAAATTCTGTGGGAAGTGGTATCCACCACCCCTTACCATAGTAATTGTAAGGGTTTAAGAATTGAATAATACTATAAATGTTTTAAAACATACCACATCTTAGTAGCAGACTCTCCTGACAGGGGATTACCGTTAGACGAGCACGCATATGCCAAATTCTCGCCGATCGAATCTCCTCTTTCTTCCCGAGAGGAATGCATCAACTGTCCCATATTTGCAATCGTCTGTGCATATGCTTTGGCTTGGTTACAAAGATCTCGCTCTAAAGACATGTCTGGAACTCCGTGTGTCTTCCGATATTTGTTGTGCGTGTTTAAAGCTTCTTGTTCAAAATCTGAATCACCTATTTAGATAGACATGAACAAATGTGTGAAGATCACCCTGATTACCCTGATTACCCTGACACCACTATCTCACATGATTCTTCATTTCAGGTAGGTGCTCACATAAATAATATGTGCCAAACAACATTCTAAAAGATCAAACGAATAAGAGAAATTGAATTGTTAAATGGCTGAATGAGACTAAAAAACAAAACATGCACAATCATATGAATCATTAGTCTTTTAGGTTTCTGACGTTAATCTTTTTTGTCTTCATTCTTGACTAAGCCGTTCCATGATAATCATCAGTTATGATCAGCTGAATAGTTAACGTAATTCCTTGCTGTATGGTGATAGCTTCCTTTTTAGCTTTTCTTATTTTTCATTTTAGTTGTATAAAATGTATACATTTCATTTCAAACTACAGTTTGGGTAAAACTAACATTTAAGAAAAAATGAAGAAAATGGCAAATGCTTACCCTGTGGCTCGTTAGAATTGACACTGCTTCCACCAAGGGCGCCTCCTCCTTCACCAGTCGATGGACTAGGGTATGGACTAGGGTATGGACTAGGGTATGGACTAGGATATGGACTAGGTTGGGGACTTGGTCTTGGTCTATAGCTCGGCCGTCGTCCTTGGCTTGGTCTCCTAGGCCTTTGTCCCCACCCTGGTCTACTGGGACGTCTGGGCTTATATTGCCATTGCCAAGGATACCTTCTCCGACCATTCACTTCAGGACCTCTTTCCGGAGTACTATCTATTTTCTGCTCGACGTAATGGGTCGTTTTTCTACTGTTCAAAAGTGGTATACCCTTCGCCATCTTTAAAAAATAAACAATCTTCTGATTTCTGTTGTCGTGCTCGTTTTCGTTATTTAGTTGACTGTTTTGCCTTTCTTCAGACTTTCTTTCGGTGTCGTTTCTTATTCCAAAAAAAGGCATTAGTTTCTGCCCTTCACTAATTTCTTTAGAATTGTCTGCTACCGGCATCACGTTAGCTTCTTCTGGGGTTCCAACCTTAACTTGATGTGGCTTATAACCTAATACATTAGGTCCTGGCGAGTTCCGAGAGCTTTCTACTGATTTGTCACTTGTATCAGGCCTATTTTGGGCATCACTTGACGATGTTTCCACACTTTGTTCTTCTTTGTGCGAGGTTCCATCGTTGCTAAACCTGTCTTCATGATCCGGTCTCGTATCGACTTTATTCGATGAATGCATCTGATCTGATGTTTCTCCTTGCGTTGTTCCTTCCATATTGCTACTACCCAAAGGCCTAACTCCATTCGACTCTGAGACGGGCGAAAATGCTTCAACTGACTGCTGTGTCTGTTCTTTTTCACTTGAACCAGAATTAGTCTCAGTTTGATGTTCCGTGCTGCTTTGGACTGAGTCCACAGGCAGTTGCTCGTGGTTGAGGTTTGCACCATTGTCGGAAGCTGTTGAAGATATCTCGTTTGATGTGTCTTGCTGCTTCGTTTCTTCTATTTGGCTACTACTCAAGGGACTAATCCCTTCTGCCTCACTACCTGCCTCAGAGCTTGATATAGATGCCACGGCTGGCTGTTGCTCTACGTTCTGTTGTAATTCCTCATTTTGATGACCAAACATTTTCGGATTACTTTCCTCCCGAACGGATTGCGGAGACTGCTCCTCTTTATCACCTTCTCTTTGGTTCTCTGTGTGTCCTTGTAACCTGACTGAACCGTCACTCGACGCAACGCTAGTGTCACTGCCAGGTTTGGTAGTACTTCCTAGCGTCTCTGCACTCTCCTGTGTTTGAGACGAGTCAGCTCCGTTTGGCAATGTACTTTCATGATCTGGCAGTTTATCGAGCGTTCCTTTCTGTCCCATTGTCTGAGAATCCTCAGAGCTGCGGTCATTTGGTAATTCCTTATTTTGATGACTAAAAGCTGTCGGATTACTACCTTCCCAGTATGGACGTGAAGATGGCGTCTCTTTATCAGCTCCATTTGGAATGGACGTTTGTCCTAGTGAGTCGGTTGAACTGGCGCTCGATCCATCATTTCTATTAGGCTCAGGCTCAACACTACTTTGTGATGTTCCCTCCTGTTCTTTTCGTGCGATAGAATCATTGGTAAAGGTATCTTCATGTTCCCTTGTGGCCTCCCCTTCACTCGCTGAAAACACTTGATGTGATGTTTCTTGCTGTGTTTTTACTTCATTTTGATTACCATTTGAAGCCTCCGGGCTGGTAAGCGATCCCTCAACTGACTGTTCTCCCTGATCTTTGGTCAATTCCTCATTACGATGACTTAACTCTGCTGGGCTACTTCCCTCGCGAAACGGAAGTGAAGGTGGTGTCATATTTGATGAATCGTGTTCTTCTGATTTTTCAACAGACAATGCACTGCCAGCAATTGTTTGTGGCGCGTCTTTAACACTTTGCATAGGAGATGTATGGCTACTTTCTTGATACGATGGTCCTGTCGTTATCTTGCGCGTGAGCTCTTCATCAAATGAACTTTCTATTATCTTATGCGGTCGTAGTTGACTGATAAATTTGTCTACTCCAGAATCCCCCTTGCTTGGAGTAGACCCCTGTAAGGGCGTTGTCATGGATTCATTTGTTTTTTCAATCGGTATTTTCCTTGACTCAAAAGCGACGCGAGAATTCTGATCCCCTGAGGTAGCGAGGTTATTTATATTCGGTGGCCCAATTGCTCCTTCCGGGTTTGATTCCAACTGCTGCTCGTGATTTTGATATAAAGGTTGACGACTAAGTTGTTCGTACGGGGCGTCTGCTTTCCCGTTTGCAGCGTCGATGGCAGTTGAAATTGGGACGAATTCACTCTGTAACTGTATGTTTTTATTTCCGAGTTTAGAAATGTCTTCGTTGGTCCTGAAACCATTTGATAAGGCAGGAGAGGTCCCTGACTCTTTTTCAGATGGTTCAACACCGCTGGGAAGTACATCCATGCTTGGTTGGTGTAATGAATTCCCTGGCCTCTCATATTCAGTAGGTCCAGTTATGATATTTGGATGGAATTCCTGGTTTTGTTGTCCGCCGCCAACACGATATCCTTGCTTTTCCACAAATCGTCCTGGGCTATAAACACTTGAACCTAACAGGTTTGACTCCTCGTCGTACAATTTGGAATTAGTTTTATCGGACAGTTTGTTTTTAATTTTCTGTTCCCCAGCAAACGGACCGCTACTATCTGCGTTACTTGCAAAATTCTCTTGTGTTTTACCTGTTACTAAGATTTGGTGAACTTGCTCCACAGGATGATCACTACGTGGATTGTCAGTGGATTTCTCTCCATGTTGATAATGATTATTTCCTTCTTCCCTGTTACCAGACAAAGGTGTCATCATGTGGTGAGTCATTTGCGACGAACCTCCTGATATTTCGTGTATTTGCGTGTATTTTGCATTTTCCAATCTTTCAATTTTTGAGTTGTAGGGGGATGCATTCGAAGAAGATTGTTGATTTACATCGTAACTCTGTGTGTCTTTCTGCACTTCTTTTCCTGCCCCACTTGATGGAGACGATTGAAAGTGCTGATTCTCCTTTGGTTTCTTGTTCACAGCAATTCCCAAAACACCTTCCTCTGTGTGAACTTCCTTTTGAATTTGGACACTGTCTTCTTCCTTGGTGTGGTCATTGCTCTTGTCGGCTTCCAGCTTTGCAAAACCTGTACCCTTGCTTTGGTCATGCTCTTTGTCAATATGATCGTGGTCATGGCCATGCTCCCGCTCTTGGGTCCTATCAGATTCCGAAACTGGTCTACCGTTCATGAGCGGGGCGCCTGTGAATAGTGCCTCAGTGTAACTATAACCCTCATCCGATGGATATCCTTTGGAAGATGTTTGCAGCGTTGACGCAAGATCTCTATCTGGCTTAATGTGATGATGATGATGATGATGATGATGATGGGTTTCTTTTGAAGGCCCGTCGTCAAGGTTGTCTGATTCACCCCTGAGCTTAGAAGAAAGAATCATCCCCAGCCCCTTGCGATTATGCTCATCCTCAACGGGGCTTCCCATAAGTAGTAGATAGTGAGACTTCTGTTTCGGTATGGACTCCTTTTTGCTGTGCTTCTTCTTTATGGATTTAGAGAGTGTATCTTTTGCTGCAAGGTGTAAAACAAGTGCACCCATCGAGAATCAAATATTTTGCTACATTATGATCAGGGTCGAAATAAATTGTGAAAACTATAACTCAACATTGGCGTAAATTAATAACAATAATAACAATAATAAAAATAAATTGTTTTGGGCGCATTCGAAAAAACTCAATGCGCTTACACTACTATATAAAAAATGAAAGCTGATACAGTACCTCGTAGAATAAATCAAAAATAAAATTCCGAAACAAGAAATTGAAGGAAAAGGATCACAACTTCCTTTTCTGTGAGTTTGCAAAATAGTGATACATTGCAAATAAGTAAATGTTTGGATAATAAGGATAGCTCGACAATGGCAGTCAATTTAAAAGATGACGCCTAAATTATTTTTACGCTACAAGCCATTTGCTTATTTCGCAAGAGGAAGCAGCATTTTGCTTATTGCCTGTAAGGAAGAAGTACTCCCTGCTTACTTTAAAAACTTACCAAGAATAAGAACCATAAGCGCCAAAGTAAGTTTCAGCCTGAACATCATGGTACGTCTGGGTACTGACTGCAAGACAACTGTGAGTAAAGATTTGGTCTCAGATAAAGGCGGGCATCAGAACACAACTCTCGGACATTTCTACTCAAAAATAATTCTTCCAAACTCACCGTGCAACGCAAATGAGAGATAAGATTAACGAGTTATCATCGGGAGATGTCTTTCTCAACTTTGTGTCACCTGAAGTGCCTCAAGCTGTGAACTTCAGTTCTGTTGAAAACGAAGAACTATTTTCTTTTTTCTTGCGTTCGCTTTCGTTACACAAGACGCCTAAAATCAACAAACGACAAACAAAAGCGAATTTTTTCACGGTAATTTCCTCTACGTGTATTACTTCATGTTTTGTTTAATTTCCAAACAGGTAAGGTCACAAAACTCAAGTACTGCCATTAACCTTGACAGCTTGACAATCCCTTCCTCTTTTTAACGGGGCACTATCACGGCGAGTTTGCTAAATCTTTTGTCACAGAGGTCCAAAGAGTATCATATTGACACCTTTCCTGGTACACTAAATGGTCCCAGAACATCAAAATGAAAATATAAACTGAATTGTGATTGGCTTTAAGTGATTTCTCCAAGACACCACGACAACATCTGAAAACGTCTACCAGACTTTTTCAATTTGACATCACAACCTTTTGCACGCGTTGCTAATCCTCAGTAGGAAAAAAGATGGCGGGTGTTACATTTACCCATAATTCTTCGTGCACACAAAAACATAAAAACTGAAACCTTCAAACCTAGCATACATAATGTCGTTAGCACAGGGCCAAATATTGCAAAAAATATGGCTTTCATTGTATTCTATGAGGTGTTTAAGGTCCGTTTGGTTTTGTGGTAAAATGTACAGCCGCCATCTTTTTTTCCTAGGGCGGATTGCAACGCTCTTTTCATGGCTTCACTGCTCTTGCATAGAACTCCTCGACAACACTAAATCATTATATTTAGGGTTTCAATTAATGAAAATAGTCATTTGGGTTTTGACTTAAAAAGTTAATCAATGCTCTATAACAAAATTCTCGATCGTGATTGGTTCTCCACACGCCTATTTGCTACGTGATCGCGCGGCGATCACGTGGGTGTCCAATTACAGGTATCCAATCTGAACTTTTTGTAATTGGATACCTGCAATTGGATACCCACATGATTCTCTCGTCAATTACGCGCGCTTTAATGACTTTCCTTGCAATGTTTACTACAGTTTTCAAAACTTATGAAAAGCACTACATACAAACGAAGTTCTCAAAAGACATTTTTAATTCCGAAATTTGGTTATAGATACGATTAATTAGTAATTGGACCTCGTGTCGTACAATTCAGGGAGTAATCGTGCTCGTAATTTCAAATCGGCGTCGCGCTTCGCTTCGGTAAGATTATGAAATTACTCGCGCGATTACTCCCTTAGTCATAAACCGATTACAATCTCCTCGATTGTGATCGGTTTAAAAAACTTCTATTACCCACTAATTCACTTACCAAGTTGTTATTGGACAGTTCAATAAGCCAATCACATTCAAAGTTGTAGTTTAAATCAACCAATTTGAGAGCGACATGAAACAATTTAGGCCTCCTTTGTCAGTCTTTTAATGCAAATTTTCCCTTTCTTTTATAACTTGGCTATTCTTCTTTTCTCGGAAATTGTAATTTTTATGATTAATTGGTAATAAGACTTCGTGTCGTCCAATTCGGTCTGTAATCATACTCGTGATAAACAAATCGGACTCCGGCTGCGCGGTCGTCCGATTTTGTCAGTTATCACTCGTATGATTACAGAACAGACTCCACTCAGTCCTATTACCATTACGAATTGTACTCCACCCGGTCCAAGTACTATTACTACTTTCATTTTGATAAGCCAAGTTACGTTTTTAGTCAAAGAGCAAAGTGACGGTTTTGAATCGACGAAACAAAAGCGATATCGTTTAACGATACTGGATGTTAACATGAAAACGGATTTTGACGAAGATATAAAATATGTGTGACCACCGAACATATCAAGAATAGATTTAAAGAAAATTCGAACCCATGCTCTTCTGCGATAATGGTGCAATCGATACTCTTCGAATTCATTAAAACTATGCATAGGAATAAACGGGTAAGTTTCTAAAGAAACTGTGGTGCTGCGTTGGTAGGGAGTATTTCAAGGCAACGTCGGATCGAAGGAGGAGTATTACAAAGCAACGGCGAATCGATTCGCTCCGACGAAGGGCTAACGCTCGAAACGTCAGCTTTCGAATGTCTTTACGGTGGCCAATTCACATTATCAACCCAGTTGATAAAACCAAATTATCTATGCATAGGAATAGGTCAACAGTGAATGAACTTCACTGCCTCGAACTATATACCTCACAGCAGGCATGACGGGGCGTTGCGTTTAGAGGAACCTTGTTTATGTATACCGTATTCAATTGTGTAATGATTACCTGCGTTCATTTAACGAAATGTCGTACCCTTATAAAATATTAACTTGTTACCTCGTACCCTGAGTTTTATTGTTATTCTGCTATCGCGTAGCACCGTTACGCTGTTACCCTGTTACCATTCTTACTCTGTTACCTAGTTACGTTGTTACCCTGTTTCGTTATTACATTATTACACTGATATCCTCCTGTTAACTGGTTGGTAACTTTGTAACACTGTTTCCTTGTCACCTTGGTCCTTCGCCGAGACTTTGCTACTTTGTTTCGCCGTGTTATCTTGTTCCTTTGATACCTTCTTACTTTGTTACCTTGTTATTTTGTCGCCTTGGTGATAGAGACAAGGGTGGCAAACGTTGTCAAGACTAGCAAGGTCTTGGAATACACCTTATACTGTTCTCATTTAATCAGTATCCAGAAAGCTCTGGCCTAGTGTACAAGACTGATATATTTTAGTGGTCGACAATGTTCCCATCAATCTTTCCTCGATCATTCAGCTTCAAGAGGGACAAGACTTTGAACAAGACAATGAACGAGATAGGTTGTTTACGGCAGAGATAGCCCTGATGGCAAAACATTCTCCCCGATGCCTCATGGAGGGATTATGGAACTGATTTTTGCTGTAAGTCCCCCAAAGAGCAGACTGCAATTCAGAAGTTTCATAACCGCAATATCAGATTTGGAAAATGCTGGAGTTCAAGTAAGCGCGTGCACATAAAGAACAACTCAACAACGCATGTTTTTTTATTATTTTATTCTGTTTTATTTCATCATTCTGAAGTGCAAATTCCATTGCTCGACCTGCATGACGTTTCAAACCTTCAGACCATTGATCGTTGGACTGAGCTGAAATTGAATAGACGAAAATGGTAAACGCATTGACAAAATAAACTCACAACACTATTCTTAGCTACACTGAGAAAACGACTCTACTTACACGCACACATTAATAACATTTCAACTTCGGCGTTTGATGAAAAGTCATTTTTGGTTTTATAAACAACCCTAAATAATCACGCTTGACTTTCTCATCATGGGCGCGTCACATTTATGCGAAAGATATCAACTAATCATGCACACAAACAAACTACTCGTTCAAATATCGATGGAGTACTTATCTCGGTTTCATTGTATTCATCATTTGTAACATTTTGTGATGCAATGTTTATTCCCATGTAAGTGATAGGCAGGTAAAAAAAGGACGATCGAAACACTTCCTATAAATAGATTACCCTGCACACTACAGGTCAGGTGATCTGCCCTTGAGCCATTGGTGACTCACTCACTGACTGGTAGAGAGACCAGCGGGTGTAAGTTAGCGGTTTGACTAATCCTAACGTCCGCAGAGAACTCAGCTCGATAAAAAATCTTAGAAGCATCTAATTTGTTTAGCAAACTTATCAATGTATTCAATTCTCTGTTATTCTTTTCAGAGGCTACCGGCATTCTTCGTACAATTAAATGAAAAGGAAGCTTCATTACACAAACTGGCAAGGATTGTAACATGGAGTCAGTAGCTAGTTTAATACGATGTATGTGATTCTAAAGTACATTGGTTAACAAATCATGACCAGTCATAGACATAGTAATTTTCTAGGACAATTCTGTTCAAGGGGGAAAGGTGCAATGAGGTCAGCCCTACGTTAAGCACCAACCCGTGAGACAAAGCCAGACCACAACACCGGGAACTACGTGCCCTGCTCTTGTGCAGGTTGTTTAACGTTCCCTCCTAACGTCCTCTGGTGACCATGCAAGAGACGGGGCCCTACGATTTATAGTCCTCATCCAAGAACACTTGAACGCCTAACCATTTGCAGATATAATTACAAAAATACCACATTATCCTCAGTTATTTTAAGACCCTGAGTGTTAGTCCGGTCTGGGGCTTGAACCCTCGACCTTCCGCACAGCAGTCTGGAGCTCTACCAAATGAGCTAACCAGGCGGCGGTGCATACACTTTAAAAACAATAAGCCAACAGAATCCACAAAAATTTAAAAGACATTAAATTTGTCATTGTGAAGCATAGAAAGCTTAAAAAAACTCCCTTACTTAGCTGCTGATGTAGCTTTGTATCCAGTTGGTAAACTTGCTGACTCTAGCGTTAACAGAGTAATGTCCCGGATGACAACCACCTTCACCCCAGCTGACCACACCCTGTAAGGACCATCTGCCTCTCAAATCCTTGCACACTATTGGTCCACCGCTGTCCGTGTTGCATGTGCTGATGGGGCTTGAGCCCCCATGGCCTGTGCAGAACATGGCGCTGGTCACAGGAATACCAGCATCTTTGTTGTCTTCCTCGCACTCTGATTGGCTTACTGTGGGAAGCATGGCTTGTTTAAGTGTGTCCGCTTGACTGCCCCAGTCCCCTGGGATTGTCAAGCCCCACCCTACGAGGAAAGAAACAACAATAACAGTTACCGGTATGCCCACAGAACACTCTGAAGGTTCTTTCCCGAAACCCGCTAGTGCAATTAGCACTACGGTAATAAAGCAAGGCAAATACAATGGCCAATATCTCGACCAAGAGATTATCAAGATAAGGGAGTGAATCCCCCATATAGGCATTATACCCAAGATAATCTCTCTTAAGTTATTTTTAGACACAGGATCCAGCTCTTCCGCGGATGCTACTCGCCCGTTGCGCTGGTATTTTCGGGTAGGATCTGTTTATGTTTCGTTTCGTTTCAAAGCGAAAACAAACTTCCAAGGTCCTTCAAAGCTGTGATATTTAATATTTGATGTTTTAATTATGTACAGGCAAAGGAGCGTCGGCTCTCGCTGTGTTAATACACTAATTTGGCAACTATAGTGTTCTATATTGGAACGAAACAAAAGTAAAATGAAATCTTAAGATCCTAGAATTAACTAGTTCAATTCTAACGGCTTCTAGAATTTGAATTCGCAAAAAAGAAACATCCAGCACAAAAAGTGCACTTGAGGAGCATAAGCAGCGAAATTACTACAAATCCGCCGACAGAACGCATCTTCACTGAAACACTCGTAAAGTTGACGACAAGAAAAGAATACCACATAAGTTGTTACCCTCTTATTGCATGATCAGTTTCAACAAATTAAAGTATTATTTACCAGTGGCATAGCACTCCTTTCCAGCCGGAATGTTGTAGCCTTGATAAGGAAGGCAAACTAGGCTAACTTGACGATTCAAAATGGCGGGGCGGTTAAGCCGGATCAATGCTAATTAGAAACAAAGATATATATATTTTTTTCTTTTATTTATTTATTACAACACTTATGGTAACACTTATCTTAAGCCTATTTTACAGGAAAACAAACCTTTCTGCACAACCATACTTCTGTTACAATTTGTAACAATTGTTCGCTCGTTCGCTCGTTCGCTCGTTCGCTCGTTCGCTCGTTCGCTCGTTCGCTCGTTCGCTCGTTCGCTCGTTCGCTCGTTCGCTCGTTCGCTCGTTCGCTCGTTCGCTCGTTCGCTCGTTCGCTCGTTCGCTCGTTCGCTCTTTCGCTCGTTCGCTCGTTCGCTCGTTCGCTCGTTCGCTCGTTCGCTCGTTCGCTCGTTCGCTCGTTCGCTCGTTCGCTCGTTCGCTCGTTCGCTCGTTCGCTCGTTCGCTCGTTCGCTCGTTCGCTCGTTCGCTCGTTCGCTCGTTCGCTCGTTCGCTCGTTCGCTCGTTCGCTCGTTCGCTCGTTCGCTCGTTCGCTCGTTCGCTCGTTCGCTCGTTCGCTCGTTCGCTCGTTCGCTCGTTCGCTCGTTCGCTCGTTCGCTCGTTCGCTCGTTCGCTCGTTCACCAGCTTGTGACGAGCTTGATTTCTATCTTAACTTGATTTCTTTGTATTTAGCATCTTTAGTTTACTGCAGTATCAACATTTCCCACTGCTTGAAAATTTAGCCATTAACCAGATCGGGAATACATTTCTTACATTAGCGACTAGAAAAACACGATATGAAAATAAAACTACTCGCCCTACTTACCAATATCATTATTCACAATAGAAGGTTTTTCATACTGTGGGTGCACAACGATGTTTGCCACGTCAAACACCTGCTCGTGTCCTTCTCGTGTGCTTCTTCGGTGCTCGCCGAGAGTTATCTTAAACTCTCCGTAATTTTCCGGCTTCTGAGCATGGTTTACGCAGTGTGCCGCGGTTACTATCCACTGCGGGCTCACCAAGGCGCCTCCACAGTGATGCCCTCCAAGGTAATTTATCTGGACCATCCAGGGCCATGAGTTGGGGAGGGCATTGTGACCACTAATGATCCTGGTCTTTGGGCGGACCCCACAAGTGGCTAGTGAAAATAGTTTTTCTTACATATTTCCGTTTGTTTTCAGTAACTGACAAAGAAATATAACAGTAAAACTGGAAATATGATGATGGTAGGTAGGTAAAGTCTGCATACGAGCCACGTGGCCCATCAGGCCGGAGCTTATACTGGTTTCTGTAGCATGAAGCGAGTAGAAGTATGCATGGGATACCAATACATGGCAGGATTACCCCCAGCATTAAATTCGCCGGTACCCATTTATACACCTTGGTGGAGAGAGGCACTGTGAGAGTAAAAGTGTCTTGCTCAAGGACACAACACTTTGTTCCCGGCCAGGGCTCGAATACGGACCGGTCGATCCAGAGACGAGCGCAATAACCATGAGGCCACCGCGCCCCCGAATATCATAATGATAAGACAACAAAAAACGATAACAAAAAAGGAGTTTCGTACCTTCGACGCCGGTTAACAATCCTGGATGAAGGAACAGATACACATATGGAGAGAGAGGAAATTAATATTTACAACTGAAACAGTGAATGTATGCACCTTTAGACTTTTTTTCTAATACCTGAGCCACACAGCAATACAACAACACTAACAACAGCAAACATTTTTTCATTCACGTTTCTGTTCCTATAAGAACGCGCCTTGCAGTCGTTTTGCTAAATGTTCCTTTGTTCCTGGGAAATGTGTCTTAGGTCTGATATCTAACAGTTTATACAGCTTACCAGCTTATAAAAACATTATTTCATTGGCTTTAGTAAACTGATTTAAAAAAGAAATTAAAATCTGTCTAGTTGTCAAATTTCATGACATATGATTAAACAATTCATTACATGACTGAAACAGTTGCTTCATTGTGATTGGCCGAGGGCAGGTCAATGTATAATTAAATTACGTTTTGAAATTCTAAGAATTCTTAAAACCCCAAGTCAAGTATTATATTTCTTTGCAGCATGCATTGTACTTTAATATAGTCTCCAAATGACGTTGACTTAGCCACAAGCATTAAAATACTATTGTGTCAAAAAGATCTAGTTCTAGGTAGCTGGTATGTAGTACTTGCAGAAATGTTTGTGTTTAATTTAGAGCAGCTGGAAAATCATGTAAAAAAAATTGTTTGTGAGAAAAACTGAATAGAGTGAAATTAATAAAAATGTATTCCCAGTGCTTATTTCGGCAGAAACTAGGAACGGAGCAAAAGGATTTTCTGACAAAATATTTTACAATAGGAAGACACATTTGAAGAGGTGGCGCTTTTAGGAAGATCTGTTAATTGATAGTTAGGAGTTAAGACAGCCTTTTAGCCCACTATAAGGGTATCCTGAATTTTTGTCACTGAGGGGATAAAATCTTATATCGTTGTAGTTTCACGTAATCTGTATTTTGTGGTTTTCATTTTAACTATGTAAAGTAGTTTAACCCATTCTCTCCTGTGCCAGCCGTAACCAATCGTGACGAACGTTCCACTTCTGACGTCATCACCTTTGACCAAAATCGACATCATCTATACTCAAATTCTGCGAGAGGAAAAGATCTTTCCAATGATACCCAGATCAGAGTGATCGGCTCAATGGAGCCTGAGATATGCACGAAAATGCTCAGAAATTTGAGTGAAAAGCTCGCACCAAAATTTCCTGCGACTACACTTTACTACACTGCTACTCCATGTTAAAAGTATCCCGTCTCGATGAACCTTTCTCAGAAATTTTTGAACTGGAAGTAAGCCCAGTAGAAGGTCAATCACTGCCGCAAAAAAGATAAGAAAAGGAGAAAAGGGAAAGACGAAAAACAAAAACCGAAAAACTTAAAGACGTACTTAAATTTCTCGTCAAAATTTTGATTTCCCGATCTGCGCATGCCCGAGCAAAAATCCAAATCCAGGCTGAAAATGCGTTTTTGGCCCAAAGCTCCAGGAGTCAATGGGTTAATGCTGTCATTATTTCCATTTTTATCTGTAGTTTTGTATTTTCGTCCCCGTTTTTTGTGATCTACTAGGCGCACACTGAACGTACTATAAGAAAACTCAATAACTCGAAATTACTAGCTTGCTCGAGGCGTGCGGTTAGATATGAAGCAACCCGAAACATCGAGCGAACAAATATGGTAGCCGGGTACCTCACACAAATTAAATTATCATACATTACTACAAAGCGATTTAAAGAAAGAAACAAGCAAGGCTATAACCAAAAATGGTTCATTTTTTAATTAATTCATTTCAGAGGCATCGTGACAGCTTTTAACTCCTCGTGTGTGGAGAAAACATCTGGCTGATGTCCTTCCTTCTCTACAAATCTTGTCTAATCTTGATTAACTCCTGCCAAGCCATTCCTGCAACGGAAACATAGATAAGTAATGGTAATAGGACTGAGTGGAGTCCAATTCGGTCTGTAATCATACAAGTGATAACAAAATCGGACGACCGCGCAGCGAGAGTTCGATTTGTTTATCACGAGTATGATTACAGACCGAATTGGACAAAACGAAAACTTATTACCACTTAATCATAAAAATAACAATTTCCGAGAAAAGAATAGCCAAGTTATAAAAGAACGGGAAAATTTCCATTAAAATACTGACAAATAGGACCTAAATTGTTTCATGTCACTCTGAAATTGAGATTAATTGATTTAAACTACAACTTTGAATGTGATTGGTTGATTTCCACTACAACTCTGAATGTGTCTTATTGAACTGTCCGATAACAACTTAGCAAGTGAATAAGTGGAAAATAGGAGTTTTTGAAACCAATCACAATCGAAGTAATTGTAATTTTTATGATTAATACAATTATCAAGGTAAAAAAAGCTTGATTATAAACTGAGTGACACGTGTTGTAAAAGAAGTTGGACTATAGCATAAAAGTTACATTATTAGGGTGAAAGTCCAAAGCTTTAGTAGGTTGGAAAAGTCTGGAACAGCCTTTCATTGCGAGAAAGGACATAGTAAACATAACTCATGGCTCAAATACAGTCATCTTCATGTACAAAATACAGTCATCTTCCAAAAACAAATGTACAATATTTTGTTCATTTGAAATAATCAGCCACTATGCCAATGAACGAAAGCATCAGAAAGAACGGACGAGCGAACGAAGAAACAAACATAGGAAGGTAGGTAGATAGGAAGCAAGGAAGGAACGAAGAAACGAAGAAACGAAGAAACGAAGAAACGAAGAAACGAAGAAACGAAGAAACGAAGAAACGA
Organism: Micromussa lordhowensis; assembly: GCA_964020085.1. Taxonomy (NCBI): domain Eukaryota; kingdom Metazoa; phylum Cnidaria; class Anthozoa; order Scleractinia; family Lobophylliidae; genus Micromussa; species Micromussa lordhowensis. The sequence continues at coordinate 12,153,574 of OZ026606.1, forward strand.
AGAAACGAAGAAACGAAGAAACGAAGAAACGAGGGAACGAAGGAACGAAGGAACGGAGGAACGGAAAAACGGAGGAACGGAGGAACGGAGGAACGGAGGAACGGAGGAACGGAGGAACGGAGGAACGGAGGAACGGAGGAACGGAGGAACGGAGGAACGGAGGAACGGAGGAACGGAGGAACGGAGGAACGGAGGAACGGAGGAACGGAGGAACGGAGGAACGGAGGAACGGAGGAACGGAGGAACGGAGGAACGGAGGAACGGAGGAACGGAGGAACGGAGGAACGGAGGAACTGCAATAGGTGTAAATACTACTTACTTTACATTGGGCACGTACAGCACAGTTGACCCTCAGGGCATGCTGGGTGAGGAAAGCCTGAACAGTCACCTCTGGTACAGCTTGTTCCACAATATTTGTAGTCATACCCAGGCTCACAATTATCTTCTGAGTCATTGACAACTGAAAATGGACGAATGCACTGTCAGAGTTAATTCAGAATAGGTTATTTTATTTATAATTGTCAATGTTAAACAAGTGAGCATAAACATATAAATAATCTTTGTCAATAAAAATACACATTATTTTTTAATCATGAAATACGAGTGAAGAATGGACGGGCAAGATTAATCATACTTAACGAGCGACTTAGATCTAACCCTAACCCTAAGATAAAACCATGTATCAAAAGTCAAATTTATGTACCTCCAGGCTTGCACTCCACAAACTCGGCGAGTAGGAACATAACAAGAAGGGAAAAAGCTGCAAACAGCTTCATGCTATATTTAATCCTTGGAAATCACGCAGAAATAGAACCTACAATGAAACAGAGTAAAGATTCCAAAGGTGAATTTTTTGCTTCAGTTTCTTGATTTTTCAGTGGTAATGAATAGTAGAATCAGAAATTAAAGAATTATTTAGTGCAGTCCAGTCTACTTAAGCGATGGGTGAAATACAACAAAGCGGTAGATATGCTTTTCTTTTATAATGGTCAGTTATCGCCCAAAAAATATTAAACGAACGATGCCTTAATCGTAACTTCATTCTGGAAAAGAATTCCCAGCTATTTGTCAGAACTGGATTTCTGGAAACTAATGTATGCCAACTTGATCAACTAGATAAACGAGTATCTCAGGTTTCTTTTAAATATTGATGGAAAAGTATCAGATTTACTGACCAAATTACAACAACAAAGAACTTGAAAAACTGAAACTAATCCGGCTATCATTTTATTTTTTAGTTTCCACACAACGTGACAACCTGTAAGTAATTACCGTAATTTTCTGAGTTAGGCGCCCTTTTTCTAGCGATTTTTTTATCCCTGTGTTTTCATAAGGCAAAGTGTTAGCGTTAAAAGCTTTAACTCAAGTACCCTGTGTATCTGATCAAGCGTTCCTTTTTTTCACTTCCACTCAATTTTCGCGCACTTGAATGTAGAAAACGTAATTTGTACGACAATTCTTACGGGAATGCTTGCTTCACATGGCCAGAACCCAAGGAAGTTGTATTTTTCACCCACCTTTAGAAAACGAAAGATCGTGATCAGGCTTCCAGTTTGTTTCAAACTGGAAGCAGCTGAAAACGGAATTTTTAATACTGACTTTTGTGCAAGTACAGCTGTCCTCGCAAAGCTGACGAGGAAGTGAGCGTTTCAATTTAATCTGGGCGACAGACTGACTTCAAATAACAATTTCGCCTTAGGTAGACGTTTTTTAATAAGACTTTTCTAGATGTGTCAATCAAAGTTAAACTTACTACAAGCTTGTATAAATGATGATGACAACAATTTCAGCGGCGCAATCAAGTCGCCCACAGCTGCGTATACGAGTGATTAAGCGATCATCATGCTCTCGGATTTCTTCTGGCTTCCTGCGTTATTAACATGCCGAACCGAGTGCAACATATAGCGTACATATTCCACACACTCGTGGCAAAAAACAAGTGGCCAGTCCGTTTAACATATTGAAGGGGCCTGAAGGTGTAAATGGTTTAAAAGGTCTGGGAATCATAAAGCAAATCATGAAAATGGGAATGGGCTTTGGGCAAAAAAATAGGCTAAGAAAAGGGTAAGTGGGATTTAACCTCAAAAGCTCCGGATTGTCCATGACCCTTATATAACCTTCGCAGTTAACAGTATCCTACGCGTGATTGACTAAATTGCAAATAAATGAGACTGTTTTGTGCCTGTCGCGAGGATGCGTCGAGGTCTAGGGCGGGTTTTATAAAGTATTAGTGTTATCCTATAGCCCCACCCTTCTCCCGGGAATAATACCAACACGAAGGGACGTTAGGGAGAAACTGAAATGAAATGGAAATTAAAATAACACAGCAAATGACTGACAGCAAACTCGTTTATTTATTCTCGGCTACGTAGAGGACCAAGTTAAAAGATCTGTCCTGCCTTACTTCTGCAAGAATATATTTTACAAAGATATCAACATACCAGGACAAAGAACACTGACCGCCGCCATACAGTGTACTCTTTTCTCACAAACACAAAAATACTTGGAAGACTGCAAGCACCGAATGGTAAATTACAATGTTCAGAGAAGAGAGCGAGTCGATAACCAAGACACTTTACAAGATATATGGCAGTCACATAATAAGACTGTTGCTAAAACAATAATTTACATCGCTCAAAAAACTGAGTATCAACTTTGGAAGATCTTAAGAGCAGCTGTTTCCAAAGAAATGTGGGATAACATGTCACAAGTTGGCCTTTATGAATCAAATAATTGGAACGAAAATGTTTTGCCCTCTTCAATATTCCACATTGAAAGTCCGGGGAGGAGATGAATTATCTTATTTAAAATTTGTTTGTAAAAATAATACTGGTACTTTGACAAGATTGCCTCATGTTGCCACAGGGCAAAAAGATTGACGCTACTTTTGTTTTACATAACAACGTCCCCTAGATCTAGATAAGCTAACTAGAAATGTCAAATATTTGAAAGGGCTTTATCACCTTTAGACTCGTATGCAGACGCTCTTTGGACACGTTCCAAGGGGGGAGCGGGGGGGGGGGGGGGGGGGGAGCCGAGCGGTACTCCTGTGCGAAAAAGTCAGGGGTGATGCTCGCCGTCTCACTGAGGGGTGTAAATCACAGGTTTTGGTGTCACTTAGGGTGTGCAGGACGAAACGCCACTATTCGTCAGTCAAGGTACCTTTTAGGGTTGCACACGAAGAAATAACTGCATTTTTATGGCAATGCTTTTAAAATCTGCCTACAGTAGATCGTTTCCGATAACATTGTTTTCATGGTAATTAAAAATATTGTATCTTTTCGGGGTCAAATGAACTCGAACCACGCCCATGTTGACAGGTCACGCGGCGAGGAACGTTTGCGTGACAAGCCCAAAGAGTGACTGCGTAGGTGACTAGGTCACGTTACTTCAAGCAAATTGTTCAAAGAAAATAACTGGTTCTGAAAACGAACAGCTGTAAACGATAAAAAGAAGGCCAATAACAACCGCAGAAACAACAGAAACGTTAAATAACTGGCTGAAACAGAGAACTACAGTCACCTTGCCTTTCAGAAGAGTGGCAGGAATCGAGTCTTAAGAAACACATATTTAATACACTTGCTTTCTTCAGACTATTTTAACTCTTAAACTAGAAAGGCAAAACAACTAGAATTGCCAAAAATAACTTGACCTAGCCCCTTGAATAAGATTTCACCTCCATATTGTTGAAAATTGCACCATGCAAGCAATTTTTTTTTTCTCTCAATGATAGAGGTTAAGCCCAAGTACCACATCCTTTTGAATCAGTTATAATCTTGTTGAAAATTACACCCACTGAGGCGAACTATCCTTTTCTCAGTGAGAAAGATCCAGGTTAAGCCCATGTGCCCACATCCTTTTGGCTACAGTTATAATCTTGTCATGCAGGGGTTGAATTCGGCAGGGGCGACGTCGGTGATGCTGGAATAGGTGAAACAATTTGTTGAGTCGGTGTGCCGCTGGACTGCATAGGGACTGGAGAGATTACTGTCTGCGCCAGTCTTTGTTGTTCCTGTCTCACCACTGGATCTGAAAAGGTGAAGTGTAGATGTTACACCTACTATCGACTAACTTGCGCATAGACAGAGATGCATAATTCTCCTGCCCCTACAAGACCATAACTCCCAAAACAAACAAACGAACAAACAACAAACATCTCTGCTTTATAGACAGGTTACTATTTGAAAATGGCCAACACTAATTGACTCAACCAACATAGAAAAAACTCTGCAAAATGTAACAGAGCCCAAAGAGAACCAAATTAATACAAACTCTACCTACAGCCATACCAATACAGTGGAACCTTGATATAATGAAGGGCCAGGGGGCTGGCAAAATGTGTTCGCTATAACAAGGTTTCGTTGTATCAAGGTTCTTTTCCATATATTTTACTATTACTGGGGCCAGAAAAATTGTTTGTTATACTGAGGACTTCGTTATATAGAGGTTCGTTAAATCGAGGTTCCACTGTATCTGTATCTACAGATACATAGGCCCGTTTCATAAATGACCGCCAATTATAAATACTTTTGTAAGTATTCAAATTAGCCTGACTAACTTTGCTTTCGAGGTGATCATTGAAAATAACTTTGATCTCAAACGAGTTTAGTGAAGCTACCGGTAATTTAAATGGAACAAAAGAAATTTCAATTGGCAGCCATTTATGAAAAGATAAGAGATTTGAATGTGAACAAACCACACACAAAGCCATGTTTAACTTGTA
>OZ026606.1:12163296-12195796 GCA_964020085.1 Micromussa lordhowensis
ATTCATAATTTCCTCATAACATTTCAGATTAAGATACTGGACTTGAAACAAACAAAAATAAAATCAAACTGGCTTAAAATGCTGCAGGCCTAAATATAAAAAACTATAGATCTATAATATTAGTCACAGAAAGCAATTTACACCTGTAAAAAGGAAAACTCACCTTAAAATCTGTGTTGTTAACATACTCAAAAACTAATGCTGGTGTCCTGGACTGTAATGACAAAAAAAAACATATAATATAAAGACATGACTTTGTTGATAACTACATGTACACGTGGCTGTAAGGCAGAGAAAAACATGGTTACCAGTGACAGAGATCACTTTGTAAAATTCCCCAACCCTTCCCTGACTTTTTTCTGATGAAAATTGCATACAATGTACATGTACAGTACATGGGCAAAAGATACAAAATGTAGAGTAATTACAACAAATGTATTGACATACCACAGGGTCTTTTACAACATCAAGAAGATTAATAATATTGGGTCCTCCTCTGAGGTTTTCTAGAATTTTAATCTCTCTCTTTATTTTCTTCTTTTTAACAGGCTGCAAGGAAAACAAGGTTCACACAAATTAATTTTACAGTTCTAATCAGAAATCCAACCTGAAAACATTACACTGTATGTAAAAAAGAATTAAGACAGTTTCTGCTGAACATTTGAGCAATAAAGGCAAAAATAAAGTTACCAAAAAAAGCATGGTAACATTTTGAATTCAGTTAAGAAGAACTTATCAAGACTTAAGCTCTCAAGCTGACCCTGTGAGATGTTGGTAGCTTTTTGTAGCTTAAAGGGGCATTTCGCACCAGTTCAAAACAAAATACACGCTAAAAAACACCATGGAGTCACTTAGAGAAATGAAGTTAAATGAGAGGTTTCAAATAGTATTCAAAATGTTACCAAATGACACGAATGTATTTTAAGTACATGATTTTTGCACTTATTGCTCGAACTTTGAGCAGAATCCTTCTTAGATGTAATACCAACAATATTAACAACATCCATGTCAATGTACAGATAAGCCAAAGCTGGTTTCTTAGTGGGGTTTTGCTTTTCAGAATGTAACCAGCTGTCACACTGCTGTGCTTTGCATCCATTTGAGTTTAAATCAACTGAGAAATCTATCTGTTTTGTTACAGATCATTACCCCCGCCCCGCCTATCACTAAGCATGGAACTGAAAAACTGCTTTCCATGTATTTGAAATTATTGGGCTTGTATTGCACACAGGAAAAAAAAACTCAAACCAGGCTACAGTACATCTCTATACATGTACTAAAACTCAACAACAAACTCAGCAAATGTCATGTCTTACAGCTATGCAAAACACATTGATTTGAACATTACAAGTACAGTACATGTACAGTAGTTTCATCAGTTGACCACAAAGACAACTAACCTTTAAAATTTTAACTACCACTTTCTCAATTTCTTCATTTGAGACGTTTATTGCTTCAAAGACTTCACTATATTTTCCTCTGCCAAGTTTGCGAACAAGTTCATAGCTATCTTGTTGCCTACACAGAAGAGTTTCTTCATTAGTTACAGTACTGTTGACTTTGGAAGACAGTACTACAGATAAACATACATGCGTATTATTAAAACTTAAGCATGCACATGGGTACTGCTAGCGCTGATATTTACTTGTACATATGAACAAAGCATAAGCAACATACCCAGATGCAGTAAGGTGTTGTTGGTAGCACCTTTTGTTAGGAAATTGTTCAAACAAAATGCACTACCTATTAACATCTTAAGGCGCCTGCATATGTTGGTTTATGAATATGCTTATGCACAAGTGAAAACCAGCGTTTACTATTTACTTTTACGAGTGTGATAATTCAATCATACTCTGCTGACAACACATTGATGCCAACTTTCCAAGAAATGTCGCAAGTGGTGGCAATTGGGTTTGCTCTAAATAGAGGACAATGCTTGCAGACATTATGCAACAGTTACTTCAATGTCATTGTACAGAGTACAATGTTTTTTGTACAATATGTGTCTTATATGTGCATCTATCGCTGGTACATGTACATCTAGGTGAGGCATGGGAAAAGTAAGGTATTAAAATTAATTACATGTAAATAGTGGAAAACCAGTACTGTACATATACACAAATGAAAAAATTATAATACAATCGCAATACAACATTTACATTTTCGCTCCAATTTTTTTAGATTCACTTGATTGCATCAGGCAAAAAAGTTTTGTGTTTCCAGTCACTGTAATGTTTTAAAAAAAATAAGTATTCTAGGCCTCTTTATAATGCAGAAATTCAAGAAGTTAACTTCAGTTGAATTTCATTAAATATTTATTTCTTTCAACCCACTAAGTCATCGAGGATGTGACAAGTAAATCACTAAGAGGTACACAGTAAATTACAACACAGGACCACAAAATATAAAGTGCTAGTAAACTTTGGTCTTGGAATACTACATACTTCTCCTAAATAAATTAAAACAATGTTGATGAAACTTGTAAAGGATTGAGCACTATGGTAACTCTGTATACAGCACTACCACAAAAGCTTAAGTTATAATTTAGGCAAGAAAAACCTAGGGTGAATAGGAATGTTTTTTTTTTGTATTGGTCAACAGTAAAACAGATTGACACCCTTACGACAAAGTTTCAAAAATAAAAATAAAACCTGACTGTACGGTTTCAAATCATGCCCACTTTTTCATGCACTTACACGATTCTGCTAAACGTCATTCATGTTTGGAATGACACATGAAGTTTGCCAACAGAACTGAAGCAATGCCAGCGCCAAGCCATATATATTTACACTTATATTAAGTGAAGAAACGGCATGCAGGAGTTGCAAGAATTTATTATTATCCTTATCTAGCAGACCGTTTCTTCACTCCCGCCTGGTTTCGACAATCAACCACGTTGGTCGACTTGTGCATGTCAAAGACATGGCCAGCCGCTTGACTTGGTTGCGAAGACGTCAAACGCAACTAAGTTTCAATTAAAACATCTTACATATTTTATTTTATACCTTGCTGTAAATGGCGTGTGTTTACTAAACTCGTTTATCACTTAATTAACGAACTATAACGTGAAAATACTCACCCCCATTCTATAACATGAGACTCGTAATCCCAATACTCTCTTGGCCGGTGCACATTTACATCCGAGTAGACTCTGGCACGAGCTGTGTTAGCCATGGTTTTACACAGCGTTTTCTTCTCCGCTGTTTTCAAAAAATAAAATGTTCCTTGGCTCCAGCTCCGAATCAGTGGCCAGAGGACTGAGCGAGTTATAATTTGGAGGGGTTTTTGCCTTTCCACTCTTGGCTGTAAGCACTGCACATTCGTCTCGAGCGAACACACCGGCGTTATTCGAAAGCACCCACAATATTTCTCTTTGTACAATTTGCGGCGACAATTCTAGCAACGCTTGTCGGCTATCTTCTAGAAATCACTTAATCAATCACTGAAGAGATATATGTAAGGATTGTATACGTGAAATCTTGAGAAGAACAAGGGTAAATACCACTAAAAAGACGAACTCCGATCCAAGAATTGCAAGAATATGGCGGCGGCTCGAGGAGACCCAAGGAAATCCTGAAAAGCGGGTTGTGGTCAAAGCGAGGCTAACAAGGGCCTGGGTCGGGCAAAGAAAATCAATATGGCGGCCACATCGCCCTGAGGACAGGATGACATGTTTTTCTGAGATATCTCGCCGTTTCTACATCAAAAATTCAGTTGTTCCGTTTGAGGAAGATTCTACACACGAGTTTAAAGGCCACAGGAACATAAGTGTAGAGGAACTGCCGCCATGGTGTTATATTCCGGGAACTGATAGGCGATCACGAAAAGCAGTTTCTAGGTAAGTCTTAAGCTTATTTAATCTTCCTGGGAATCTTATTTCAGAGAGTCTATCATAAGTAGCGGAAGTTTGCATTGGATAAAGATTTCCTTATCTTTTATGAAGCAATAATCTCCCACTGGTAATATCGAGGAATTATTTATGTTTAAAGTGGACGAATGCACGCAGGCCTGTCGACCGTCACGTGATCGTGCACTTGCAATTTTTATCACAGAATTCTTAGGTCTTGTGTTTCAATTACAGTCTTTCATTTTCAAATACCTTCCCGACCTATTTATAGCGAAAGTAAAACTATTGAAACGTACCTGTTAATAAATATCTTTTTCAATATCTAATGCATCCCCTTCAGCTTACAGGGAGCTAGGAGAGTGCATGTACATGTATGCAAACAATTTTTTGAGTTTTGTTCAAATTTGACAACCATATTGATATGGAGAAGATATAACTAATCAGAATTACATGGGTATGCATAATGTTACCATATATCAGTGGCTTTGTGGAACTCTTAGATATTTTGTGCATGTAGTCTCCAAACATACATTTGCTTGTTATAGAATTTAGTAAATGTTTTTTGCTGAATTTCAGAAACATTAACGCCTTCCTGAACACAGGAAAGGGAGGAACCATTTATCTTGGCATTGTAGATGACGGTAAAGTGAAAGGATTACACTTGACACAATACCAGGTGAGCTAGTGTGCATGCTCAGTCAACAGTAATTATCAGAATGTTTATGGGCTCATAATTATCACATACATGTATCCAGACTTATATGCATGGAAGGGACCTGGAATGAAAACATGTTTGCCTGGGCTAAAAAAGAACCTTAATGAAAAAAAGAGTCCTTTAGATAATGGGTATCAAGACCACAAGCTGTACAATATTTAACACTTAATGACTGGTCCCGACAGGGACAGTGAATTTTGTTTCCTGAGAATCTCAATGTTTCCTGAGACAAAGTCGAGGGAAACATTGAGATTCGAGGGAAACAAAATTCACTGTTCCCCAAGGGTAGTCATTAAGTTATTTGCTATATAGCAAAACAAAACAAAAGCAGCGACAACATCAGGCCACGTGCAACAGCGGTCAGCATTTTGCGGGTAATAGTGAACTATTTTCCGTTTGATGTCATAGTTTTCCCAATGTTGCCCGCTCATGGCATTTGGTCGGAAACAGTTTCATTGTTAGATGTCATGTGACCATGAAGTAGCCAATGAAGCGCTGTAGTGGGAACACGAGCCGCAGGCGAGTGTTTCCACAGCTTTTTCGAGTTCTCCCAAACTTTCACGAGTGTTTCTATAACTCGATAGGAACACGGAGAACATGTTTTCTATTTCTTTTAGAAAATACCGTGATGAAGAAAAAGAAAAACAACTTGTTTACTTCGATCATCAAAATGTAAATTCTCTTTGTTCGCGCTATCATTACGTCAACTGCTCGTGCTAGTTCTGCGTTTCTATCGGGTTATAGAAACACGGTTTTAAACCAATCAGCGTGCGTATTTGCTTTGGGTTATTTTCTAAATAGTAATAATATACACTTATTAACTGAGAGCGAGTTCTTTACGGGAAAATCTCAAACCAAGACCTTGCCACACTGACCGAGTGATAGCATTGTCATTTCAGCAAGGCCAAGGTTTGATGTACATGTAAAACTGAACGTCTGAGGTTAATGAGTTGTTTATACTATGGCTTTCTGTTTGTTTGGCAGGCCCGTAATTGGCCTGTTGGCATTACAGGAGAATAATGCCCTGGAATCAGGGTGCGCATTATATCGGCTACAAACACAAGCCATACATGTATAATAAACACTGGTCATTTTTTGGCCCATGGTAACTTGCAACTTGATATGTTTCATGTGCAGAGAGATCATGTAAGAATTGCGGTGAAAGATGCTCTGAGTAGATACGTGCCTGCAGTACCTGAAGAATATTACAAAGTAAGCAGTGACTGTGTATTTGAAGAAACAGAATTTGAACAATGCAAGCGAATATATGAAAGATCATATTTACATGTATTTGAACTGTGAATCACATTTAAGCTTGAATGTTTTTTTCAGGCTTAAATTTCACAACTGGTTAAGTTGTACATGTACATAACTGCCTGTAACTGTAACTGCCATGATCATGAATTCATGTCTTCACAGAATTTGTACACTTGTGCTACATGTTGGAGTGCGATAATTATTTAAAAGTTGATTTTGAGCCAGCTACATGTACATACATGAGCATATATACATGTACCATGTGGAAAGACACCATGTACCGGTACTTGTTAGCAGTCTGAGTAACAGTTTCGTTAAATGGTCAGATTTTGTACTCTCAGCACAAATTTTTTTAGATCCTGTATGTTAACTACTCCGGTTGGCAACACAACTTTCTTGATCACATACTAAATATTACATTGTATGTCCACGTCAAGCTAAACTCGCAAGTTTTATACTTATGTAAATCTAGAAAGTTCCAAAAGCGTCTCTGCATTGCGGTTTTCAGGACAATGCCGACTAATCAACAACACTCTAAATATCTACGCCACGACACACCTGAAAGCTGACAGAATGAATTGGATCACCTAAGCGCGCCTAAGCTGATTATGTCACACTGTACATTTCCTTATAAGTACTATTAGTTATTTTAAATTGATTGATTATAAGTTTTTCATTGTCCAATTTGTTTATAGTGATGTACTTTTTTTAACTCCTTGGATGTGCATGCGTCACTTTGTAATGTGCTTCTTTATAAAGGTGGAAATTATACCAGTAATAGGCACTGATGAGGATATAGATGCTGTTGCACTTGATCTTGAAAATGATAGGTAAGCACATAATTATAGTTTAATGATCCAAAACCAATTTATTTAATTCATAGCATACTGCAATTCACATCCCCAGAGGCCGCAGTCCTTTTGGCCAGAACCAAGAGTCACGACCTCTGGCCGCAGGTCTGATTTTTGTCGCAATTCTTGGTGCTGACCAAAAGGAGCATGGCCTCTGGGGCCCAGAATGAGCCTACTGCTTGTAAATGGTTGAATCAGATGTACATGTAAATATACAATATTCATCCTAATTGATAAGCAACATAATATTATTTTAATTTTAAATATAAATTATACCGGTCTATTCATGTTGTGTGTGTTCTATTACATGTAGTTAGTATCTTGTGGGTATCTTTTACAGGGGTGTGAAGGTCCAAGAAGGGGAAAACAATGGGCCAAAAGCAAGTCAACACTAATTAAACATGCTGTATTCAAGAAATGGTTTTCATACAAATTAGTCACAAAAGATGAGATTTCTAAGCCTTATTTTAGAAGCAACTCAACATTTGTCTAGAGATTTAAAATACACAGTCGAGCAATGTATGCATGTACTATCAGATTGTAAATCAAATGTACCATGTATATACATGTATCTTTTGCATTTAGATGCGATGAAGAAGACTGTCAGAGTAATCGACTGAGGCCTCATCTCTTGAGGACATCTGACTATTGTTGGTGTGACAAAGATGCTATAAATCATTTTGCCGAGGTAAAGGACTTAACATTTCACAGAATGATGCACATGGCATTATATTGTATACATGTACGTGTACAGGTTACTTGTAATGGGTGAACATTCATGACTTACTACCCCAGGGGCAGATTTACATGTAGGAGAGGGGGTTTGCCTTCACCTTCAGTGGATTTAAGAACGAGAAATAAACATGTTTTGTGTGATTTTGTTTCATTATGCCCACAAGGTTGTTTTTTTTTTTAGCTTGTTAAGAGAACATCAATTTTAAGAACTTGATCGCTTGTTGAGTCAATGTGGGTGCAACAAACTCGGTGGGTGCAAACTTGCTTGGGTACAAAACCTAAAGCTACCAATTCACAGTATACTCACTATACAGGTACACAACAACTTAGTATTGTATGACTAAGACATGCCAGTATCATCATCCACTTACACATTCATACTGTATTTATAGTGTTTTGCATTATTTTCCTTTTTAGGGACTTATTGCTCCTCTCTATGTGGTGGAGATCACTGTCTTTCCATGGAGGAACCAACAGCTCGAAACAGAAAAGGGTCAGCTTCATCTTGACCTACATCCAGTGTATGAGGACGAGGAGGGCAAATGCTATTTTAGAAGACAAGCAAGTTTAGTGCAGGTATTTTAATAATATCTATTGGATTTATTATGAGTGGTTCCCTGTCAGAGATTTTTCCCATGTGGGGACCCCCCACGAGAAAAAGAGATGAAAAGTGCTTATGGCGACTCGCCAAGTTTTCGTTGAGTTTTAGTGTCGTTGTGTTCAAGAATTGTACGTTGTTTTGTGTATGGCACTTAGCCTACAAAGAGTATCGGATTTAAATTGTTCACATTCCCTACGTTTTTGAGCTCAATACATACTGCTCAGTCAAGGCAACTCTCCATTTGTCCCCAAGATGGAGTAGCAAAGGTCAGTCCCAGGACTGTCATTAAGTTTTTATTCACCTGTAGCCTAGATCTTCACACCCGTAGCAAACTGATTACTTTGTGGGTGAATTGCATCAACTGCAGGCCAGTTCACCAGTAACATCAAGGGCCCATCAAACATACTCAACCGTAACAGGTGTTACGGGTTACGGCCCTTGTTGACAGCCCTGAATCATTTTCATGAACAGAGGAAGGAGGGAGATATTGAGCCTAGTTACTACTAACACACACACTTATCTAAAAATGGACTCTACAGTCATTCCTTTGTCCAACCTGGCCGAGATGTTTAAGCGGGCTTTGTAATCCTTGAAATACACTGATAGTCTGTAGATGAGTTGGTGACCAAATATTTGCATGTAGTTTGAAATAACTTTCTGTTGACTGTAGTATTCCATGCAAGAAGTGGTCGAGCTCACAAAACAAGAGATCAATCACCAGTTCAGGCCTTTACTACTAAGGTATGTTCATGTAACAATAACAGGATGGTGATACATTAGGGTCATTTATGCAAGAAAAAAAGCTGTGGCTTACACAATACACGAAATGGACCATTCATGAACACGGCTTACATGTATATAAGACATGAAGTACTCGTATCAATGGTTCATGGCTTATTCGCAGCCAATGTCTCACTTTTACATGTACATGTATGTTGGTTTTCATAGCAGTGGCAGAATTGTGCAATCTGTCGCATGAGAGCAGGAAAAACGTCCACTTGTGCAGTGAGTTTGCGTCTTATGTAAGCCACAAACAAGCCACAATACCATCTATGAGTGGTTTCGCATCTTACATAAACCGCAGCTTATTTAAGCCAAGCTGACAACCCTCATTTTACACAAGCCACGGCTCATGTTATCCGCAGTTTGTGCAAGGTGTCACTGGTTAAGATGTACCATTTATAAGGCAAAGTCTTATGTACAGGGTAAAAAGCTGCAACTTATTTTCCTCATATGAATGGCCCTATTGGTACAGTCACTGTTGGTATAAACTTAACAAAAAATAATTTTGGTCGATCATGAGTGTCATTATTTTCTTTTGATACATTGGCAAATTTATACTAGGGACGAATTAGGTAATTTGTCTGCCAGAGACAGATAAATCATCTAAGTATATGTCCATTGTTAGATTAAATTATGATGCCAAATTCATTTCCGGCCGATTCATCTGTCAGCACCTCTTGAAGACATGCTGACAGATGTATATGTTATGGTTCAATTTTATTTTTGGTTTAATTTCTGTTAAACCAGTTTAAATTTTTCAAACTGGTTCATATTTTTCAAACTGGGTTGAAATTTTCAAACCAGTTTAATTTTCAATTTTGAGCAGAATGTGAGCATGTGTCTTAATAATTTGGGTTAAGCACTCAAGTTAGTGATTAGGCCTAAGCACTTATTTAGAATGGTTAGCTTTGATGTTAGGCTGGGAACTTTGCATATGAGTTAGTGGTTTGGGTTGAGCTCTCAGGTTAGTGATTAGGCCTAAGCTCTTATTTGGAATTGATTAGCTTCTTAGTAATAAAGACAAAGTTCATGTATGAATAAATTAAAATGTATATGCATTTATGAATAAATTAAAATTTATATGAGAGGGGCTTGGGGTGATGAACTGATAATTAAAACAAGTATGAGAGCTCTTGCATCCATTGCTTTCATGGTCAAGTGGTAATGACAGTGGAAAGCAGATCCAGAGGTTGGCGGTTCAAATCCCGGTGAGTATGAGATAAAAAGAAAAAAAAGTGAAACCTGCTGTTAATTACATGTAGTATTCAAGTTTAATGGGGGAAGGGGTAGAGTAGATGGGAGAATAAATCAGGAGAAACTCAGCGAGAAAAGGAGAGAATAGGTTAGAGGAATGTTAAGAGATATGATATTTTCCCTTTTTATAAAGATAGTTGACAAAAAAAAAACTGGTTTGAAAAATTCAACCCAGTTTGAAAAATATGAACCAGTTTCAAAAATATAAACTAGTTTGAAAAATTTAAACTGGTTTAAAAAAAAATTAAACCAGAAGTAAATTTAAACCATAACATATACATGTAAATTGTCTCCTACAGCTGTAATATAAATTCAGTATCTGATGATTCATCTCCAGTACAAATTGAGCCATTTATTAGTGTACATGCGACATACATGGCAGTAAAATTAGATTTCCGAGCGTTTTGGAAACATCCCCCACCCCCTCTTCCCCACCCAAACAACATTCTTAAACTGCACAGACCACGGCGCCTACACAACATTGAATTGGGTAGCTGGGGGTATCAGAGAATTAACACTAGATGCAAATAAAATAGTGCAAGTGCTTAAATATTGAAAAGCGTCATTTTCTAAAAGTGTCTCAACTACTTTTGTCACCCATTGTATGTCTAATATCTGATGGAACATAATTTTAGCCCTTAGATATACTTTGCAATGATGTTATCATTAGCAGCCTTTTAGTCTGTTCCAAAAACATTAAATAATTGATTTCACTGTCAATTATCATAACCTTAAACAAAACAAACCTTGATGAAATCTCGAAACGTACATTAACAAAATTATTAAATGGATTGAACTCTGCTAATATAGTCTCTGGCACCATAGGACTGCAAAGCGTACAGAAAGCTTTATTATAGAGACTATAGGTCTGCAATGCGTACAGAGAGAGACTATATTAATGTAACCTACAGATGAGACCTTCTAACCTATTGAAGTACAGTGGTTGTTTTCTGACACTACCACTAACTAAAGATAATCAACAGCACTAGAAAATGCAAACATTCCATCAAGATTTTCATTTCAGATTTTGCATGATTGACTGACTGCTAACTTGGTTTTTCCTTTTTCACTTTTAGTATCAGAGAAGAGATGAAAACAATCAGAGAACAGCATAGTTTAAATAGCTAGCCACTCCACTGGCAAAAAACATTAATAGATTTCATTGACTTTTGTTATATAGGAGTTTTCAAGGAATACAATGTAGATTTAGGAGTTACAGGAAAGTTTTCAAGTTACAATTCAAGATACATTTACATGTACTTATCAGAGTCTATTTTTAGGGCCAGTTTTTATTACTTATTTATTTTACAACACATAATAAATGTACATAAAATGCATATTTTTACACTTCTAGGAATTTAATACCAAACAGGAAGTCAGCATACATGTACAAAAAAAATCAATTCTATACATTTTTGTCACAACTTCAAGAAATTGAGAGCATCATTCTTTAAACTAAGTTTCAATAAAATGTACCCATCAAGGTGATACTTTCTTCAGTTTATTTCTCTCATTGGTGCCCTGTAACATGTACTTTATTTGCCGTAATGGCAAATCTTTAAGTGAGGCATCCACAACATGATTGTTTTTCAAAAACTATCCAATCGATGGGGAGCGTGAATGCTGATTTTAGTTGTTTTTTATTGTGTATGTCCATGCAGGGTTATGACTTACACGTACAAGTACACCACAGGCAAGTGTCAATGAGAGGTCTCCAATAGGAAAGAGTTCAATTTCTCACTGGATCATATTTTCCTTCAAACAACAGTGAAATTCCATCATTGGCACTTGTGAGTTGTCTGCATTTGTACAGCCCAAACTCAGTTACCTCCTGGTAATTGACTGTGTACGACATACAACTGTATCTTGCAGTCTGTATGCACAATGGAGGCCTTGATTTTGGCAGCACTGGTTCAATGTCTCAAATGAATGCTATATCCCTCACAATTACGAATTTAAAGTGTACGGTCGGTGTTGAAGGTTATTTTTCTCCAGGAACTGCTGTAAAAATCCTCAATCCATGCATGCCCTTTACTTCATCTCCAAGAGCCTAGGGGAAATAACCAAACAATCATTGACAAACAAATTAATGTCTTGTTTGATGAACCTACACTGTACACGTCTACAGCTGTGGCTGGCAGCCAGAGTTTAATATCTACATGTACATGCAACTTTGGGATAATTAACAATGTAATTATTCAGTGAAGTACATGTAGAGGTGAAATGTGGATATTTACTTCACCCCTGTTAATAATGTTCCACCTTCACTAGCCTGCGGCAGTCACTTGACTCCTTGGGTGGAGACAAGCAATAGATGTGTCTGCCTTTCACTTACACTGAGGTGAATAATATTGTTTTAGTATATACATTGTACCAAACAATTTCCTCTCCGGTAACCAAAGCAAAACGTGAAGCCATTTTGTTTCTCTTCCGCTGCTTGGAGGTGAATAGCATTTTGCTACATGTAATCACAAATTATTTTCTGCAGTAGAATGTTGATTACTGGTTTAGTGGTGACTGGATGTACAAAATACTCACTTTATTGACAAGTCGATGCTGTTGCACTTGTCTCTTTCCTCTGAAGTCCTCAGATTCAACAAATATTTCATACATAGCCCCACATCCTCCTGCCAAAAAAAAAACCTGATTAACTGGTGTCTGTATTTAAAAAAGCTTTCTTTGAGACAAGTTACAAGCATGTGCAATATGGGACACAAATATTCTACATTTTGCAGTTGTGGCAGCGTGTGCTAAGGGGTACAATATTATACACTTATTGTATGGTCCCGAGGGAAACAGTTAGTTTTGTTTTCCCGAGAGTTCTGATGTTTCCTGAGACAAAGTCGAGGGAAACATCAGTACAAGTGTACAGGTACAGTGTATGTAGCTTGTGAGAAGATACAAGTTAGAAAAGCCATGACTGCACTTTTCAATAATTATATAATAATTACTTATACGAACTCTGCACAATCAACAATTATTTCAGATGTTCTGCTGCTGTCAATAATAATAATAATAATAATAATAATAATAATAATAGTATTTAACAAGAGAGCCCAACTCGCCACAGCGGTTTTCAGTGGGGCCCTCATGTCAGTCATCTCAGTGAACCATTCAGGATGAGTTTACTTCAGTGGGTTCAAAAAGGTCATCTCTGTGGGTTGTGAATGGAAAATTTGACTCCCTTTTGTTTGCTTGTTTTTTTTTATTTCAAGGTGCATTGGTTGTCTTTGTAATTATGATTGGTGACAGACAAAAGTTGAATAGTACATGTAAGTCAGAGTTGCATGTTATTGAAAGGCACAGTAAGAGAAAATTTGCACAAAGATTTGACCTTTTTCTTTTGTCATAATATAATTAATACAGGTACATATATATGTATTTATGTGACAGGGACTTAAAAGCCAACCTGAAATATCCTTCACAGCAATTTGAGAGGCACTGAAACTTTGCTTTAAAATTTCTGCAAGTTTCTTTTCACCAGCAGACTCCGCCTGTACCTGGAGAGATCTCAGGATAACATGCCGCCGCAGACACTATAATAATCAATGAAAAATATCAGTTCCATGAACTTAAGTTTCTGAAAATTATGTTATACGTGTAGATAAAGCTTGCATTTAAGCCAAGTGGCAGGGGTTTTATTTTCAGCAGGAGGGCAACCTTTTTTTCACTGGTGGGCAAAACTATTAAAACTGAACTATGTCCTGCTAGATGATCAAACCAGCTGGGCAAAATTGTCCTCACAGCTGGTCAATTTGCCTGGTGCCTAGCCCCTAATGAGACCAATGACTTGGCCCATCAGGCTGGCACTGTACTTATCCCTGGTTTCTGTAGCATGAAGTGACCGGGGGCATTTTACTCCCCCCATCCTCCGTAGACCAAGACATGCCAAAGATTCCGGAAATTTCGGTTGGAAGTCAATGGAAAGGTCTGTTTCTGTTTTTTCCAACCAAAATATTCGAGGTCACTTCTGGAGGTGGTCCGCTTATTTCAAATATGCTGGCTCAAATTCGCCATTCCAATTTTTTGACAAACCGGTTCATTGCCCTACATGAAGTACTTCTTCACTTATGTAGGGAATTTCGGAAAAGGAACAAAAAATGGTAGGAGCCATTCCTGTTGGTTGGCTCTGTTTGATCGAGAACGTCGTTCCATTTTCCTCGGGTATTCCCACTGGTCTCCGACCAGTCGGTTGGCATAACCGAGGCCTGCCTTAGCGCGACAAGGACTGGTGATGATGGACCCAGATTTTGCGAGGGTTTCCCAACATTTCTTTTAAATAAGCTTGGACTTCAATCGTACAAACAGTTATACCACTTGTATCGGCGCCTCGCCACTTCTGCCGGCTCCGCGATGTTAAAGTGCATTATTTTTCTGAACATCTTTATCCGTTACGCAATAAATTCACTTTAGCGCGCGGCGAGGATGCGAGCAGAATCGAGCAAAACCCGTACTGTAGCCACTTCGGGCTATTAAACACGGTTCAAATGTTTTCCATCAAACTAAAGATATAATTTAGTAGTTCCGACAGTTGCATAGCGAGAAAATATGTTACGTTACTCACCAAAAGTCGCGTTCCTCTCAAGGCAGACCAGCTCATTACAGAGGCACTGAACAGGGATAGTTCGTGATGTCGTAAATGAAGCGTCATGGAACGTACATAAACGCTGGTCATTGACAATGCTGACTCATTTCTCCGATGCCGGGAAGATGGCAGCTCCTTGTGATTTTCTTGAGCATTGCTTGGCAGTTGATCCTAATAGCAGAATATCTCAGCAATGAAGTCACCAGTGGAAGTACTGAGAAAGGTAGCTTACATGTAATATCATAATCAATTTATAGCTCCGTCCTGGAACATCTGGATTGCTTAGTGTTTTACCAAAATTCCCCGGAGAGGGGGGGGGGGGGTACTGTTTTCCCAGAAAAATTGGGTCGGGGTGTGCGACCCGCTTCCCAAAACCCTTACCCTATTTATGACCAAAATCTGTGATTTTTCCTGCCCTATTTAAGACTTGACCAAAACATTTGATGTCCTATTTATGACCATTGCAGTTGGCACAGTTACCTTAAACATAATTATTTTATGAAGGGCTTTGGTTGATGATCTTATCGAAAATGATGAAAAAGTAGCTTCTTCTAAAAAACATACCCAGTCCAAGACGAGAGCAAAAAGCATACCCTATTTATGACCAAAACGGCTGAAAAACCATACCCTTTGGGGTTGCACATACCTATATAAGGAAGTACCCCCCCCCCTGCCTGGCCCAAAATAGTACAGTAGTCAGTGTCAGGTTTCAGTCCAAGAGCGCCCATCCCAGCAGTCAAATTTCAAGGCATTTGATTTTTTGCAGGAATGGGCACTCAGACTGGAATTGACTGACACAATATCTCTTGATATGTGTATGTTGCAGGTCAAAATGAAATTCAGGTTAAAATGAAATTACTTTGTTCTTTACCCTGATTATTCATGGATCATGCACAATTAGGGTTAGAGGACAAAGGAGATTGAGAATCAAACTAGGTTAAAATCATTTTAACCTGAATTTCATTTTGACCTGCAAGATATACATGGAAGTTTGTTATCAGTCTGGTTTGGAGGAGGGGAGGTTGGGGGATGGTGTGCGCCTGAAAGGTGAGACAGATTTTTTTAGGGAGAGGGTGATGAAAGTATATATAATATAGGCGATCATCGTTTTATTTAAATGTAGCATAATTATTACCTTATGATCAGGGATCCTCAGAGAAAACCTTATACCCATAATTCACTTGTTTGGAAGTGTATCTTTTTTCTAGTTTCCCTCCACGCTGAAATATCAAGTAAGAAACATAATAACGAGATAGTAGTACAGTGAAGTTGTTGATTTTCTTTGAAGGAAGCTCTGCATTACCAAGTTATGATGTGGTCATTGGGATCTTGTCAGCAAGAGGCAATAGTGAACCGCGTCAAGCACTCAGAGAAACATGGGTTGGACATATCCTAAACCACTCAGTCTTAAAGAAAAGGTGGATCTTAAATTTGTTTGTTTTAGAAAATATTGAAAGGGGTAGGGCTCTGACAGAGGTAAATTTCCAAAAGGGAGGGATATACACAAAGAGTTTCCTTAAGTTTCCAGTGGGTTTGAAATGCAATCAAATCAATCAATTCAGGTAACCCAACCAACAGAAATGTTCCATCCATTGAAATAAATGTAAGGGAGTACCCTGAAGTACCATGAAGCCCCCTGGACTGGAAAATCCTGTGGGTGGGGAGTCAAACTGGAAAAAACCTCCGTGGAGGGGTATGGGTACGGGTACGGCCATATGTGCCTACTGGCGCCATGAGAAATGATGATGATGTTGATGATGAGGGGTATGGATATTTTCTGGAACCACACATTTAACATTTTCACCCTCAACAGTTCCCATGTTTTGATTGGCCAACTCAAATGAAAGCCAGCACTGGCAACAGTACTGCTACAATGTGTAGCACTGTAATATCATTGAAGGAAAGACATATTTCACTTCATGGCACAGTAGTATATAGTTAACCCCCCCTTTCCTGTCCCTTTCCAATGATTGTTTACTGTGTGTTTTATTTCAAATCCCTCAGGGTGTTAATTAAGTTCATTGTTGGTGATGAGCCATGTTACATACCACCTCAAGACAGGCTGGACCAGTATTCTTGTGAACCTGATGCTCTAGTTGACCCAGGTGCCTGACATGACTCTCTTTTCTCATTACTAAGTGCTACATGATTGTGTAGCTAACAGACTTGTTTTCAATTTGTTTCAGTTGATTATGAATTTTGGTAGTTAAAGAGGTAACCATGATGTTCAATAAACTATTTCAACTGTTTTTCAGTGCTTGATCAAGATATCATAGCGTACAGGGTTCCTAAGGGAGCTGTTGGATTCCACATTTACCAAGGACCACTGGGAATGGACTTCAGAGTAGGTGATTTGTGTTGCTGTAGAGTGATCTCAGATTGTAACAGAAACTCAGCGTATTTTTAGTTAATTATAATACACGTGGCTGGCATTATAATTATAAATAAGACTTTTAAGAGAGGTCCATTTTGAAATAGCAATGCGTTTTATAATTATTTATATTAGACAGAGGTGGATGTAATATTTCTCAACTCATTAATAATTCATCGAGTTAAAACAAAGAAACTATCGGATACCCGGTCTTAATTAACATTGATTTTGACAATTTTACTTCTCCGTTTAGTCAGTCTTTGTTTCAATTGAGAAGATATTAATATCAAACACTTGAGACAGTGTTTCATCGTCTATCGAAACATCTTGAATTTCGTCAAAAATATCCCACTGCTTCTCATATTTTCAACTCTCTTCTCAGTGTTTGGATATTCCAATGAAACACTGTCTCCGGTATTTGACATATTACATAAAATACGAAGACCATGTTTGACCACATTTCAAAACATGGAGAAGAGAGTTGAAAATGAGACGCGCGGCAGATTATTTTTGACAAACTTTGAGATGTTTGGTAATGTGGTCAAACTTGGGCTTGTCTGAGTGTTTATAGATCTTCTCTGTAGAAACTGAAACTACTTAGGAAAACATGCAGAAATAAAATCTCAAAAATATAGGCTAATTAAGGTCACTGGCACGCTCATGACTTTGTTTGTTTAGACTTATTAATCATTTTGAGAGCTTTATTTCAATAATACCAGTACTTACATGTATACTGGTGGGCATAGAAATATTTGAATTGGTAGCCTTTGCAGTGCTCTATTCATCTGATACATGTATTAATACTGACTTGTATGTGTTCTGTTTCCTTGAAGGTAAATTTTCCTATTGTTGTCATCCAGCTTGGAGTATTTGACAGCGATTCAGATGGACTTAAAGGTGGTTTAACAGCTCGTCTTTATGACAGGATTTCACAAGTAAGTGAATTGATTATTACTGTGTTGTTGGTAGACAGGTAACTGTATAGTGCAAGTGCCTAAGGTAATGTGCAAGTAATAGCAGAATTCCTGTACACCCAGGGAACCTGAGTGGAGCCCCATACCTTAGAAAATTTGTTGACTCACCGATCTCAAAAATTTTGGTTGTCACATGACTTAAACCATTTTTAGTTAGTGGGTTGAATTCTACTTTGCAGAAAGAAGTCTTGAGTGTTAACTTCACACCGGAAGACCCAGGAGAGTTAGTCGGCGGCAGCAGATTCAAGCCAGTCGATCACTTTCTCCTGCCCAAGGTAAGCTTCTGAGTCATTCATGTATACATACGTGTGCATACTGTATGTAAACCCGCATGCCTCTATTAACATCATACTATATGTTATGATATCTATTTTTTGCTCAACATCAGGGGTTTGAAGGTTCCATTGTAGCTGAGAACTTCAGTTCATCTGATCCAAGCAGTAACAATCCCATGATGCACGGTGTCCTAGACAATGGCGGAGGCTTAATTTCTTTTCACAGAGTTAGTGAAAATTTTTGCTGTCATTGTTTTTTTTTTCTCTCAACTGTCACTGTCCAAAATGTCAAACATTCAGGCCCAAATTGTCGCTTGAAAAAAGATTGGCGCACGAATTGTATACCGTAATATTCCTTAGCATTGTGCTTCCTTTTCTCAGAAGGTCTACGTTTTGAATATTAAAAGTTCAGATATTGCGGTACTTTTATTATACTGTTGCTGTGCTCGAATCTACTTCCCTCGACCATTTGCACTTTATGGAAAAAGCCGTAGCCCAGAAAAGACCAATCTGTAGTTATAATGTAATTCTAAGATTGTGGGTGAGCAAGACGTAAAAGGTCCTGTCTCCAGATTCAGATAATACAGTAGGTTTCAAGTTTTACGTGCACTTTTTACACCAGGGGTGATAGAAATTCCAGATTCTTTAATTTTGCTCACGGCCGTTCTATTAGTCAGCCGTTATTAAGGTCGAACAGAGAATTAACTCTGAAGTGTAAATTCAAGTGCTGATTAAACCCATGAATAACCCACTGGACGTTAGCCCTAGTAAAGGGAATCAGGGAACCACACCCGTCCCCGACTTTCTCTGTCCGACCTCGTAGCTCAGTCGGCAAAGTAACGGTAGATCTAATCCGGAGGTCGTGGGTTCAATTCCCACCGAGGTCAATAGATTTTTCCTTTGCCTCGTGTGGTTCCCTGATTCCCTTTACTAGGGCTAACGCCCAGTGGGTTATTCATTTGTTTAATCAGTACTTGAATTTACACTTCAGAGTTAATTCTCTGTTCCACCATTTGTGTTCTTAGGGCTACGCGGCACAACATTCATATGTACCCTTACTTTCTCTTCGCCGCGATAGACCACCTAAAATCGTCCCCGACTTTCTCTGTCCGACCTCGTAGCTCAGTCGGCAGAGTAACGGTAGATCTAATCCGGAGGTCGTGGGTTCGATTCCCACCGAGGTCAATAGATTTTTCCTTTGCCTCGTGTGGTTCCCTGATTCCCTTTACTAGGGCTAACGCCCAGTGGGTTATTCATGGGTTTAATCAGCACTTGAATTTACACTTCAGAGTTAATTCTCTGTTCCACCATTTGTGTTCTTAGTGCTACGCGGCACAACATTCATACGTTATTAAGGTCGTCACGCAACGCTTCTCCCCCACTAACGGGGGAGAAGCGTTGCGTGACGACCCTAATAACGTGTGCGAAGGAGACTGCTGTTCTTTCACGTTTCTAGATAAGTCGATATGGCGTTGAACAGGATGTGTTTCCTGAACACGACGAGAGAGTCTATGAAGAGAAAAACCAGTATGGAGCTGGAACGTTTTTATATCGTGCTTACGGTAAGAGACGTGATCACTCATGTCTTGATATGTTTCTCCGCGCTTCAAATACACTGTCTTTCGTACATGTATATTCACCTACAAGTATCTTCACCATCTGCGGATATACTACCAACTCGCAACGTGACCGGCTCCCAGTTGGCTTCAGTGGATAGCTCATTTGGTAGAGCACGGCACCGGTATCGCAGACGTCATGGGTCCGAATCCCGTTCAGGCCTGAATTTGTTTCAGGATTTAATAACTGCGATGAGCAATCATGTCTTCAGACATGTATAAATCTAATAGTAAGGTTAATTTAAGAAGATTACGACACTTTTTAATCTAAAAGACATGTTTCGATGTTACGAACATCATCGTCAGTTACATAATGTTTGAAAAACCGTTGGATTATATAACAACTAGGCGAAACATACATAATTAATTATGATTAAGTGACAAAAATAGATTACATATTTGAGTGAGTTACAAGGTAAGAAGAATACAAAGCCTAAAGCGTAAGTGTCAGGTTGACGTGATGAACTTGTTGGTCCAATTTATATACAAAGCCTCCTTAAGTTTAAGCTGAAATTTAGTAGGGGCGGAATCGAGGATTTCGAAACAATCCGCAGAGCAGGATTGGCGACAACGTTCTGAGCTTTGTAAGTGTTTGAAGATGTGTGAGGACTTGTCTGAAGAGAGATGTTCACGGACACGTGTGGATAAATGACGACCAGTTTCGCCGATATAGCAAGCATTACAGCAAGCACAAGTAAATTTGTAAATCACACGTGAACGAAGTTCTCTTGGGACAGAATCCTTCACTGAAAAAATATTTCTTAATTTAAACGTGGTAAACACTAATTGCCAACGAGCCAGCCGAGCGTGAGGCGGCAGAGAATAGTGCCGCGCGAAGAATGGCGTATGCGAAAAAATTCTCGATCGAGCTCTGAAAAGTGTAACTGTAAGGTGTAAGATGTAACAATGGCTCAGTTTGAGCCAATTGCAAGGACGGAACTATTCGAGTTATTGTAGTTTTTAGCCAATCAGGAGGCGCGTTACATCTAGACTTGTCTCGTGGAATATCATTGTTTTTTTTGCTGTTGTGTTTATCCAACTGTGAACAATTTCATAGTCTCAGAACATATCGAACCAGTGTGTTTCCTCTCTCACTTTATCGAAATGAAAGTTCAATTGGAGAGCATACCCTTTACAAAACTCTTTTTCTAATTCGAATATTCAGGAAAACTGTCAGACAAGAGCAAATCCAAGACACAAAATCGACACGAAAATGAACGTGTTCACCACAGAATTGAACGAGCGTGTTCATGAATCGAAACAGTGTATTCCTTCTCTATTTACCTATATCGAACTGAAAGTTCCATCGGGCAGCTTTTTTGGAAAGATTGTGTTCACCAGTAGAACCACTAGAGCAAATCCAGTGTTGAAATCTAGCATATCCCATGATATCGAACTGAAGGTTGAGTCGGCAGTGTTTCCGAACAGAACATACAGTCGAATCCAGTGTTCAAAACACAAATCGGATCTGTTTTGCCACAGAATTAAACGAGTCGTGTTCATCAATCAAACTAGCGTGTTCACTTTCACTTTGACTTTGCCCATCATATTGAACTGAAAGTTCGACCGAGCAGCGATGATTCCAATACTCTTGATATTCAGGGATTGCGTGACGAACGTTACCGGCCGGTAAACGCGTAATAATTTTCTCTCGGTAATGTTTGCAACAGAAGAGAACCAAAAATCCGTTATGCTGTATTAATAAACCCCTTATTATAGCACAAATTATTCGCTCGTTGGCACTCTATCGATAGGTATACCTAGTTTAATAGTAAGGTAAATTGAGCTTACTGTCGAGACGATTTGAAACCTTGGGAGTGATCCTATTTTAAACGTTTTCAGTCGCAGATGGGGATTTCTCAAAAGAAAAGTTAGAGGAAAGAAGGAAACATACGGAAGAGAGGAAGGAAATGTGGACGACAGTACTGTCACGACAAGAACAAGAACTACAACGTGAAATGCGGGCACATGACGACATACTGATGGTGGATGTTGTCGATGTCTACCGCAATCTTCCTAAAAAGCTGCTCAAATTTTACAACTGGTAAGAAACTCTGACGTGTAGAAAAGAAGTCTTTTCGTTTATGAAAACGTGTCCAGCACCAAGGGTACCGGACACGTTTTCATAAACGGTTTCCGGTTTCGGTTAAGGCGGGGGTCCACCTGAAAGCCGTATTTTGGCTTGGTATTATGTTCTTAATGCAAATATCTCGTTTACGTTTCAAGCAATCAAGAATCTGTTCACTCATTACACACATCTATGTTTTGCGCCGTTTTGTAAATTTTTTGGTGATTTTTAGGTTTATTTGGAGACAGATAGTTTTTCTCAAAGGATTAGTAAAATTTATGGAAATAGGAAATTTTGAAGATTTGGTGTTGTTTTAAAATTAGAGTTTGAAGTTAAAAATTGATAGATACACACCAAACAGTTGCCTAACAACCCGAGTGCCATTGTGGGGTCGGGCAACTGTCTGGTGGTGTTCCATAACCTTTTCTCCCCCTTTCAATCTCTCTTTAAACTTCCTCAAATTTCACTTTAATTCAGGTAACCCCCCACCTTAATGTTGTGACCCTCAGGGTTCGTACACGGGGTGTAGGTCTACGGCGAATCTCATTCTCATGTCGAGTCATAAATGTTACCGGAGACGTACAGTGTAGTCTCCAGTGCTGTGCGCGACCTTTTAGCACCATCATTCATTCGTTCGTTCATCCATTCGTCCTTCCGTTCGCTCGTTCGTTCGCTCGCTCGCTCGTTCGCTCGTTCGATCGTTCGATCGTTCTTTCGTTCGCTCGTTCGCTCGTTCGTTCGCTCGTTCGCTCGTTCGTTAGCTCGTTCGTTCGTTCGCTCGTTCGTTCGCTCGCTCACGGATCCTGCAGCCCTACAACATCCATGTAGTCCACAAACCTACAACTACGTTATGACACTTGCTGAATAACGTTAAAGACAAGGACGAACCCAACGACAGACGGGGAGCAGTTTTCAATATCTAATGCCCCGACTGCCAGGCTTCCTACATCGGTGAGACTGGCAGAAACCTTAACACGAGGCTGACTGAACACAAACGAGCCACGAGAAATGGTGATGCCAACAATCACATTGTAGTACATCATTAATAGCCCTTTTCACAGATAACTAATTAACCGTGAAAAGGGTTACACGATGTATTGACTAACCACAGCATTTACACTGTATTTACTGTGACTCTGCTCAACGTTTAACCTACAGTACAAACTATTTTCAACGAATGACTCCGGAAAGCTGTTACACTAACTTAAAACAAACGTTTCTTAACAGATATCAACAACTACCGGCATCTTACAAACGACTTACTCAGGACACACTGACCAATCACTTTCAATGGACCAGACAAAACATCAGTCACCAACAACAGTTCTTTTCAAACTACCCTCACCCGGACGATCACACTACACAAACTACTGATACTCCTGGGTTCAAACCATTTACCATGTTAAATCTCACTATTTTACATCATTGCTGTCTTGCACCACTTTACTTCAATAACAAAACTTCATGTGCTCATAGCTTCACTATCAGTGCCTCGGAGCCACTATATGACAGTTCTTCTGTAAGAATTGAGTTCAAAATGTCTTCGACTGGTCTTCGTATCGATCCGTTTCCCCGAGGGGATAGGTAACTTCTTCAGTCTTTCTTCACTTAAAGCACAATTCAATAAAATTATTTGAAAAGGGAAAATCAGGGTTTACTGTACATAATTATAATAAATATGAAATCGTTTGATTTATTACCTGTTAGAGTAGCTTCTTTTTCAATGCAAAAATGTTGAAATAATTTCACTCAGATATTACTTCATTCGTTCGTATTCCGTGTTTTGCCCTGGGCCGGGTTGTTCGAAAGCCGGTTAACGCTAACCAGGATTAAAAGTTAATCGAAGTATTAATCTTTCTTGTTTAAAAATGTTTTTTACTGCTTATGTTTTGGGTAGTTTGAGATTGTTCAAACTCAAAACTGAAGGATAAGCAATATAAACAGAAAAACTCAGCAAACAGTTGCAAATTTAAACTCGAAATTCTCGCTAACCCTGGGTTAGCTTAACCGGGCTTTGAACAACCCGGCCCAGATGTGCGGATATCTATGCCATTGAGCTTCCTTCTTTGAAAGATGCTATGGCTTATTACATTGTTCATACCTCTCGAACTTTGATCAGGAACTATTACTGAATGATGAAGTTAGTAGCCGATAACCAATCCCAGCTCAAAGTGCAAGGAATTTGTTAGGGAAGGTTAAGAACGTTAATTAGTGGCTGTCATAGAGCTTCCTCTCTTAACAAAGAACTCTTTTTAAAATTGATTTGTCAGGGCTGTGGTGAATACGCAGTTTAACTTTACTCTGAAGACAGACGATGACTGTTTCGTTGATGTGGAAGCCATCATGAGGGTAAGGGTTTTGTGCTTTAAGTATTTTATAAAAATACCGTGTTTCGAAATGTGGTGACCACATTTCGAAACACCGAGAAGACAGTTTGAAATACGACGAGCAGCAAAGAATTTTTGACGAACTGATTTCGAGGCGTTTTAAAATGTGGTCAAGCACACATCAGTGTCTGATATATCTGCTCAATGGAAACTAAAACTAAGGAGAAGACTGAGAAATAAAATCGTGAAAGTGTCTTTGAGAAGTTTATTACCAGCCCGCGGGCTGCCAAGACTTCCAGTGGATTCAATTCAGTTTGCCTCTTTATATCGGTTCTTTTCTAACCATTTTATGATTTTGAACACTTACGGGATAACGTAAATTTCTCGATTTGGCATTCCAGGAACTCGGTGACATAAAACTACGTGGAAAAGAACGTATCTGGTGGAGCAGGTGAGAGTAAACGAAAGAAAGGCAGACATGAACTTTACTTTTAGCCTCAAATCCTCAATATTCAGGTTGACGATAAACAGCTGTTAACGTGCATTATGTATAAGGTCCTAGCCTTGAAAGCCCTGTCACGTGATAGAATGAGTAACATCACCAGTTTTGAGACCACGGTTGTGTAAATGAAATTTTTATGGCGCTTTGAAAGTTTAAAACATGAAAGAGATTTGTATTGAAAAGTGCTTTTCGCCTCTTCTTCATGAATACAACGAATCCTTTAAAGTAATACAGCCATAAACTGATCTCGACTTTGAGCGTAAGTGCTATCAAAGTTCCATTTTTCATCACGCTTTTTCCTCCAGAATCATCATCCATGTTTGGCAAAATCACGTGACGGGCTGTGCAAAGGGCCACTGTTCAGTGTAAAACTTTCACATTTAAAGCAAAAAAGAAAGAAGGAAAAAGCATTTGGTATTTTTGGACTGATTTATTAAGAGTCGTAATTGAATTGTATGATTTTATAATTCAGATCTAGTGCTACGTAGCGAGGGAACATACTGTCCAATTCCTAAATAACCCGTGTAGCGGGTAAAAGGTTTGCCATTGGCTCTCAACAGGTTTCGTTCTGATTGGCCGGTGGAGCGCGTGGGGAAATGGCGGGAACTTGACTACACCGCTCCAGTGTACCCGTCGTTCGCTTGTGGCTCGGGAAATGTTCTGTCCGCTGACCTTGTGAGATGGCTGGCGCTAAATGCAGCTCACCTTAAACAATATCAGGTACAAGCGTAGCATTTTTAGACACGTTTTTACGCACATTTCCTGCGCACCGTGCTGTGTATTTCATTTTATTTATCATCTTTGCAGGGGGAAGACGTGTCGGTAGGAATCTGGCTTTCAGCGGTGGGACCTAACTTTGTCAACGTAGGTTTGCTTTGGTTATATCGCTAACAGACGCGCACACTAGGTACGCTAGGTCTGTATTTCATAACCTTAATAGGATACCTAATTAGAATCCTTTGATACCTCGTTTGGTACAATCTTGAAATCTCCGTATTTATCTTAAAATCAACGACAAGTACTTGCACTGTTGCCAAGTGTATTGAAATATGCATACCTACATTTATACCATTGGGTTCTTTTTTTTTTGACAGGATTACCACTGGTCTTGTGGACGTGAGTGTGATACGGGAACCTTTACCTCCCCAGAAAACGATCCCGAGGAGCTGAGAGAGATGTGGGCTGATCTGCAGGCGTGTGGAGACCCCTGCGGTTGTTCCCTGACTTGAGATCGCCCCAAGCCACAATTTGAGAACTACAAAGGCCATGAGTGAAGTCTATCGGCAAACAAGATTGCAGTACTTTTACAGATAGATAACAATTATTCCATGAGCCCGAGTTGGATATGAAGTGATAAAATAACCAACTCGCGTTACGCGCTGGTTGGTTGTAATCATTTCATATCCAACAAGGGCGAATGGAATAATTGTTTTAGTAAATTCTCAAACCGGGTTTTGCCGCCGATTTTTGTTTCGGCCATTATGGAGGGCTGAAGTTAAAAACTTCGCGCGGAAAATTTTTAAACTTGGCGCACTATTTTCCATATGACGTAAAACTCCGACTATTGGCTCATAGTCGGAGTTTTTCAGCCAATCAAAAAGCTAGAAATGCAATAGTCGGAGCTGAGAATTTACTAATTTCGATTATTTGAAGGAGATGTTTCCAAATGGACGTACGTTATTTGAATTATTCAGCAATTTGTCTACGAAGCGCTTTAGTATACTGTGGTTGTGCAATAATGTTATTGTCAACTCGCTCTGCTGTCTCTTGTGACATCGTGTGCAGATGAAATGCTACAAGGGCTTCCTGACTAAATAAGAGCATCATGACAATTGCATCAGCGCCGTACGAAAGTTCCAAGCCTTTTTTTTTCATTCTTTTTTGTCTGTCTACGTTTTGATAAATGTGCCAATAATTTTAAGTACTAAATATCTGCAAGTTGGATCCCCCGCTCGTAGGAGTTAAAAGAACTGGGGAAAATAGCTGACATCCAGGCTAGCTATGGCTATACCCATGAATCGACTGTGCCTGAATTGAATAAACTAAAGAATGATCACAGGGCTCAAAATAATTTTTGAACGGTGGCCGGTCATCTTGACCGGCCAAACCAATAGGCCTTATCACGGTTTCCGACACCATTTTGACGGGTAGGCAAAGCGGTCAGAAATTACAGTGTTTGTATGGGAATCCGATGGCAAAGAACTTTTTCCAAAATCGAATTTTACGCAATTTGTGAATCGCAATGTTAAAATATCAGGTGGAAGATTGTATTCACCAAGTTTGAAGGTTGTAGTTTAAATAGAAGACGCTCAGTTAATTTTTATAATTTTCCATACATTTGTCTGTAATTTTTTTTTCGGCGCCGCCGCGTCTTCCCAGCCAAATTTACAGACAAATGTATGGAAAATTATAAAAATTAACTGAGCGTCTTCTAGTTAAACTACAACCTTCAAACTTGGTGAATACAATCTTCCACCTGATATTTTAACATTGCGATTCACAAATTGCGTAAAATTCGATTTTGGAAAAAGTTCTTTGCCATCGGATTCCCATACAAACACTGTAATTTCTGACCGCTTTGCCTACCCGTCAAAATGGCGTCGGAAACCGTGATAAGGCCTATTTTAGCTCGGTCATGTCTCGTTTTTGACCGGTCAAAATATTGAAAAGAAGAATTTCCCTATGAAGCCAAAAATATCACCTCATATGCACAAAAGTGTGTTGTTAAAGAGGATAAAAGTTTTAATCGCTAAAAGTATCACTTAAATATGTTTGATTTTCATTTCCACAGACTGCATTAATTCTACTCGACATGAAACTTGCCTGGGTTAACAACAATAAAAACTCGCTATATTATTTTATTAGAAATGCTCATTTTATCGTAGTTACCCTGCACATAATTGTATATTAACTTACCACTTACGCTGAATGCGGCTGTAAACACTTCGAGTTTCTACCAAACACTAATAGGGCTGCATAGGCTCGTGCTACAAGTGAAAGATCGCTGCCTTCCGCCGCTCAGTATGCTCGGTCAGCATGTAGGAAATAAAGTGAAGAAACGCTAACGTGGATAATTAAATCTGTAACTGCGACGTTGATTGATGCGATGTTCATTGCTGTCTAGTCTGTTTAGCGTATTTACGGAGGTTGATGTTTACTGTGTTATTTTAGCAAGCCGCTAAGACGCCACAGCATTCACGAAGCCGACGATCATAGCCGTCTCATTTGTATTCTCCTATTTTGTAACTACAAGCCGCTGAGATATTTTATTATTTCACTGTTTATATTTTCCAGAAATAAAGGAAAATTTTTTCCTAGTGAATTATTTGGAAACCGCGTGCTTGACCGGTCAAAATGACCGCCAAACCCATATTTTGTCCGGACAAATAGTCATCTTAGCCGGACATTGTCCGGTGACCGGCCGTTATTTTGAGCTCTGGATCATACGTGACAGTCGACTGCAGTTTATTACATGTAATTAGAAAAAGCGCACGAAATGAAATGTAAACCACCGTTGTCCATCAACACAGAAAAAATAGAAATTGGTCAATATCCAGCCATCTTGACCTCTCTCTTGGTCAAAACCAATCTTGCTTATGGATACAGCGTATAATCCCGGAGGGTAAGATAGGGCCATCTAATGCCCACTCGGGTAGCCAATCACAGCGCAGGATTTGGTTCAGCTAGTCACTTAAGCCACGCCTAGGTTGACTAAGCTATAAGAGGATTTGTCACGTGGCTTGTGTCTCAGAATAATGATATTTTGTCTTCGACTCGGTGCATGCCAACAACCAGTGTGGTAGTATCATGCCAAAATTACGAGACATCTGTCTTTCACTGGCAGTTGCACTTTCGATTTTCCACCTCGCAAGAACCTTGCCTGAAAGCCGTCACAAGGAAGCATACGAAGCTGAGACAATTGTGGACGCGCTCTCGAAAAAACTGCATGGCAAGCTCTTGACGCTTGAGGACGCTTATCACAAAACAAAGGAGGAAATTAGTGCCACCATAAAAGAGCTGGCCATCTTGAAGAAAGTAGACTTGCTTCTGGGACAGCTGAACAATCGATATGAACCTGAGCCATTATGTGATCATGATTACATTGTGGTTGACTTCCGCTACAAACAGAACATACTGATAGAGACTAGATCGGCGCTGCCAGCCCACTATACCATCAGTGTGCAAGGTAAAAGTATAATATTTCCCTCACTGTTTGTAATTCAGGGTCTGAAACGATCCGACCAACCAAATAGATTAAATTTATTTAATAGGGACTACTATTTACTTTTAATAGTTTTATCATAATAATTAATAATAATTGTATTACTTCTATAGCGCACGATACATGAGAAGATGCTCTCGTGCGCTTTACAATGACAAAAACTATAATTCTATTGTTTACAATCAAATCAGTTACATGAGAAATGAAAAAATCTAAAGCTAATTAATATTCCAACTATAAAATTACATAATATTTACTATAAAATTCATACTTGATCAGATGTTCTGTAGATTATAAGCTTTCCGAAATAAATGAGTCTTGAGGGCTTTCTTGAATGTTTGAACATTTTGAGAATAGCGAACTGCACGTGGTAATTTATTCCACAAAGCTGGTGCAGCCGCTACAAAGCTACGATCACCTAATGTCTTTAGAGTTTTTACTCGAGGAGGCTGAAGAAGAAGCTCATTAGTAGATCTAAGATTGTATGTACACTGAGTCCTTAGGGTGATCAATTCAGTTAAATACGCTGGTGCAAGGCCTTGGATTGCCTTAAAAGTAATGAGCAGTATCTTAAACTGAATACGAAATTTAATGGGTAACCAATGTAACATTTTAAGGGAGGGGGAAATGTGATCGAAACGCCCTACGTTACAAATAAGTCTTGCTGCTGAATTTTGTACCCGTTGGAGTTTGTAAAGTTCAGTGGCTGGTAGACCGTATAGTATACTGTTACAATAGTCCAAGCGACTCGTGACAAAGGCATTGACCAGGATCTGCGTGGTTTCAGGACTGAGGAATTTCCTAATTCTTCTTATGTTATACAAGTGGAAAAAGGCAGATTTGCATAGGCGATTGATGTGGCTGTCTAGTTTGAGCTGATTATCGAGCCAACATCCGAAGTTCTTGACTTCAGAAGACGAAGACTCTTCCGCCGTCCCCACATTGATCGAAGCAATGTTGACTTTCGCCAGTTGCTGCCTAGTCCCAATAACTAGAAATTCCGTTTTGTCATCGTTTATCTTCAGACGATCAGCCAGCATCCACTTTCTTATGTCGTTGATACACGCTTCCATGGCTGCCACTGCGTTGGCGGCGTGTTCAGGATCGGGTTTAAACGCAACATAGAGCTGAGTATCATCGGCGTACGCATGGACTTGAGGGAAGTGTCGCTCGGTGATAGTAGAGGGCTTGCTGGCGTAAAGAACAAAGAAAAGAGGACCTAGGCAGGAACCTTGCGGGACACCACATTTCACTTCGAACTTTTTAGATGTATGACCATTAATCGACACTGACTGGGAGCGCTGGAATAGATACGACTTGAACCACGAGAGCATGTTACCAGAGATACCAAAATCCGACTTAAGACGGTTTAACAATATCGCATGGTCTACAGTGTCAAAGGCAGCACTTAAATCTAGTAAAACTAGAAGGGTTAGGTGCTGCCTATTCATGTTCATAAGAATGTCGTTCTTGATGCGGAGGAGTGCAGTCTCGGTACTATGGCACTCACGATACGATGACTGGGCTTTCGGGTAGAGGTCATGAATGGTCAAATGATTGTGAGTTTGACTAAGTGCAGCACGCTCAGTCAGTTTCGAGACAAATGTGAGATTACTTCACTTCATTTATATCATTTCATATCATTTCACTCACCGTGACTGGAACCGCAAATACAATGCATGCCCAAACAGATACTTTAGCATTGTTGATGATATGAACGTCAACAGCGAGACAGACGCGTGAAAAACTGGAAATGAATTGTTAATTTTCGAGGTGAGTTCAGGCAAGACGTCGTGCTTTGAGAACTTAGAATTGCGGATTAATTTGGAACGTCCGCTATAAATAAATTCATAGAATATCACATGTCAAGTGTCATTCTCAGAATACCCCTTGTGTCTAAATATCCTGTGTTAGGACAAATGTGTTTGGGAAGGCAGATAGGATGGCACGAGCGTTTGGCGAGGGTTTCCTTCTGGAAACGTACTTCGTATTTCCTGTTGATAAATGAATAGTAATAAGTAATGGTAATAGGACTGTTCGGTCTGTAATCATACAAGTGATAACAAAATCGGACGATCGCACAGTCTGAGTTTTACAATTTCCCTTTTTGCTTACAGTTTCCCTCCTTGTTTACTATTATTTACAGTAAATCATAAATTCTTGGTAGACGAGAAGAAAACATCCAAAGGTGGCGAAGATCTGCGCGTATTTTACCTCGATGATGATGGACGTCTTCCCGTTGAGATAGACTGAACTGTTACCGATTTGTACGCTACCAGTACTATTGTTAAATTTAGAACGCAGAGGGTCATTCCCGCCAACACAGTGGATACCATCTCTTATGCTCTCGTTTTTGGTGGAAAATCCACTGAAAAGGCCAAAGCTGACCCAAAGAACATGTATCTGTTCCACGAAGATTTCTCCAGTTCAACACTAAGAGACTGGAAACGGGTCTGGGGAGAATGGACTGTCAAGAATGGAAGTCTTTTTGGTAAAACTGGCCGATCGGCGTTTGGGAATGGTGAGGTTGGACTGTACCTTAAAGAAGGGAAAGGATGGGGTGACATTGAAGTGCAACTTGATCTTATGGAGACAGGTTCGGACACTGTCTATCCAGGTCCATTTTTACGAGTTCAGGAATCCGGGCTACAACACACAACAGCTTGGTGGTTTGAGTACAGAACCGATCACAAGGAATGCACAATGAGACCATTTGTCGACAACAAAGATGGGGGATGGAAGTACAAGTGCCAGCTTCCACAACCTCTTGTTAAAAACAAGTGGTTTCGTTTTAAATACCTCTTGATTGGGAACAAAATTTTCCAGTGGGCTAATGGTGTGTACATACAAAATACCGCTGTCGAAAACGCGTCTATGATTCCAAGGGGCACCATTGCATTCGGCTGCCACTCAATTTACAGTGGGGGTCCCTCTGGATGTGCGACCTATTACGACAATTTAAAGATACGACTGGTTGTCGAGTCCAATCCCACCGCATACCCTGGAGACACGTGTCACCTAGCACATTATGATTTCCCTGTTGGAGATAAAGAGCGACCTGGAGACTCCTGCAAGCAGATTCACGACGCAAACCGTCATGGAAGACAGAAATCTTCAGCAAAAAGTGGAGTCTACTGGCTCAGGACCGGGATCAATGGCCAGGAAAGCACTTCCACCTTTTGTGACATGGAAAATGGTAGATGGACTCTTATTGGAAAGATCAGCGGCAGTGCAGGAATTATTTACCAACGGTGGCTGGTGGAAAATGCAAACACAGAACTCCTGAAATCACCTAATGCCAATTCAAGACAAAAGCTGTTTGCTTGCGTGGATGCACGCCGCCTTGCTGTCAAGTACTCGTCTGAAATCATGTTATCTAGTAGTGAAAACCCTTTGGGAACAGGAGCCAAATGGGTTCGGTGGGACTTGCCAGCAGGCAGAGAATACAGTACTTGGTGGAACTATGGCGTTGGCCAGGCTAGAGTATGGGCTGCAGAAACACACCAAGTAACTGTGA
>OZ026606.1:12200796-12213296 GCA_964020085.1 Micromussa lordhowensis
ACGCATCAAATGATTTCCCTCCGCACTACACCGGATGAATATAGAAACGCAACAATAACAGGTCATTTTGGATTTGTGGCTGAGGAAATATCGGTCAGGGAAATCACATGGTTATCGTGAAGCCATCGTTTTCGAAAAGCTCCGTTTTCAAAATGTTCTCTGTCAACGCGAAAACGAAAAGCCTGCGTTGTCAAATTCCTCCGGTTTGAAGAGTGTTTTCGAAAAGCTTCGTTTTCGTGACGGATTAGTGTGGATGGTAGGCCAAGCTGCGGTTTTAAATTTCTCCGGCGTATTGTGGACGGAGCCTAAGCTATTATTCTATTTATACCCAGCTGCTCAAAGAGTAAATAACCCTAGCATTATACTCCGTTTATCTCTAGCGTGTTTTGTACATCTGGTCATGTTTGGGGAATAGCTAGGGGAGAGGGGGTCCTGGGATGGCCGTGACCCCCCCCCCGCTTTGTATGCGCTTTGTGAGTACCCTCACTTTGACACAGTGTAACCCCCCCCCTTGAAACATCCTGGTTACGCACCTGTGTCATGTTGTCACAGCATTAATTAATACATGAATACACGCCGCAGTCTAATTTGAATGAAGTACCTTCAGTTCTTGGTTTTCTTTCTTTAGTAACTCCTCCTGTTTGTAAGCCGTTCTTTCCACAACGATTTCGTCGTCGGGGACTAGCATGTTGTTATGTGAAGATACAGAGGCATTCACCGTTCGCTGCATATGGCGCACCAGTAAAAACTGAAAACAAAATCTGCCTCAGTGCTACTACTAACCATCATCATCACCATCATCATCACCATCATCATCATCATCATCATTACTACTAACTGAAGAGACTAAGACATGGCTATTTGTGCTGAAGGCCTTATTACTCTCCAGAAAGAGAATAAGACAAACTCTATAGATCGTTTTCACGTGACGTCATCACTTTCTAAAATCCGAAACTAAAGAGCCACCAAACTTTTTATCCTCATCGAGCATAAGAGAAAGTGTATTTATATCTGTTTACAATTTTACAGTTCAATAGCGCGCTTCGTTTGGAAATAAGAGCATTTTGACTGAATTTCTAAGCTCTGTCGGTGCGCGACACAAAGCTGCGATCGCATTTGCCGAAAAATATATACCTACATGTATCTCATGATTTGTAGCTTTTTTAGAAGTTAGACCATTGGGAAAAGTGCTTATGTAAATGCTTGTTTGTTAAGTACAGATAATCAGTCGCCTAGATAGCCAAAGTAAGTTCCAGATGTTTACACTATTTTCCGGCCGCCATGTTGGTGCACCATAGATGTGCACCAACATGGCGTTTCCATACTAAGCTCTGTAACTTTGACAGTAACAGTGAAAACGATCTATAAGAACTGAAAGCCTTCGCTTTTCTACCCACACTTGATAAGGACATGCTGTTAAGGCTGGTTTTCACTAGCGACGGAGTCGGAGTCGGAGTCGGAGTCGGAGTCGTAATCAGAAGCGTAGAGTGATAGGATCAAGTGAAAATCAAACCGACGGAGTCGGAAGCAGATCACTGATTCCGCTTATGACTCCGTCGCTTACGATCAAGTGAAAACTGAATTGTCGGAGTCGGAAGCGGAAGCGGAAGAATAAACCAATCACAACGCTCGATTCCGGGCCTTGTGATTTGTTGGTTCTTCCGCTTCTGCTTCCGACTCCGACAGTCCAGTTTTCACTAGATCGTAAGCGACGGAGTCGTAAACGGAATCGGAAGAAATGGAAACGTTCTGATTCTTCCGACTCCGATTCCGTCGAGCTTATGACTCCGCTTACGACTCCGATTTTCGGTTTTCACTAGGTCATAAGCACTCTTATGACTCCGACTACGACTCCGACTACGACTCCGACTCCGACTCCGTCGCTAGTGAAAACCAGCCTTTAGAGACTGTGCAATACGTAAAAAACCCGCGTGTGAGAACCTCAGTCACTCTGTCACTCTGTCACTCTGTCACTCTGTCACTCTGTCACTCTGTCACTCTGTCACTCTGTCACTCTGTCACTCTGTCACTCTGTCACTCTGTCACTCTGTCACTCTGTCACTCTGTCACTCAGTCACTCTGTCACTCTGTCACTCTGTCACTCTGTCACTCTGTCACTCTGTCACTCTGTCACTCTGTCACTCAGTCACTCTGTCACTCTGTCACTCTGTCACTCTGTCACTCTGTCACTCAGTCACTCTGTCACTCTGTCACTCTGTCACTCTGTCACTCAGTCACTCAGTCACTCAGTCACTCAGTCACTCAGTCACTCTGTCACTCTGTCACTCAGTCACTCTGTCACTCAGTCACTCTGTCACTCTGTCACTCTGTCACTCAGTCACTCTGTCACTCTGTCACTCAGTCACTCTGTCACTCAGTCACTCTGTCACTCTGTCACTCTGTCACTCTGTCACTCAGTCACTCTGTCACTCAGTCACTCTGTCACTCTGTCACTCTGTCACTACTAAGTCACTCTGTCACTCTGTCACTCAGTCACTCAGTCACCCAGTCACTCAGTCACTCAGTCACTCTGTCACTCTGTCACTCTGTCACTCTGTCACCCAGTCACTCAGTCACTCAGTCACTCAGTCAGGCAAAATAGATTCTTGTACTTTGGGTTAGTTATCGTGTACGTTCTTATTGAGGGTCTTTCTATGAAGAAGATATAGTTGTTATAAATAAACTTGAATTTGGTCCTTACATATACAGTATTTGTTCAGAACTGTATTATGATAAGCCTAACACAACTATTACAGAATATGTAGCGTTGCCTCCATAACTAGGGCTCATAATTTAGCTGTAACCCACAATATAAGAACCTTGATCTTGCTTGGCTAAAAAGGGTTCTTATGTTTTTAGGTTTTAAAGTGGCAAATTTCTACCGGCAGATTCTTAAACCACTAGGTTCCTACAAGTGGGATTTTACTGTAGTTAGCAGGTCAGAGATGGATTGGAAAATGAGTTTGAGATTACTAAAAAGGGAAATATCCTCAAACAGACTGAACAGGTAGAGAAAGAGGCTCTTCCCACTGTGGCTGCTTTCTTGAGTTTCATAACCCCCCC
The DNA here is from genome assembly GCA_964020085.1 of Micromussa lordhowensis. Lineage (NCBI taxonomy): Eukaryota > Metazoa > Cnidaria > Anthozoa > Scleractinia > Lobophylliidae > Micromussa > Micromussa lordhowensis. Next base: position 12,203,860 of record OZ026606.1, read on the forward strand.
CCGACCCCTCCCCCCTCCAGCATATTTGGAGGGGGAGGGGGATTTGGTCTGCAGACCCTATAGGAGCAATTAGCGTACCTTGTGGATGAACATGAGAATTAACACGGTGGTACAGTTCATGTGAATTAGGACAAAATCCAACGCATACATCATGTCTGGGTTAGTGTTTCCTTTCGTTGTAACTCTGATAGCGACAATAAAATATCAGTTTAAAAAAAACATGTAGAACAAAAGTTCTTTAACAATAAAATGCTTTTAAAAATTCTTGAACTCATTTGTTTCTGAAGCAAATCGTCTCCAATTAAGTTTTATTTTTCAGTGATATCGTACTTTCTGCCTTCTTTTATACCTCCGTCAGTTTTCTCTATAATTTGACAAATCTTGCACTTCTTGGCACTTCACTCCCTCAAGTTTGATTTTGGAGAGGATTTAGCAAATCCGTATTAACAACTGCTTTAATTTATTACAAATCCACGATGGCAAAGCCACCTCTGTGAAGGTCGAAAAGCCGCCATCTTGGATTCAAATGTCGTAGAAGGACATGGGAACACTAACCTGACTACCATTAGGAAACTGGTGACGAACATAGCGTTATAAATGGCCCAACTGATAAACTTGCTCTCATTGTAAGCGGCCGGTGCATTGCGGATCTTATAGCAAAGCCACATTCCCCAGATCAACACGACTATGTCACCTGAAATAAAACAACGACATAAATAAAGTTGTAGGAGGCTAAATACTGTTGAGCTTGGGGTGCTCGTTATACCTTTTAGGAGTTAAAAACGAGGTTTTGGTATCTCTTAGGGTGTTCGCCCTCAAAAACGTTCACAACGGGAGCTTTTGCATGACAGGAGATGAGGTGTTGCTTCAGAATTCGTACCTCTTAAAGGTGAAAAACATTTCAAGCCAAACTTTAATTTAATGATAATTAATAGTTTCCGACAAGCACCCACGTCCTTTTAAATGGGAGTTCCCTCGTGTCGTTGGGCTCGTCACGCGATCTTTCTCACTCACGAAGGTGGAGGAAGATTGCGTGACGAGTCCAAAGTGCGTCTGCGTATGAGTCTACGAAAAATAAGTCTAAGAATTAAATTTAGTGGATAACAGAATCGTGGACGTTGCCACCGCAAGGATCAAATGGTTTCGGCGATATAGTCCCATAACAAGTTTGGAACTCTACCTGAAACATTGCCTGATTTAATACCGTGAAGGACTAGGTACGAGTCTGTAAATTATGGGATTAGCAACTACTGATCCACATAGTCAGAAAGAGCACACCGAGATTCACAAAATTCCCAAAAAAAAAATTCCCAAGTTTGGTGTTAATCAGGCTAGTTTTCACTGAGATAGAGGCCTTTTAAAACGTAAAAATGTATTTTGTCCGGATTTGTCCGCATTTCCATACATTTCTTTGTTAATTTTTGTATAAAATCAGACAATAGGCGACTTTCGTGTTTACATTTATGAGGGTCTATCATAGGCTTTTTCAGTCCCGCATCCCGCCACTAATATTGCTTCAATCCCGCCATCCCGTCATCCAGCCATCCCGCCAAACTTGTGTTGGATCCTTCTGCGCATTTCACGTCACTTCATTGCAATATTGCAATTACATAAACGATCCATTTAGATTACTAACTGAACACAACATTATTACAAGTTTTCCATAAACAAAGTTCGCAGTTGAACGTTATATTCAAACGCCAACACATCTTTTTGCCTCTTACCGAATATAACTGTGTGATCAAACCAATTCTCCACGCATCGCTCGTACTTCAGGTCATCCGATGTCATTGCTGTTTCAATGCTGGGTGGCTGCATTACTGTCCAGACAGACAGATAACTGGAATAGAGTACCACCAGGAGGCACAGGCGCTTTAGCAACACTCCGTCAGAAAGCGAAAGTTTCTGGGCCGAGCGTACACGGAAAATTAATGCCACCCTGTTGGTGGCAAATGGAGACGCATGCTGAGATAATGGACTGGTGTTTGTATTATTTATTTGTCTGTATGTCTGTCTATTGCTTTGTCTGCGGTCTTTTAGGCTGTCTGTCTGTTGGCTTGTCCGCTGTCTTTTTGTCTTTGGTGGGTCTGTCTTCCGATTTCTTCCCATCTCTCTTTCTCAGTGTCTCTCTGTCGCTGCCTGTTGGTTTGTCTGCAGTCTTTCTGTCTATCTATTGGCTCTGCTGACTTTTTGTCTGTTTTTGGGTCTGTCTGCTTGTCTGTCTATCTGTTGAATTGGTTGGTCCGTCTACATGTCTGTCTTGTTTTGATTGTTTTTTTTTTTCATTTGGTTGGTTAGTTAGCTTTCGTCAAATCAAAGGGCTAGTGCATATAAGGTAAGTGATGGAAAGTGGGGAGGAGGGGTTGCGTCAGATCAATTTGCAAGCCTTGCTTGAATGTAGAAGCCTTATTAAGCTAATTAGGTCACTGCTAAAACGCGGAGGTGGGTTGCATGCAAGTGAAAGAGCTTCATTAGGACAAAGAAATACAATACAAATTTTGAAAACAAGTCTTGCCTCCATGTTTTTAGAGCCAAAGGTCCGTAAATAAGAACGAATCCAACATGGCGCAGCCATGGCCTAGCATTACAGAGGATATTGGTGGGTTGGAAGTATGAAACGATAAGCTGCAAATAGAAATCAAGAAAAGTTTTGAAAATGATGAACGCAATGAACCAATAAGAAAGCAATGATGTTTCTGATAACATCTTACCGTTGAATACATGGACAATGCACCCAGTAAAATAACTTCCATGAACTTTGGACTGGAGGCCTTAAATATCTGAAAGAAAGAACGATGCCGGCAATTTGGTACCTTCGTTATTGCTCGCAAGTATTTACAGGGACACACTTTTGCTTTCACGTAACATTGTAAATTATTCTTCTCCCTTAACTTTGGGGTGAAAAAAACTTTCCCTGCCTGACTTCTCCCCGATCAAAAAGCATTTTTCCTGACCAGATAAATACAAAATGTCAGATCTAGAAGCGGCCTACTAGCCTACTCTTGCAGCCGATAATTTTCCTTCATAAACGAAAAACATTGTAGAGATCACAGTGACCACAAATGTTTCTTCCAGCCTTCAGTGGCATTAAATCAGTCTTGTTGATTTGTTTCAATTTTCTGTGATTTTCCTCAAAATGTCAATTTTCTCTGACTGAAAATAAACTTCCCTAACATTCTCATGACCTTGAAAAATGTCTTTTTCCCTGACCATTTCCTGACTTGTGGCAACCCTAATAATGCGATTTCATGACTGCTTACACAAATCACCTATTGCATACCCTGTCCTTCCAGTGCAATCCTACGTACACTGCAAACGCTATCGTCAAGCCCATCACCGCGCCATTGAGAGCACACAACGTCAATCTGATCACGATCTTTCTGCTGTAAAGGCATGGACTGTCGTCAACGCACTCGTCACACCCAATGCTGCAACGAATGCACTCGAAGCTATCTTCGTAAGAGTTCGGTTCTCCTCGCAACTTTCGGTCGTGTTCGAGCTCGATAAAGGTTCCGTTGAAGGCTTTTAAAGGTGCACGACTTTCCGGAAAATAATAGCCACGCTTGCACGTGCAAATATAGCTTCCTCTTTTAAATCCTTGGTTGGCGATACTTTGACACTGTGTCAGAAAGAAAATGCCATCAGTCCTTCTGACGAAAGCATAAGTTTTATAAAGCCCCGTCCAAACGGAAAATGTTTTTGCGACCAAGCACGATGAAACATTATTTGGTGACCAAACATTTTCCCTTAACTTTTTGGACGCTACGCGTTTGATCGTGTTTGATAAATTAACACCTTTTTATCAAACACTGTAAAAACTTTTGCTCGTTTGCACGGTGATGACACTTGTTTGGTCACCAAACAATTGCCGTTTGGACAGGGTCTAATGTACTTCAGTTGACGGTAAAATTCGAACTTCGTTGTGTATATTAGAACCTTCGGTATACGTTCCTAGACACTCGACGAGTAAAATACATTACTTGCGAAAAGAATTGGGACGTTTAAATTTCGGACGTTGTATTACGGACATTTAATTTTCGGACACTTTTTATCTCATTTCGGACAAATGTCGAACAAACTTTTGGACACTGCGATGAAACATAGCTGAAGTAAATTTAGGCCTAGAAAACACGAATTAGACTGAAAAGACATATCTGAAAATGATAGTTTTACTGCACCCTCAAGGTCTAAGAGATATACCGAGGAGAATTAAAATAATACAAATCCTATCAAGCCGTTACGTACTTCAAGCAGTATCACAGCTAGAGTTCGTCTCATAAAAGAAACTCAGAGCCAGTTGGAGGTACTTAAAAAAATTATACTGTACTTTAAATATTTCGGGCGCTTTAAAACTTTGGACGGTCTTATTAAAATCGTCCGAAATTTTTGCAAGTAATGTAATCAAAGACATGCTTTCCCTCGAGTTTATTTCCTCCTAAGTATATCATACACTTCGTAATATTAAGCTAATACCTTTGTGGATGGCTTGCAGAGATGAGTTCCCATGAACTCCATTAAGTTACCAAGCGTATAGTCTATTCCAGTGTTCTCTCCGTCATCCGCTTCAGAGGAGTCCTGGTCATCACACTGGTTGATGTCAATATCGCTGAGCACAATGTCTATACTCACCACGCCACTAAGGAAAGATCATGCAGCGAGATTGAATAGAAGAGAAAATGATTTTTAAGAACTCCTCAGTCAGGCCCCCGTCCGAAACAGTAGATGGCTTCGAGGTCTCGGGGAATAATTAAAGCAAAAGAAATTAATTATATTCATCCCTCAACCTCGATGTGATTTCTATTGTTTTATTTCCCCAAGCTCTGGAGCCAAGTTAGAATTTTAATATATCGAAAATGGTCCTTTGCAGCCCATTTTGGTAAACACGTGATCATCGTGACGCCATCGTTTTCAAAAAGCTTCGTTTTCAAAATGCTTTCTGTCCACACGAAAACGAAAAGCCGGCGTTTTTAAATTTCTCGAAAAATTTAAGGTGGCTCTGAACCCCCTACGCAGAATTTTTTTAAACTTTGCAAAAAGTTGCATCTTATCATGCTTACTACAATTCGATTATAAGCGAGTCATAAGCGCTTAAAGCTAAAATTAAGGGTGTTTTTAGCTGGTCATATTGTTGCCATGGTAGCCTATTCCGCCACAAAATTGACAGCAACTTGTTCACCAATAATTGGGAAGTTTTCCGATACCACGTTTTCGGTATCAACTGATGTAGAGTGCTTATAATGACCCATCAAACTCTAAGTCTTGGAAAGTACTGGTAACTGTTTCGACCTTCCTTAAGCAACGACGACGGCGATGCCGAGGAAGACGCCGCGTCAAAAATAAATTTATATTTTACCAGCGAAATTCGCAATTGTCTGGATCTGTTCAGTACGCCAATGGCTCTAAAAATGTGCTCAGGCTAAATATGCAATGACAGCGTTCAATTCCAAATGGAAATACGACAAATTAGCCGTCGTCGTTCGCGTTACCAGAATAAGCAGAGCTTGCTCATTTCACGTTCTTGCTTTGCAGAAGACGGCAAAGAAATGTACAAAGATTTATAACGCACGTGCACATATTCTTGAAATGCGGCTTCGATTCCGGGTTAAACAAAATTATCATGCATGTTTGCCCAACACAGTGAACTAAAAATTACACCCTCCGTGTCAATTCAGCTATTTTTAAGTATTACCTGATCATTTATAGCTATTAGAGTAAAAGCCAATCAGAAAAAAGTTGATGGAATAAAACGTTTCGTTATTGACTGCAAATAGAAACAATACTGAACTACTGTCATATTGCACATAGCAATTTCAAAAATGGAATTACCACTTATCTGCCTTGGCAGGCCAAAGATATGTAGTTATTGACTATCGATACTTCTCTGATATCATCTGCAAACCACTTCTTACTGGAATCGACACGGTAGCTGAAACAAGTTATCTTGCATAGGATAACCTGGTTGATGTTAATTCAGTCCAGAATAATTACATCAGTGCAATAAACAGAAATGTCAATCATGGGCAGTAATTGCTGCCAGTGGAGGAGACATTTTCATTATCGAATGCAAGCTGAAACAAAAGCTATATGACTTTGTTGATAACAAGAGTCAACATATAAAAAACGTGGTAAAATATACCACTTACAGTATCTGTCTTTGCAATTCAAATACCGATCGATATTTACTTTTCGGTATGTTTTAACTTTGGAAGATACCTCTTAGAACCTTAAGATTTTATATAATAAGTCTGTGGTAACTATGTCTAAACTGGGTTTCTCGCTTTCATCATGTGCCATTCAGAAATATTGGTATTCAAACTTTTGCAGAATCACCCCGCGATTAGATCTGTAACAAGATTTGGCATGTATTTCCTCATAAACATGCAAAAAACAGCTGCAAACAGTTTTAATTAAGCTTCGCCCAGGTGGAATGCTTTCTATTTTATTTTTAAAGGAAGTGATATTAGCTCTTTGCCTCCAACCTCCTCTTTTGGTCTGTTTTTTTCTCCTAACATGATTAATTGCAAAAACGTAAAGTGATATATTCTTTTGAGAGACTTGCAAAAAGGGAAACAGTAAAATCGCTTAAGTCATTTTTAACTGAAATAGTCAGTTATACTTTAAATCAAGGATTGATATTATTGGGTTTTAAGCCATAGTTTAAGCGCACGATAAAAAGAGAGCTAGATCGTTAAACAGACTCTGACTTGGGGATGTGTCTTACGTGAGCTTAAAAAATTAAAAAGCTCATGTCGTTCATTTTCCGGAATCATTAGTTTCGCAGTGGGCACTGGTAATAGAGCGAAAAGTAGTATGAACAACCGAAAGCTAGGAACCCAACCCATTTTGACTCGTTCCAAAATAACAGTTCACATAATACTTGGCAAAAAATAATCGAAATTACCACCCCGCAAGCGTGCAATAAACGGCAGTCGATTTTTATACACATCCGACACACAGAAAATGATAAGTGCATAGTTGTGTATGTACTTACAGAAAGTCATCCGTTTCATTGTAAAATGGCGCAAGGTAGGTTACCATCCAAACTTTGCCACCAAAACAGTCAAAGTATGGCTGAGTCCAGGTTCCATCTTCAAACGTCACGTGGGGAAAAGCGCGTTTCTGAAGCCCACCTTTCGTGGTCGTGTTGAAGCGTTCTTCGTAATAGCTAGTAACTATCGCGGGCTTAAAGCTGAGCGCCTTGTGCTTCGGTTTGTGCCACCAAATGGCGTTTTGATCTGTGGTGTAGTCATACCCTTCACTTGCGCTGACTATGTCAATCACACGAACGCTTCCGTTCAGTTCGGGATCTCTGAAAGCGTACGGGCAAAACCTCGCGTAATTTTTGTACAAATAGTTGTCGAAGCAAATTACCGATCCAAAGACGGGCTGCGAAAATAAAACGATGGAGCGTACAAAGTCGTACAGCAGCGCATCGTTCGCCGCAACGGGATAACCGTTTTCACCAGTGGAACGCCACAACGACGTCATGAGATTAGCCACTTGGACAGTCAAAAGCGCTTCCTTTTTCCAGCGCCGTTCGTCGAATGTTATGTTCAACAGATCAACCTTTTTACAACCTTTGTTTTCGCGGAGCTCCTGCTCGACATCTGCAACTCGGCGAAGAGCGTTGATTACAGACTCGATACTGCTCTTAGTTTGCTCGTCTTCTGTAGCCGTGGACCCGTCTTCCGCGGCGCTAGCACCACAGAAACGTTGTAGGCAAACATCGCGGTTAAAAATATGAAGAACAATCATTGTCAAAAACATGGCTAACCGTGCAGACATCATCGCAAAACTGAGTGCAGGCTGCCTCCAGCTGATCTAAAAGAAGAAAACAACAGGACCTAGAAGCAATAAATTAATCCGGCCATTAAAACACCCTGTGGAAAACACATGATTCCTAAAGTACGACGAGTTTTACAACTGTGCCTACATCAGAAGAAACCAAGGTAACAATGCTACTGGATTGGTTAGGCGAATAAATTCCGAGGTGATTAACCTGATTTATTCAAACTCCACACAGTGAATGGCTGTCATGATTTATGTTATTTCTCTGTAATGCAGTTTTAAGTATCGTACCTTAGTTTAAAGAGTGCTTTAATTAAAATAGGTCGAATTAACTTATGGCGGTATATTTATATTCTACAAAATCTACAGCGTAAAATATACGCTTTGCCAAGCTTTTTTCGCCTACTTCTAATATATCCGGAAGAGTAATACGAGGTTTCCGTAGGAGGACTGAATTAATGATTGACAGTTTACCTCATTTTATGCGTGAAAACAAGTTGTTCACAATTTTGTCCCTTCACTCTATGTAGTTAATTTAAATACTCAGACTTGAATTGTACTCTTTACACAACTTGATAACAAAAACCAAGTCCTAAAGGCAGCGGAATTACGACATTTAAACAATTTAAAGATTGTGAAGCTGGATTAGTTTTACTTGTATTTTATAATATTTTATTCAGCTTTATTCATACTACACGAAAAACGTATATATTTTTTTAAATCCATACAGTAGAGCAAAAAAGAATCCTTTGAATTTTGATAATAATACAGCTTCAGTTAAATTAAAAACTCTTTTTTATAATTGAATATCACTACCTACACACTTTTCCCGTTTGTTGCACAAAACGAGCCTCTTTAGAACTTAAATTAGATAAACTTTATAATTCTCAGTGTAGCAAAGGGATTATAGCCTGTCGAAACGGCGTATTCCTGTTTTCAATGCATATGAAAAGTATTAAGGTAATACTTTGAACTATCACTTTCATAAGTCCGTTACTTTCTATTGGTTCTTTCAAGCCATAAGTGTTCGATTTGAACAGCAATAAACATCAGGAATCCACCTGCTATAGGTGTTGACAATTAACAGAGATCAAGCTTTTCCGCCGAATAGAAATGCTTTTAATAACTTTAATCACACTAAACTTCCATCGAATTCGGTCAAGCAGATACGATTATCTTTCGTTTTGATCCAACGTCTTCTTTTTATGCGTTGAACAGTTAGCCATTCATGCCAATCGAGGCCGGAGTACAAGTATTTCCAGTGTCAGCAAGTTTTCTCGTGTTCAAACAAATTATCGCTGACTTAATTAGAAAATGTTGGCTCAGCTTCAACAGTCGTTGGGAACGGCCGCATTCAGCTGTAAATATTCAACGGGATTCACTCCTCTCCCCATCAAGATCATTCCCCTGAAGTAAACTGCGCAAAAAAGTTTCACTTTTTCACTGCCAAACGCCTTTTATTCAGTATCAAGTGCGTTCGTATCAAAACTTAACATTTTTTTTTTGTAGATGCAAGATATTAGCAAGTTTTCCAACATTTTCATTTTATAGCTGAGTGTATCGCCCAAGAACATGAAGGCTGCAGCCTCTTCGGGTGTTCAGTTAGTTGAGGAGCAACTCTAAAGCAACCCTAAAACGGCGGAGTGAAA